>QRFJ01000142.1:1056711-1458309 GCA_006176705.1 Cocos nucifera | reverse complement strand
AACATCGCCCAAATGTATATCTAGCTTATTATTCTTGTCATCATTTTCCAGAGATGCTCTCTGTTCACCTGGAAGACGGCTGAGTAAGATGGGAGGTTCTATCATAACTGAGTTAACTTCGGTAACTCTAAAATAATTCTTGAAGTTCTGAGCATCTTTATAATTGGCGGTTTGCAATTAGTGTGTTCAGCGATATGTGTAATGGTGATGGAGGCAGATTTTTTTATAGAGAGGTCAAAGTTTCTAAGTTAATATCATGTAATTATAACTTGATCAATTTATTATAAATTTTATTTTTAAATACTCTGCTTCCACATTTTCTGATCCACTTCTTGTTAGAATGCGAAATCTCATGATTAATGATTTAGTGGTGGTGGTGTCTCCACAACTGACTTCACCTCACTAACAGTTATGAGTGATGGGTTGCCATATGAGTGAAACTCTTTTAATGATTCTAACTATATGGTGCACCAAACTTGATCTAATTCATGAATCTCATATGCTCGAAATATTGATCCATCCTTAGTTAAGTCGGACCACACATTTGACAGATGATTCCTAATTGGTCTCTCACTGTATTCAAAGATTGAGCCCAATCCATCCTCCCGCATAGCATCCATGTATAATAATGGTTGCATCTTGGTGCAACTGAGCTACTATATCAGCGAGAATAATACCTAAGAGGCCGCGACATCTACATGGTGGATAAGTTGACTTAATTTTCTTAGGAGATTGATTAGGTCTCATTAAACTAGACTTTATATACATATATGACTAACCTAGTGGCATGGTTAGCTCGATAATCTGATGAGCTCCAGTGCCAACATGAAGATATCGGGACTGCTCGCCAAATGTTGCTCACCTACAGGAGATGTTTGGTGAACAGAGTCACGCAGCCAAATATCAAGTCACGAAATGACTTTTTAAGGCTAAGATGCGTGATGGGCAGTCAGTCCAAGATCACTGTCTGATAATGATCAAGGACATGGAAGAGCTTGAGAAGCTCGGTGTGAAGTTGGACTTGGACCTGCAGAATGATATTATTCTGCAATCCTTGACTGATGCATATGGGCAATTCATCATGAATTACCACATGCATAAACTTCAAAATTCCTTGGCCGAATTAATGAATATGCTGGTTACCGCTGAGCTTTCTATGAAAGGTTCTAAAGGCTCAGTTCTTGCTATGGAATGGACTTCTTTCCAAAAGAAAGTCTTATGGAAAGAAAAAGAAGTCTGTGAAAAAGCAAAGGTGGAAGGATCAAAGAAGAAGAAGGCAGAATCGAAGAAAAAGGCCGATGCAAAGGAAAGTATTTCCATTGCAACAGCGACGGCCATTGGAAGCGGAACTGCCCTACTTACCTGGCCACCCTAAAGAACAAGAAGGAAGGTCCTTCTGGAGGTATGCTCGTTATTGAGTCTAACCTTACGATTTCTTCTGCATCCAGTTGGGTGCTTGACTCTGGTTCTAGTGCTCATCTGTGCACTTCTATGCAGGGTCTTGAGGATAGCAGGAGGCTGAGGGATGGAGACATGATCCTACGCATCGGTAATGGAGCAAGAGTTGCTGCAGTAGCCGTGGGAACATACCCTCTTCGATTACCATCTGGTTTAGACTTAGTTTTGAAAGACTGTTATTATGTGCCTGCAGCTAGCAAAATTTGATTTCTGTTTCATGCTTAGCACAAGAAGGTTATGTGATTACCTTCTTTAAGGACCATTGTAACATTCTTTATGAAAGAAATAAAATTGCAAATGGTTTCCTTATTAATGGTCTTTATCAGCTACATATTGATGTACCTATTTTAACTATCGAGCAAAATGTGAATGCATAAAACAAACGACCTAGGGATAGTCCAAACGATAGATATCTATGGCACCTGAGATTAGGTCATATAGCAGAAGATAGGATCAACAAATTGGAGAAAAATGGGCTATTGAGTCCATTGACTTCGAGTCATATCCAACTTGTGAATCTTGTCTTCAAGGCAAAATGACTAAACTTTCTTTTGTAGGACATGGGGAAAGGGCCACAGATCTCCTTGCCCTAGTACATACTGATGTGTGCGGCCCATTTGATGTGCCGGCTAGAGGCAATTTTGTCTACTTCATTATCTTTACCGATGATCTATCTAGGTATGGGTATGTGTATCTTATGAGACACAAGTCTGAAGCTTTTGAAAAGTTCAAAGAATTCAGACATGAAGTAGAAAAACAAACTGGAAAAACCCATTAAGGTTCTTCGATCAGATCGAGGAGGTGAATACCTTAGCCGGGAATTTCTAGACTATCTTAAGAAAAATGGCATAGTCTCTCAATGGACTCCACCAGGAACACCTCAACTCAATGGGGTTTCAGAATGGAGAAATCGGACTCTATTGGATATGGTCGATCCATGATGAGCTTCACAGACCTTCCTAATTTTCTTTGGGGACTCATTGTTAACTTCAATTTATCTACTGAATAGGGTTTCCTCTAAAACCGTTCCTACCACACCGTATGAGATATGGCATGGTAAGAAACCAAGTCTGAGTCATCTCAGAATTTGGGGTTGTCCGGCTCATGTCAAAAGACAACAAGCGGACAAGTTAGAGTTTAGGTCCTTTAGAGCTCGATTCATAGGATATCCTAAAGAGTCATTAGGATACTATTTCTACATTCCAGAAGACCACAATGTGATTGTGAGTCGACATGCCATATTTCTTGAAAAATAGTTTATTCAAGATAGCGGCATTGGAAAAGCAGATCAAGCTCGATGAGAAAGTCTCACAAGAGCAACAAGCTAAGGATCAAATGGAACCAAATCAAGTTGAGCCAATACAATCACTACCTCCTCCACCTCGTAGATCGAAAGAGTTTTTCGTCCCCTGAGAGATACTTAGGTATTATTTCAGAGAAAGTAGAGAAAATGTTCCTCGTAGGTAATGGGGTTCATGGATGATGATCCCAAAACCTATAATGAGGCGATATCAGATATCGACTCCGAGAAATGGTTAGAGGCAATGAAGTCAGAAATTGACTCGATGCACTCAAACCAAGTCTGGACCTTGGTAGATCCATCAGAAGGTATAGTACCTATTGGGTGTAAATGGATCTCTACAAGAGAAAGATTGGTGCAGATGAAAATATGGAGACATTCAAAGCTAGACTAGTGGACAAAAGGTTATAGTCAAACGCGAAGGCATTGACTATCAGGATACCTTTTCGCTAGTAGCTATGCTAAAATCCATCCACACATTGCTTGCTATTGCAGCCTATTTTGATTATGAAATATGGCAAATGGACGTGAAAATGATATTCTTAAATGGATATCTTGAGGAAGATATCTATATGGAACAACCCACTAGGTTTCACATCCAGTGATACTGATCACAAAGTTTGCAAGCTGCAAAGGTCCATATATGGACTTAAGCAAGCATCTCGGAGCTGAAACACTTATTTCAATGATGTGATCAAATTATTTGATTTCATCAAAAATGAGGAAGAACCATGTATCTTCAAAAAAGTCAGTGGGAGCGCTCTATTGTCTTTCTCGTATTGTACGTGGATGACATCCTCCTTATTGGAAATGATATTCTCATGTTGACCATAGTCAAAATATGGTTATCCAAAGAATTCTCCATGAAAGACCTAGGAGAAGCATCCTTTATTCTAGGAATTAAGGTCTATAGAGATAGACCGAATAGGATGCTAGAACTTTCATAGAAGATGTACATAGAGGAAGTGCTAAAGAGGTTTAGCATAGAAAACTCTAAGAGGAGTTTGGTACCCTTCAAACATGGCATTCATCTTTCCAAGAAGATGTGCCCTAGCACACCTGAGGAAGATAGAACGCATGAGCAAGATCCCTTATGCTTCAGTAATAGGAAGCCTCATGTATGCCATGTTATGTACACGACCTGATATAGCCCATGCTGTGAGTGTCATAAGCAGATATCAGTCAAATCCAGGTGAAGAATACTGGACTTCTATGAATGTATCCTTAAGTACTTAAGAAGAACTAAGGATATGTTGTTGGTTTTTGGTAATGGAGAACTCCAAGTCTAGGGGTATACAGACTCGGATTTTATGTCCGATGTAGATGATCGAAAGTTGACATCTGAGAGTCTGTTTATGTATAATGGTGATGCTATCAGTTGGAAGAGTTCCAAGCAAACAGTGATAGCAAATTTTACCATGGAAGCAGAGTACATCACTGCATCAGAAGCTACGAAGGAGGCATTTTGGTCCAAGAAGTTTGCCGTAGAGATCGGAGTGATGCCATCAGATTCCATTTCTCTATATTGTGACAATAATGGTGCCATAGCCCTAGCTAAGGAGCCAAGGTCTCATCAAAAATTCAAGCACTTTGAGCTACGATACCACCTCATTCGTGATTACCTTAAAAAGGATTATGTTGAGGTCAAGATGGTCGACTCCATAGACAATGCGATAGACCCACTTACAAAGCCATTGGGCTAGCAGAAGATCATGGCCCATCTTAAGAAGATGGGACTTAGAATTATAGCCAATTGGCTTTAGGTCAAGTAGGAGTTTGTTAGATATGTGTGTCCTAGAAGCCAGAATTGGCTGACACTTGTTATACACTTCTAAGGGCAAAATTATAATTTTGACTATAATTAATAAAATAGATTATTTTCTATCATAATGTATATTTAGTGTCTGTGATACATCCCTTGAGTTAATGGCAATGATAATTCTTATTTTCAAGAGTTGAAAATTTAAGACATGAATTTTCATTATTAACTCATAAAATGCTTCTGACCATAGGATCATCATGAGGATGGTGATTGATCCGAAAGATTGGTGTACAATTGCTTTTTTATAGTAGATAAGTCTTGAGTCTATGGTGTAGAGACATCAGAGCGAGAGTATAGATACTCATTAGAGAACGAGGGCACTGAGCGTAACCACCTCAAGCAGTCATTAGGAAGTCTACCTTCTCATCGATGACTAGCTTGAAGCTGCAGTGGTGTGTCTGGTTCTTTGATCTGAGGTGCATCGATAGTTCACCTTGAGGGTGTTATAGTTTGACTGCACCATGACTCGATCTCCTGGCCATTCGAAATTCTGAGGTGTATGTTGGCTATAGCATGTTCATTGTAGAAATTGGATTGCACCAAGAAAGAATCTATCTACCTCGGTAGATGAGGAGCAGCCCTATGATGATCATAAGAATCAAATCCATAAGCCTATGGCCATGGTAGAGTGAAATAATAGAAAGAGTTTCTATTAAGGTTTTCACATTGGATTTGAATCGAATGATTAATTCATATGATGGAAATTAGGATTTGATGAGTTCACCTTAACCCTAATCCGATCGGGGCTCAAGATAGAAGAACTTAATCACACAGGTAACTACACCGAAAGGTTCATTTTTAGTTTTGATGGATAGCCACCATATACTACTAGATGTCACTGGTGGATTTTAGGAGCAATTAGAATGATTTGGATGATCGATCATTTTAGTTGTCTAAATTAGAAAAATTCTGATCCATCGGAAGGTGTTTCTATGATGTCAATGATAGAGATCGTGACATATCTTATTATCATACGAAATTGAATCTAACTGGATCACATAAACAAGAGTTTGGATCTGGATATCATCAATTAGACTAACCTAGTTTAATTGATTTGAATTAGATTCAATTAAGTTCAAGAAAATCGTACTAGCATACGATTGAGCCTAATGTTCTCCTTCAATAATCATCAAAAATTGTCTCGACTGAGCCAAATGTATTTGGACTAATTCAGGTACCTTTACTTAGTCTGACTGAAGTTTATCCAGGTCAGAAAAAGGGTTGTCTTATTTTATGAGATAAATTTGAGACAACACCTGCTATTTTCCATTACTTGCTAATTCTTGTCTTTTGACTTTGGTCAAATATTGACCTTTGACACTTAGACATCTGCCCATGTGTCATGCATCCATAGGAAAGAGATTTGACCTCTTGTCCCCTACTAGAAAGAGAAAAGGAGGGGGTGCATGCCTAGGGAGGCGTGCGCCCAAGGATAATGATGCCTAGAGTCCCATACAGATGGGACTCCGGGTTGCTTCATGGTATCAAACAAGGTGGCACCAAAGACTCTACTTTGACCAGTCTTGGCACTACCTAAGGATGTTTGAGAGGGGCTCTAATATGATTGGATCAGGTGATGTCATCCCATCAATCAGATTTAGATTTGATTGCACGTAGAGATGTGATTGGTTGGGATGATGTGGCACTGCATGGCGTAGCAAGGTCTGTATAAATCCTGTCTACGCCTAGGTTTGAGTGAGCTCTCCCCTTGCCCATGCCACATAGCCCTTTCCTCCCTCTTCCATGCCTACCTCTAATCCTCTCTCTCCTCTCCACGTCCAAGAGGCTTTGGGCTCAAGTTTAGTGCGATCCAGACAAGAGAAAGGCGACAAGAAAGGAAGAAGGCAGCACTGCTGCAAGAGATGACATCGGATCTTCAAAAATTATTTTGAAGACCTTCAAGATCAGATCTAGATCTAATTTTTGGAGAAAAGATTAAGAAGAAGAAGATCTCTAGATTCTGCCCGAGTGGATACCGGTAGAGGCCAGGCGATTGCGTCGCTTCATCCAAAACGTCAGCAAATCAATAGGATCATCATAGGGTAATAAGATTATCCAAGAATAAGATATAAATTAAATCTAATTTATTTTATTAGATTCATCAAATCAGATCTAAAAAGTATCAGATCTGATTTAGATCTAAGAAAAATTTTTTGAAATATTTCTCCTGATCAAATCAGATCTGAATGAACTTGATCCAAAAAGTAGAATTTTTCCTTCAACTTTATTTCGTAGGTCACCAACGGTAACCTCTTCTTCTTCAACTCCAGCTCGATCCAGCATCAATCAGATTCTATACTAATATTTTTTATTTTTTAAAGTTTTAAAAAATTATTAGCGACGACAATCTTTCATCGCTAATGTCATCGCTAATAGTTTTTATTTTTTTAAAAATTATAATTAAATAATTTAAAATCTATTAATCAATAATAATATATTTAAAAATTTATTAAAAAAGATAATAACTATTTAACATAATCATAAATATAAAATTAATTATATTATATTAAAAATATAAATTATATAATTTTATATTAAAATACTGCTTTACAAGTATCAAAATTATATACAAATAAAAAAAAAATAGATAGCATCCTCCTCATCCTCTTGCTCATCTTCAATAGCTGATGGATGAGAGCTGAATATCATAATATCTTAAAATAAAAAAAATAAAATATTATTCATAAGTTTCAATACAGAGGCGTATCTTTTGATACAGAGGCCTATCTTTTGATACTCTCCTCCGATTCTCAAGCAGATTATTCTTACACATTTTATTCTATGATACAAAAATATAGACACCCCTAGCCCATCAATTGAATGGTTAGATTGAATTTTTAGCCTTTAGATCTTCTTTTTCGACTCAAGCCTAGTCTAAATATGTGAAGCTTCTAAATATAAAAACTTAAAATAAGTAAAAAATTTACTAATAGAATTATCTGATGAGATGGCTGGAACAATATGCTCAGCTGGTCGCTCAGTCGTGGATCCTGAAGATCCCTCATGACTGCATCATAGATGGCATTTTGGATGCTCTGAAGTCATTGGCTCAGAAGCTTCTACATGACCTCCTCCTTGTAGGCATCACTTCAAATTTAGGATGTCGAGGCCTGTGAGAATGCTAAAGAGATCGTTGCTGGAGGGTCGAAGCTGTGGCTGAATTCTATGATCCGGCTCCTACTCACCCCTTCAGTGACCCTGAGCCATCCCTTAAAGTCAAGGGTGGGCTAAGTGGATGGGTCATCACCATACCGTGTAACAACGTACTCCATGTAATCCGCCTACATAGTTTAGAAATATATTAGTTCTAATATACATATTAGATATTATAACAATTTAATAAATATAGTTTGAAATTCTTACCATAATCTATCGTGATCTAGAATCTAACTAATCACCAATCCTTCTAGACTTGTGTGTGGCCTCGCACAACTACAGCTAGCTTGGTAGATGATCCAATTACCATATCTATAATAAGTAGATAATAAAATTAAATTAATTAAAGCATATATATCAAAATTTTTATAATTCTGATGAAGAGTTTTAGTATAGATTTCTTAACAGTCTATCAACTACAACATATGTGCCGATATAGCCACCTGTGTGCTTGATCAAATCTTGCTAGACAGCTCGATTCTGCTAGGCTCTCTACCACCTACTAGCGTACTCCTCGCTGTTCCACTGGGGCACATAGAATAATGATGTATCAAAATTATATATAAATCAAAAAAAATTAAGTAACATTCTCCCCATCCTCCTGCTCATCTCCAGTAGCTAGTGGTTAAGAGTCGGATGTCCCAACATCCTGAAACAAAAAAAATAAAATATTATTCATAAATTTTGATATAGAGACGTATTTTTTGATATAAAGGCATATCTTTCAATACCCTCTTTTGATTCTTGAATAGATTATTCTTATATGTTCCATTCAATCATACAGAACTATAGATACCTCCGACCGATTAATTAGATGATTAGATTAAATTTTTAGCCCCTAAATCTTCTTTTCCAACTCAAGCTTAGCCTAAATATGTGAAGCTTCTAAATATAAAAACTTAAAATAAGTAAAAAATTTTATTAATAAAATTACTTGATGTGATGGCTAGAATAATGAGCCAAACTGGTCACATAGCCATGGATCCTGATATATAATATATAATATTATTTTAGAAACTTATACAATGATTAATTTTTTCATAATTCTTTTCTTTGCTTGTACTAAAAATTAAAAAGTAAATATTATATTTTCATGTTATAAACTTACATACATGTCATAATTAAATAAAATAATTATTATAGCAAAAAAATAAGTTGCTTAAAGTTAAATTACCTGATATGCATTTTTTTCTTCGATGATGATACTATCTTAGTTCTATACAAGAAAAGAGAAGTTAGTTTTTTTAAAAAATAATAAAAAAATATAAAGTATAATAAATGATTAAATAAACCAAAAATAAGATGGATGGAGTGAAATTTACTATAAGAAAATAAAATTTTAGCGATTGAAAAATCAATCACTAAAAATTAAAAAATGATCACTAATAATTTAGTGATCGAATATTATCAACTTATGATTTATCAGTTACCAATGTACCATTACTTATTAATTATTGATTTTTAATATAAAAAATTATCAATCAACAAATTCAATAGATCCTAAGTTTAATTAAATATAATATAACAAACTAACAATGAATCGATAATAATTATTTGAATATATTTTATCAAAAATAGATAATTAAAAATAGATAAAATTATAAAAAAATGAAAAAAATCAAATCAAATCGAATCGAAGTTTTCAGTTTGGTTTTAGTTCTATTTCTTTCTTATTCAAGTCAATTTTTAATTTTTATTTTTTTATTATTTAATTTTTGGGTCAGGTTAGTTGGGGTTAGTTAAAATTGAATGAACAGTCCAAGTCCAAAAATAAAACATGCTTAACAAAAAATAAATGTTTATGGATTTATCTTTCCACTAGAGGAGGGATGATGGGTCGAAGGAGAAAAGTTCTCGGACAAGCTCAGAAAGGATTGACGGAGCAAGAGGGGATTTGTCGTGGATCGGGAGCTAGGAGGAGGCCATGAGCTGTCATGCGGGGGGTGATTGGCGATAGGAGGGAGGGCTTCGACGATGTCGGGATAGAGGAAAGGAGAGGGGGGAGGGCTTTGGTGGTGGAAAGATGGAGGAAGAAGTGGAATGATGGAGGAAAGGAGGAGAGGGAGGGCTCTGGCGATGGCGGGATGGAGGAGAGGGAGGGCTTTAGCAATATTGGCGGTGGTAGGATGAAGGAGAGGGTGGGCTCTGGTGGTTTTGGGATGGAGGAAGGAAGGAGAGGAAGGGCTCCGATGGTGGTAGGACGGAGGAGAGGGAGGGCTCTAGTGCTGTCGGGATGAAGAAAGGGAGGGAAGGGAGGGCTCTGATGGTGGCGGGATGGAAGAAGGGAGGAGAGGAAGGGCTCCGATGGTGGTGGGATGGAGGAAGGGACGAGAGCGAGAGCTCAGTTATGGGATGCCGGAGGAACGGGATGGGGAGGGAGGAAAGGAGGGTTGGCGGATGAGGGATGTTTGGATGCTTGTGAAAGGAGGATGAGAGGTGGGAACAAGAAAGAATGAGCGCGAAAGCAAAATTTTTTTCTCCTCGATTATTTTGAAGTTGCAGACTATTAGCGACGACAAACTTGTCATGACTAATATCATCGGTAAAAGCATTAGCAATGAAACTCCATTGCTAAAAATAAAAATTCATCACTAATATTTTTATTAAATAATTAAATTTTATTTTATTAGCAATGGTAAACTTATTGTCGCTAATGCCATCGATAAAAAATCCATCTTTAATATTTTTTTAAATTTTTCTCTAAATATGATATAATTTTGAAATTTAAAGTCCATCTTCATCGTTTATTATCTAAATAATTATCATTAGAGCATGATCATAAAAGACTATCTCGATCTAATAGTCCTACCTATGTCGATCAATAAAATTTGATTTTGATGGCCATGAATGATCGCTTGATGATCTGATAGATAGCGACCATCAATGAATTTAAAAACTTACAATAATGATCTCGATAATATTTTTAGCATATGATTAAAATTTTACTTCAATCAGACATCACTATCATGATCAATTTAGTATAGGATGATTTTGATTGTTAAATAAAAAATGAATGATCAAAAGGCCAAACAACATCCGATTAAGATAATTTTTTAGATAAATGATCTTTACTACTACTTTAATTATTGGTATGATTTTGATTTTGAAATTTAAACTGCACATATATAAATCATCCATGTTAACTAGATCTTACAAAAGCATAAGTATAATTAATTAAGAACTTCAAGAATAAGTATCAAGAGTCATATAGTTTTAGATCGTTCATATATGTATGGTTTGAATTTTATGATCATCACCATATAAATGATCAAAGTAGTACTAAAGATTATTTATCTAAAAAATTATCTTATAATCAAACATCGTTTGGCTTTTTGATCATTCTTTTTTATTTAATGGTCCAAATCATTTCATGCTAAATTAGTCATAATAATGATGTCCGATTGAAGTAAAATTTTGATAGGCTGCTACAAATATCATCAAGATTATGGTTGCAAATTTTTGAACCCATAAGTGGTCTTTATCTATCATCTATCAAATCATCAAGATCATTCATGGTTATCAAAATTAAATTTTATTGATTGATATAGCTAGGGCTATCGGATCGAGGTACTATTTTATGATGATACTCTAAAAATAATTATTTAGATAATGAACGATGAAGATAAATTTTAAATTTAAAAATTATATCATATTCAAAAAAAATTTAAAATTAGCGATGGCATTTAGCGATGATATTTTTGCCATTGCTAATACATATTAGTGATGACTTTCTAACTATTAGCAATGACAATGCTATCGCTAATAAATTTAAACTTTTTTAAAAAATTAATTATAATTATAATTAAATTAATTAATTATCGATAGCTATTAGCGATGGCTTAATTTATCATCATTAATAATTTTTTAAAAAATATTTAAATAATTTTTAAAAAATATTTAAATAATTTTTAAAAAATATTTTTAAAATTATTAATGTTAGCAATGGTTTTTTTCATCGTTAATAACATAATTCTATCACTAATAATCCTACAATCAAATTTAAAAAAAATAAAATTATTTTTTATTAATGATGATAAAATATCACCGCTAATAATTATCTACCATCACTAATAATAATAAAATATAATTAAAAAAATAAAATTATTTAGTATTAGTGATGGTTAACTACCATCGCTAATATTATCGCTAATATCTATAGTGATGGCATTGCCGTCACCACTATCATCACTAATAACTATTAGCAATGGCTAAACTTCCATCGTTAAAGCTGTCGGTAAAAAAGATTATTAGCGATGGCAATTTTGTTATCGTTAATTCCATCACTAATATGCATTATTAGCAATGACAAAAATGCCGTTGCTAATGGCCATTGCTAATACTCTATTTTCTCATTATGGTTAACATATAACATGAATTTTAAAGTAATTTCAAATTTCTTTGAAAAGATCATCTCAAGCTCATACTGGATCTATAGATCAGATGGAGAGAGAAAGAGAGTGGATAGAGAGAGAAAAATCCTAAAGAGAGAAGTAGAAAGAGGCTATGAGGACCCCTTTTTTTAAACCCCACACAAATCCTAAAGCAGGTAAAAAATAAAAAAAAAAGAAGAAGAAAATGGAGAAGAGGACTCCTATTCAAGAGTCCACTTCTTCTTCCCTCCTAAATCCACTAGAAACCAGGAATCCTAGGGCTTATTAAACTTGGATGAAAAGCCCTAAATTTCATCTATAAATAGAGATTTTTCCTTCATTTGAACACCATCAAAATCTCTAAAGAAAATCCCACCATTTTTTATAGGATTTCTTTGGAGTGTTACTTGGGTTGCTGCTGGGAAAGGATCACTGGAATCGCTTCTTTTTGGGTCAATGGATTGAGGTAGCTTCCTTTCTCTTCCTTCTCTTTTTCTTTTTGATTTGCCCCTTGTTGTCGATATTCAATTTGAAGTCGGCAAATTGCTAGATTCATCTGAAAATAGGGTAGCCCTATTTTCTTCTTGGTTCTGCGTACCACCGTCGACAATAGTTGCAGTACGGACCATCACCATGGCAATGGCATTGTCACCGTCGAGAGCCACCGGAGGTGGCCCACCTCAATCTTACGCCGTCGCATGTGGGAGAGGATGTAATCGGGGAGAAAACCCCCTATTCAAAGAGGAAGAGAAGAAGTGAGGAGAGGGTTCCTTCCTCTCTCTTCTAATTATTTAATCAAGTAATTAATAAATTAGTTAATTAATTAATTTCTCTTTAGATGGATTATGGGAGATTTTAGGAAGGAAATATCTTGGGGACGAGGGTGTAACCCGAGTGAACCCCGATAAAGTATTTTAAGTAATTAAATTGATTCATTGAATTTATTTTGTAATATTAATTTGATGTTTACAGGAGAGTAATCCATTAGATAGAAGGACATTGAGTAGGATTTTGACATACAAATCATAATCTAATGGGTCCAGTTTATTGCTAATTGAAGTAAGAATCCCTTTATATAATCAGCTATATATATAATTTTTCTATGTTATGCATGATGATATTTCTAGTTTCACATCGAATATATGATTTCTCATTATAATTATATCATATGTTGACGATTTTGATTGTTGAAAATATGAGAACCGATGTTTGGAAACTAAACAAGAGATGTAATACAAGTTATTGGATGATCTATCTAATATAAAAGAGGATTTGGACTAGCCATGATATAGACTACCAGTCATAGGCTGAATTATGGCATCTTGGATTGCTAGTTATGGGCCAACTATGACATCCTGATTTGCTACCATGGACCGAATTACAGATATTCTAGTTTGCTATTATGGGCTAAAGCATAGTTATTATGGATTGCCACCATGGGCTGAAGCTTGGTTTATGGTTTGCTAGTCATGGGCTGAATCATGATCATGATTAGTTTGAAATCCTAAAGCCAACTATTAATTGATTTGGATCATGATTAATGAGATATGGATAATAAAATATGAAATCATAATTAAGTAAAAAGAGTTTTATTTAATGACATATATATGGTATATCAGTTTAAAAAAAAGATGGATATTTGATGTTATATGATGCATATTTTTATATATATCGATATTGAGTTGTACTGGATACTTGATATGAGATTTTATGATTTATGTTCTCTCTTTGATATTATTCATATCTTAGTTTTAAATTATTATTATATTGGTATTAGTGTGTAGGGATTCTTATTGGATGGTTGATAGGGACGCGATGCTGTCGTTAAGACATCGTGTTTATCAGTTTAATCCGACTTCTTAAAATCATTAAAATTGCGTAGATAGTAGTGAGTCGGGTCGAATCCACAGAGAAGGTAGTGTTTTTAGATTTGAAATCTTTGATTTTTGAAAAGAAAAGAAGAAAAGGAGTTTTAGGATCAAAAGTAAAGTTGGAAAAGTGAAAATTAAAAAGTGCAGAAATTTAAACTTGGTACTAAGATCTATTAGTTAGATCTTAGCATCTACTTGCAAAGTAATAATTTAAAGTACAGAAATTAAATTACAATAAAAATAAAAAGCAAGAAATTAAAATACAAAAATAAAATTTTTATTAATTAAAATTTTAGAATTTAAATATATAAAAAAAAAATAAAATAAAATAGCCTGATCTCTGATCTTGGATCAGCATTGGCAGAAAGATGGTGTAGAAGCTCGGCTCTTCTTCTCGGCACCCGTTGCTTCGAAGTAGCCTTTAACCCATAGCCTGGCTTCACCCTATACCAAAGCTTCACCTTGATCGGAGATATTAATTTCTGATGGCCTAGGGTACTTTTTATAGAGGTAGGAGGACTGGATATTTTTTTCTAAAGGCAATATGGGACTAATGCCTTTGTAATCGTAAAAATATAAAGAAATTCAAAAAAAATTTGAATCAAAACAGCTCTGATATGACTCTGGTAAATCTGATAAAATCCAGCCGTTCAACAGGAATCCAACGGTCCAAAAATCATCAAAATCGGATGCAGATAAGCTCAGATCGGGTCGGATTAAATTCTGGCCGTTGGATCGCACTTGATCGAGGAAATCTGGCCGCAAATCATGCTTCGGGAGTCTTGATCACCGCCGGCAGCGTTCTGGACCGTCAGATCATCGCCTGGATCGAGCGCTGCCGTCCGATGGTGATCCGCGTGATGTTTGTATCTGAATAAAATTCGGAAGCAACCACAGCCGTCCGATCCTGACCGCAAACAACCACATCCGTCCGATCGCGCAATAACTGTTCCCATGGACCGCGTGGACCGGCCGCACCGCACACCGCAACCAATCAGCGCCGCTGTTGTCGGACGAAAAGACTGAATTACCCTTGTGAGCCGCGATAAATTTCTGTAGACCCTTAAGGGGTCTAGGTCCACCACGTGGCAATCTCTAATTCGCCGGAATTTGCTGAGCTGGCGGTCCACGCCTGGATCGTGGACCGGCTGATGACTTCAACGGCTGAGTCGGCTTGATGGCTCGGCTTGGCTTGGTGGCTCGGCTTGCGGAGCCGGCTGAGCCGTTTTTTTTTTTTATTTAATTTTTATTTATTTTATATTTTTAAAAATTCATATCTTTTTCATTTTAGCTCCGTTTTACTTGAAATTTATTTCGTTGTGATCAGAAAAATGAGATCTTTCTATTGATAATAAAATTTTATTTTTTAATTTTTATTAATTTTTATTAATTTTTAATTAATTTTTTAATTAATAAAAATATGAATTTTTTAAAAATTATATATAAATTGATTATTAATTATTAAAAATTAATATAAATTAATTGATAAATTAATACTTTTATTGGTGAATTTATGATGTTTATCACACCCTCCAACTTAAGTTTTGCTCGTCCTCGAGTAAAGAAAGAATTTAGTTTTAAATACCTTTTAACTTTAGAGTTTCGAATTTTACTTAAGCAATTTTCAAAATGACCATTGATATTCAGTAGAGCTTAAATGAGATATATCATTGGGGTATTAATACTTATCAATAGAAAAATTAAGTAAAGAACATTAAATTTTTCAGAACTTTTTCTAAATTATTCCACTTTTATCTCTGATTTGTCTAAACTTTCATATAGGCAGGTGTATTGCTACTTCCATCCTTCATTTATTAATTTTTATTTTTACATTGCCCACTTTTTGACGCGAATATCATTGCTTACTTAGGCAACGGGATCCGGTTACTCGGTGGGAAACCAATGTTTCTTTTTCTTTTCTTTTCTTTTTTTTTTTTTTTTTTTTAATGTTGTACCACTATTGAGTGTCTTAACTCCTTAAGCTTTCTATTTGATCCATGTAGCGAGTCTTGGGCCAATGACTCCCAAACCAGTTGGCTTTAGGGCACTAGGTATAGAATACCCCTCGGGCTTACTAGCTCGAATCAAATAGGCTATGAGTTAAGACTAGCTTTACAACGAGCTTCTTTGCCTTTCCCACCTTTTGACGCGAAACTCAATGCTTGCTTAGGCAAAGAGGCCCGGTTACTCAGTGAGAAGTACTTGGAAACTATTTTATTAAAATAAATTTTTATATGAAGAAACGTATAGTTACCCTACACAAGCCTATAAAAAGTAGACTTTTCTTTGATGCTAGTAGAAATAATTAGAAATGCTCTAAGAAAAATTTTTATGTTCTTGACTTAAATCTTTATTGAATTTTCTTAATACTTGATTTCTCAATATCTCATAGATTCTCTAATCTGTGCATCAATTTTCTTTTTAAAATGCTTAGTTTAATTCGATTCTTAAGCATAATCAGGTATCTAAATACTAAATACTAACTTTTTCGAGGACTTAAAATTTTAAAATTTTTATTTTTCCCTCCCCCCAACTTAATCGACATTGTCCTCAATGGAGAAGAAAAAATAAAGGATGTAATAAAGAACATGGAAGAATACACCTAACTCAGTATATATATTTTTTATTTATTTATTTATTTATTTATTTATTTTTTTGGTCCAGCACATGCCTTTACAAATTTGAGCTCTCCCTCCAACTTATTCAAATTATCCTAAAAAGAAAATAAGATAAATTAGATAAAAACTAAATATTGGGTTGCCTCCCAACAAGCGCTAAGTTTACCGTCTTCAGCCAGACACAATGTAGCTCACTATCCTGTGTCGAATATTGGATTGACAAATTCCAATGGTTTTGGATTGCCAATCTTAGAAAGTTGATATTGATTTTTACTCCCATTATTGATATATTCACTGTTAATTTTTGAGATATATTTTATAATTCCATTCTCAGACTCATGTTTATTAAGAATTACTCCTATTTGTTCTTCTAAAATGCTCATGAATGGAGTTTTAGGAGTTAAGTTTGATTCAATGGGTGCTAGAATGGTGACTAAAGACGGTTTTAATTCTGGAGGTAAATTAATGTGATCCTGCTTAAACAACTCCATTGACATTTCATTACATGCCTTTTGATTTTTATAAGAAGAACCAGCTTCTAGGGTTGAAGGGAATAGGATATTAGGTTTATAAGTCTCGGGTAAATCATCTATTCTCTTTTCCCTTATTTCTATCTCATTTAAACTGGAACTAGCATCAGTACTAATTCCTTGCTTGGGTTCTTCTATGTGGTTAGTCTCAGTACTAACCAGTTCCTCTAAATTTTCATTTTGGCTAGCATCAGTACTAGCCTCTCTCACCTGGTCTCGGTATGTTCCATAAGAATCCTATAGCTTTTAAGTTCAGGAATTACTTTGGTATTCTCGAATTGAAGATTCTTAGATGAAACATTAGATTGATAATTTAATCCAGGTGGTTGATAGTCATTAGGTGGGTTATTTGAAATTGGTAGGTTCGGTAGTTGATCTAGTTCTCTCCTCATGTTAGACTCAACTAATTGTCCTATTTGAGCTTCTAGTCTGGTGATAGATTGCTGTTGAGTTAGAATTAATTGTTGAAGTTGGTTAAATCTATCATCAGCTAGATTGGTCTGTTGAGGAGGTGGGTATGAAGGTTGATTATAATATGATGGCTGGTTAAACTGACTAGGCTGACCATTATTATAGGCATAATTTTGATAATTTTGCTCAAATAAAATTTGGGTCTGAGCCTGAGTCTGTTGGGTTGTCCAAGAAAAATTAAAGTTACTCCAATCTGAATTATATGAATTTGAAAATGGGTCATTAATCAATTTGGAGTATCCTTGAGTAGCTTGAACTTGTTCTTGGATAAAATATGGAAACTGTGCAGTTATAGGATATTCACTTACATGATGGGTTGGACTAGCACAGATTGAATAATTCTCCTGATAATTAGAAGATTGTTGACCTAGGATTAGGAGTTGATCTATTTTCTGATCAAGAAGGTCAACTTTATCTAATTTTTGGACTATTAGGTTCAGATTAGCCATTTAATTATTATGTTTAATGTGAATCAACCATTCAATTAAGTTCAACTAAATCAGAAAAAGCGATTTCCTACCATGCATGGTGTAACCCTAATGTATGGATTTAAAAATTTTTAGAATATATTTTTTTTAATTATTATTATTATTTTATTATATTAAAAATTAATTTTTTTAATTATTTTATTTATTAATTTTAATTTATTTTAATTTAATTTAATTATTAATTTTTAGTTAGTTTAATTTTTATTTTATTTTATTTTTATTTTATTTTTAGAGTAAGAAGAAGAAAGAAAGAAGAGTTCTAAAGAAGAGGTCCTAAGGAGTCCTAGAATTAAGAAGAAAGAGAAGAATTAGGTTTAATTAGGTTTGATGTTGGTTAGCAATCAAGTTGGTCAATCAATTCTGACTAAGGGTTATCCTAGATCTAGACAGCTCCTAACTGCCAAGGTCATCTTCAAGCCCTTCAAGTGTAGGATTAGCCAATCAACTGGCCAGGTAAGTGTAAGGTTGGTGGGAGTCCCCCCGTTGCTTGCCTTAGACACCAATTATGCTTGGCCAGGTAAGCGAACGGAACCAATTAGAAACCACCTTCCTTCGGGCGCAGTCGTCCCTGAACCACTTTCCTAGACACCAGTCAACTTGACTTATCCTAATCCGGTTCAACTCTTAGGATTCCTTGTCCTATTGAGCTCGAGTTTCTAGGGTTGATGTCTAATTGATTTTAAAATTAAAGGCTTAGGTCAATGCAAGATGCTGATTGGTTGTTTGTGGGCTAAGGAAGGGTGATCAAATCCCCACCTTATCTTGTTTAATTGGGTTGTGCCCTTAATTTGATTTAATATGAATATGCACAAAAAAAAAAAAAAATTCAAAGGGTTTTATGCAACTTAAACTAGATGCATGCAACTAATTAAATTATGAAAGGCTTACCTTGCCTCCAGCAATCACCAAAAAAAAAAAAATAAAAATAAAAATAAAGATAAAAATAAAACTAATATGATGCAGTTAAGATTTCTAATCTTGTTATGAGATTTTTTAATTAGGTTTAAATGAATATTTTTTTAAATTAATTTAAAAGTAAAATAAATAAATAAATAAAATAAAAAGAGAAGAGAACTAGGGTTAGGATTGATCTCACCAGGCAAAACTTCTGATTCTTTTTGTTTTTTTTTTCTTGCAAAATAATAAAAAAAAATTAGTAAGAAAATAAAAATTTTATTTATAATTTATTTATAGAAAAATCAAAGAGATCAAAAATTTAATATCCATGCCTTCCCCGGCAACGGCGCCAAAAACTTGGTGCGTTTGCCGAAATTATTTTTAATAAATTCAAAGAAATCAAAATCAAAAATCAAAAACCTTCCCCGGCAACGGCGCCAAAAACTTGATAGGGATGCGATGCTGTCGTTAAGACATCGTGTTTATCAGTTTAATCCGACTTCTTAAAATCATTAAAATTGCGTAGATAGTAGTGAGTCGGGTCGAATCCACAGGGAAGGTAGTGTTTTTAGATTTGAAATCTTTGATTTTTGAAAAGAAAAGAAGAAAAGGAGTTTTAGGATCAAAAGTAAAGTCGAAAAAGTGAAAATTAAAAAGTGCAGAAATTTAAACTTGGTACTAAGATCTATTAGTTAGATCTTAGCATCTACTTGCAAAGTAATAATTTAAAGTGCAGAAATTAAATTATAATAAAAATAAAAAGCAAGAAATTAAAATACAAAAATAAAATTTTTATTAATTAAAATTTTAGAATTTAAATATATAAAAAAAAAAAAAAAATAAAATAGCCTGATCTCTGATCTTGGATCAGCATTGGCAGAAAGATGGTGTAGAAGCTCGGCTCTTCTTCTCGGCACCCATTGCTTCGAAGTAGCCTTTAACCCATAGCCTGGCTTCGCCCTATACCAAAGCTTCACCTTGATCGGAGATATTAATTTCTGATGGCCTGGGGTCCTTTTTATAGAGGTAGGAGGGCTGGATATTTTTTTCTAAAGGCAATATGGGACTAATGCCTTTGTAATCGTAAAAATATAAAGAAATTCAAAAAAAATTTGAATCAAAACAGCTCTGATACGACTCTGGTAAATCTGATAAAATCCAGCCGTTCAACAGGAATCCAACGGTCCAAAAATCATCAAAATCGGATGCAGATAAGCTCAGATCGGGTCGGATTAAATTCTGGCCGTTGGATCGCGCTTGATCGAGGAAATCTGGCTGCAAATCACGCTTCGGGAGTCTTGATCACCGCCGGCAGCGTTCTGGACCGTCAGATCATCGCCTGGATCGAGCGCTGCCGTCCGATGGTGATCCGCGTGATGTTTGTATCTGAATAAAATTCGGAAGCAACCACAGCCGTCCGATCCTGACCGCAAACAACCACATCCGTCCGATCGCGCAATAACTGTTCCCATGGACCGCGTGGACCGGACCGCACCGCACACCGCAACCAATCAGCGCCGCTGTTGTCGGACGAAAAGACTGAATTACCCTTGTGAGCCGCGATAAATTTCTGTAGACCCTTAAGGGGTCTAGGTCCACCACGTGGCAATCTCTGATTCGCCGGAATTTGCTGAGCTGGCGGTCCACGCCTGGATCGTGGACCGGCTGATGGCTTCAACGGCTGAGTCGGCTTGATGGCTCGGCTTGGCTTGGTGGCTCGGCTTGCGGAGCCGGCTGAGCCGTTTTTTTTTTTATTTAATTTTTATTTATTTTATATTTTTAAAAATTCATATCTTTTTCATTTTAGCTCCGTTTTACTTGAAATTTATTTCGTTGTGATCAAAAAAATGAGCTCTTTCTATTGATAATAAAATTTTATTTTTTAATTTTTATTAATTTTTATTAATTTTTAATTAATTTTTTAATTAATAAAAATATAAATTTTTTAAAAAATTATATATAAATTGATTATTAATTATTAAAAATTAATATAAATTAATTGATAAATTAATATTTTTATTGGTGAATTTATGATGTTTATCAATGGTAAAGCTACCTCCTTTCATTTCTCTTTTCTTCTTAGAGTCACCGGATACTCATGATCGACTAAAGGATTCATGGATAAACAAATGATTAGATAGAGCTCATTGATACTTGATCGAATGATTGAAGGAGTTAAATTTATAATTATGCAAGTTTTATTAATTGATATAAAATTAGATTATTTTTATTCATGGATGTTGAGGTTGTATTAGATTTTAAGGTCTTGCATATTTTTTAGAATATTTCCTTAAGGAGTATGCGGCCATCACATATTCTACTCAGGTGCAGGGTTCGGGATGTGATAGAGACACAGGAGAGAGATCCCTTATTTTTTTTTTCTTTTCTTTTCTTCTCTTCTTCTTTTATTTTTTTCTTCTTTTTCTTGGCCAAACAGGAGGTGGTGGTTTTGGTGGTTGGTGGTCGGAAGTCTAGCAATGGGGTGGTGATGCATGGCTAGTGGTGGGTGTCAGGAGGTGGTAATGCATGGCCAGTGGTAGCGAGGATTGAGCAGCAAAATCATGGGAAATAAGATCAAAAAATAGGGATCTAAGAGGCTTTCACTACAAGAAAAATAGATATTAGTGATGGTATTAGCGATGATAAAAACTTCCATTGCTAATAAGCACTTTTTGCCACTACAATATTGACAAAGAAAAAAGCCATCGATAATACTATTAGCGATAGTAATCTTAATATTAGTGATGGAAAAAGCCATCTCTAAAAATCCAATTTTTTTTAAAAATAATTAAAAATTAAAAAATATTAGTGATGGTAAATTTTAATTATTAGCGATAAAGAAAATGCCATCCCTAATAACTAACTACTAGCGATGGTAGTTTTATTATTAGTGTTGGCTTAAATCATCGCTAAAATTATTAAAAATTTTTAAATATTTTTGTAATATTTAAATATAAAATATATATTAGCGACGATAATTTTAGATATTAGCGATGAAAAGCTATCCGTCGATAATAAATTTTTAAAAATAATAATTTTGGGAAAGAAAGATTATTTTAAAATATAATTGATGATGGAATTAGTGACGGAAGTCCTGCCGTTGATAATAATTAAGATCCTAATCCAAACTAAATTCGAATCCAATTCGAATTCAATTCAAAATTCTACCAAACCTAATATAATTAGGCTTTAAATTCAAATCCTACTTATATTATAAAATTTAATTAACCATAAATTAAATTAAAATTAATTTAATTTAATTAAAAAATTAGTTGTTAATTTGGGTATAATTTGAATCTAATTCAAAATCCTGTCAATCCTAATTTAATTAGATTTTTAATTCAAGTCCTACATGGATAGTAAAATCTAATTACTTTTAAATTAAGTCAAGCTTAATTAAATTTTAGTTATTTTAAATAATTAAAAAAATAATTTTTAATTTGGATTCGATTTGAATCTAATTTGAACATGATTCAAATTCAATTCAAAATCCAATCAATTTTAATATAATTAGACTTTTAATTCAAGTTCTACTTGGATAGTAAAACTTAATTATCTTTAAATTAAGTCAAGTCTAATTAAATTTAAGCAGATTTAAATCAATTAGAACTTGATCCGTGATTACATTTGAATTCAATTCAAACTTGATTCGAATCTAATTTAAAATCCTATCAAACTTAATTCAATTAGGCTTCAAATCCAAATCTTATATAGATTATAAAACCTAATTAACCTTAAATTAAGTCAAAATTAATCAAATTAAAGTTTATTTAAATTAATTAAAAAAATAATTTTTAATTTGGTTTTAATTTAAATCCAATTCAATCCTAATTTGAATCCGATTAAAAAATCTGTTAATCATAATTCAATTAGACTTTAAAATCTAGGTCCTACTTGGATAGTAAAATTTAATTATCTTCATATTAAGTCAAGTCTAATTAAATTTAATATGATTAAAATTAATTAGAAAAAAATAATTTTTAATTTAGATTCGATCAAAATCCAATTAGAACTCGATTCGAATCTAATTCAAAATCCTATCTAACCTAATTTAATTAGACTTTGAATCCAAGTTCTAATTAGATTTTAAACAAAATTATCCTAAAATTAAGTTAAGCCTAATTAAATTTGATTTGATTTAAATCAATTAGAAAAAAATAGCTTTCAATTTAGGTTCCTTTTGAATCAAATTTGAATCCTGTCAAACCTAATTCAATTAAACTTTAAATTCAAGTATTATTTAGAATATTAAAACTCAATTAGCCTCAAATTAGATCAAGCCTACTTAAATTAAAAATATTTTAAATTAATTAGGACTCGATCCATAAATTAATTAATTTTAAAAATTTAATAAAATTTAATATTAATTTTTAACCATCTAAAAAATGATCTAAGAGAAAAAAATTAATATTCAAATATATTATTTTAGAAAAATTATAATTATTAGTGATAGTTTTAGCAATCAAATCTCACCATCACTAATAATTTAAAAAAATATTTTTAAAAAAATTAATATTATTATTGATTGCATTTTCGTATTAGCGACACCATTGCCGTCCATAATAACTTTTTTTGATGGCATTACCGATGGCTTCTTGCCATCAATAATTATTAATTTTTTTAAAAAAATTAATATTAAAATTTAGTATTATAAAAAAATTTAATATTATTAGTGATGATGTTTTGTTATTAGCGACGGACTTTGCCGTCGCTAATAACTTTGGCACAGAAATTTTGGTCTTGCCGACCATATTACCATGGTGGTTTTGCCGCCGGTAATAGTCCACCAATAAACTCTACCCGTCTCTTTGGTGGGAAAGAAATTTTTGACTAAAAAAATTCCTCCGTGCCTTCTGTGCTCCCTACACGTTCTTCCTGGCATTCCTTAGTCCCCGTGCGTCCTCCTATCCGATGACTTGACCCTACTGGTGCCTCCTGCATTGCGACCTCAAGCCTGTCGCCTCGGCCTCTCTTCACTTGAACCGTCGATGCTCCTACGTGGCCACACTAACCCTACTGTGTTGGCCCTGCCTCTCCTGAGGCTACCTTGATCCCGTAGCCTCGACCTTGCCTCACTTATTGCTGCCCCGATCCCACTGACATCTCTTGGTCTGTAGTCTCGAGCTAGCTACCCCGGCCCCCACCTTTGCTGCGGCAACCACGAACCTGCCGGTGCCTCCTATGTTGCAGTCCCGAGCCTCCCGCCCCATCCTCACCTCTCCTACGACCATCCCCACCTTATCGGTGCCTCCTGTACCATGGCCCCGAGCCAACCACCCCATCCTCACCTCTCCTATGGCCATCCCCACCCCGCCGGCACCTCCTGCATCATGGCCCTAAGCCAGCCACCCCATCCTCGCCTCTCTTGCAGCCATCCCCACCCCGTCGGCACCTCCTGTAGGAGTATCATCAATTCGAGACTCCTAAGGATGAGGAGACTGACCATCAAACCTTCGAGGAGGTGACCATATGGAGGCTCCGAGATAGCCTCTATAACCTCAGGCAGTTAACCATCCAGCATTCTAGTTCCTAGTCACCATCGGACTGAAGGTCCTTCATGGATCACTAGATATGGACAGATATATGGTAGGCCCTCTGTGATCAGTGGAGCAGCGAAGAGTACTTTGATAGGTGGTAGAGGGCCCGATAGAATCGAGATGTCCAGCAGGATTCGAACCAGAATACAAGCGGCTCGATTGGCACACATGTTGTGGCCGATAGACTGGTAAAAATTTAATACCAAAACTCTTTACTAAAACTATAAAAATTCTTATATGCATATTTTAATTAATTTAATTTTATTATTTACTTATTATAGACATGATAGTTGGATCGTCCATCAGACCAGCTGTAGTTGTGGTGGACCATGCACCAGTCTAGGAGGATTGATGACTATTTAGATTCTACATCGTGATAGATCATAGAAAGAACTTCAAACTTTATTTAATAATTAAGTTATTATATGATCTGATTTTTATATTAGAAGTAATGTATTCTAAATTGTGTAGATGAATTATGCGGAGTACGTTGTTGAGAGGTATGGCAATGAGCCATTTTCTCAGCCTCGCTTTGATCTTAAGGGATGGCTCAGCACCACCCCGAGGGAGGAGGGTGAGTAGGAGCCGAGTCATAGGATTCGGCTACAGCTTCAATCCTCTACCATCTTCATATCCTTTGACATCCTCACAGATCTTGACATCCCAAACCTGGAGCGATGCACATATGAAGGAGGTTGTGCAGAGGCTTCTAAGCTAGCAATCTTAAGGACTCCTAGATGCCATCCACGATATGTTCATGGAGCTTCTCCAGGACCTGCTATTACACGACTAGCTGGACTCATCATTCCAACCATCACATCAGATAATTAATTATATTATTAAACTTTTTTACTTATTTTAAATTTTTATATTTAGAAACTTCGTATATTTAAGTTTGAGTTTGGAAAGAAAATCTAGAAGCTAAAAATTCAATCTAACCATCCAATTGATGGACCAAAAATATTTATAGCTTCGTATCATCAAATCGAATGTGTAGGAATAATCTGTTCAAGAATAGGAGTAGTGTATCAAAAGATACATCTCCATATTGAAAGATATATTTTCGTATCAAAATTTACTAATATTATTTTATTTTTTTATTATAAGATACTGGGATATCCGACTCTCATCCACTAGCTGCTAGAGAGTAGGAGAAGGAGACAGATGACGATGACCTATTTTTTCTGGATGTATCATATTTCTTTTGATACTACTTATAAAAAAATTATATAATTTATATTTTTAATAAAATATAATTAGTTTTTAATTTTTGATTATCAAATTATTTTTAGATTTTAATTATGATAGATATTAAAAATTATAATTTATTATGATTAATTAAAATAGATTAACTATTAACATTAGTATTAGCAACGACAATCACCATCGCTAATAAATATTCGCAACAACTATATACCATCGCTAATAAATTTTCAAATAAATTATTTTATTTTATTTAAAAATTATATAAAATTAGTGACAGCATTATCGATGGCATGTTTGGTCACTAATAATTTATAGCAATGGCTTTAGCCATGGAGTTGCCATCACTAATATTTCTCAAAATATTTTATTTTATTTGATTTAAAAGTTTAAAATTATTAGAGATGACATTAGTGATGGTGTGGTTTGTTGCTATTAAGTATTAGTGATGGCATTAGCCACATCATTATCATTGCTATATTTTTTAAAAAATTAATTTAAGCATAAAAAATTTGTTATAGGTGAAATTTTTTCATCGCAAAAGCCATCACTTATTTTGGTCATTAGCGATGGCATTTTTTGCCATCGCTAATAATGATAATTAGCGATAAAAGTTTTTCAAATTAGATTTTATGATTGTACCGAAGACGATAAGGTTATTAGCAACAGTAGATGGACTATTAGGGATGATATTTAGCTATCGCCAATAGTCAGAATTCTTGTAGTATTTTCTTCATTTTTTGGCCATCGGTCATTCACCAGTAGCCATGAAATTACCATGCAGGATAAAGGGGAGGTCGGGATACTCGGCCTAGGGCCTAACTTCAAGGGACGATGATGCTAATGGCTAGTGTTGACCCCATGATTAATTTTGATGATTGTCAAACTTTGAGTATTTGAGTATTTAACCATGTATTTCATGAGTGGATGTAGGTCTTTTCAGGTATTTAAATTGAAGAATCATTTTAAGAAAAGATTTACAAAAAATTCATCAAGTTAAGATTTTTAAAGAAGAATTCTTTTTTAAACTTTCAAAGATCATAAGAAAGAGAGCTCTCTGACTAAAACAAGAAAGACATAAAGTAAAATTTAAATAAAAATCAAATCTTCTTGATTGAAAGCAAAAATTTTTCAAAATAGCCTTAGAGTAGTTTTCGAGATGTCTCAAAATTTTTTTGAGACCTCTTAAGTAGATTGGCACGACCAAACACAATTCTGGCATGATTTCAAGAGGTCTCGAGTTGAACTCGAGATGTCTCAGTTTTAGAAGATAGAAACTTAGTTTCTGTGCTCTGAGAGCGAGAGGTCTCATGATTTCGGTGAGACATCTCGATTTACAATCGAGAGATCTCGAAATCTGATGAGAGGTCTCATGAAAAATCAAAAGGTCTCATTTTGCATGGAGATCCTTCAATGGATAGTTTTGCAATGGCTATTTTTCGACCCCAATGAGTATTTTAGAGCTTCTAATGGCTAGAACTCTCCTCCAACTATCTCTAAAGGTATTTAAAAGTTGGAGAATTAATTGAAAAAAAAAATTAAAGAAAATTTCTATTAGTTTCGGTGAGGAATATTGAATATCCAAAGAAAAAGGAAATTATGCATAGATTTCAGCGAGCATTCAAAGCAAGCTACTCCAACATCTTCTACATCCTCTCAAGTACAATTTGAAGAAAAGCCAAGCTTCAATTGAATGCATCATCGACTTCTTCATTAGAATTTAAAAAAGCTTAAACTCTATTTTTTATACTATGCTGAAACTTCATTTATAATTTTAATTTTTTTATAAGTTTCTTTGGAAGAAAGAAACTTGGAGATTAGGCCCATCCAAGCCCAAAATTGGACATTGTAGGTTTTAGTTGGCGAGTTTAAAAAATCAACTGCATTGTTAGTGAACTTGAAAAACTAACAGTGTTAGATTTTGGTTGGTGCTACTGTAAAAACCAACTAGGTTTGTTTGTGAGCATGAAAAATAAACATACTATAATCAAGAGTAGATTATAATAAAAATTTCAAGAAAAGCTTGGAAAGTGAACGTAGGTGTGGGTTGCATTGAACCACTATAAATTTTTGTATGTTTGTGTTGTGCTCTTTTCTTCTTTCCCTTTGCATACTTTGCATGCTTATAATTCTTACTTTACTTTCATAGATTGATTTTGTTATCTTAATTCTACTGCTTATATTGCATACATTTCATCACACTACTTTGGTTAAAATCAAAGTACATACTTATTTAGAAAGTAAATTTGATTAAAATTTTATAACAATCCAATTCAACCCCCCCCCCACTCTTGGGTTGCTACCTCTAGATAATAATTGGTATCAGAGTAGGTGCTCTATTATTGATTATTGACCTAACCATCTAGAGATAAAAATTTTGGCAATCCAAATGGAGTCTTTATTTAATGAAGGTTATTCTATAGATAGACCTTCATTTTTTAATGGTTCTAATTATATCTATTGAAAAGCTAGAATGAAAATATTTATACAAGAACATTATTTTAAGTTATAAAAAATTATAAAAGATGGCTCACACACGACCAATATATTGATTGAGCATGACAAAGAAATGGCCCAACTAAATGCTAAGGCTTTAAATATATTTTATTATTCATTAGATTTAAATAAGTTCAATCTAATTTCTTCTTATATTTTAGTAAAATAAGTTTGAAAGAAATTGAAAACTATTTTTGAGGGAGCAAAACAAGAAGAAATATCAAGCTCCAAAGAAGATAAGAAAGCTCACCCCAACATATGCCTCATGGGTCATAAGGATGGAAAGAAAAAGAAGAAAAAGATATAAAGAAAAAAAAGCATCAATTGAGGGGGAGCAAAGCATAGAAAAGAAAAATAAGAAAGAGAAAGAAGGTATTGCCAATCATCGCCTCATGGCTAATACAAATGAGGTAAATCCTGAAAATTCTTTTGACTTTACATTTGATGAGTTATTTGAAGCCTTTAATAAATTAATGGATAAATTTAAAAATTAAGGCTCAAAAATAAAAAACTTAAAAGATCAAATCTTCTTTTAGCTAAAGAAAAGAATGAGCTTTTAAGTAAAGAAGAAGATTTCTTGAAAGAAAAGAACCTTTTGGCTGAAGAAAAAAATAAAATATTGATTGAGCAAGATGCTTTTTTGAAAGAAAAGTAAAGTTTAGTTGAAGAAAAAGCAAATCCTTTCAAAATCTAAAAAGTTCTTAATTGAAGAAAAAGAAAAGCTCTTAAAATTTGAAAGATCTCTTTTGGAAGAAAATGCAAAACTAAGAAAAGAGATTGAAAATTTAAAATCCATACTTGAGAAGTTTACACTTGGATCACAAAAGCTTTAATCTATTTTGATCAATCAAAAAGTTGTTTTCAATAAAGCTGGACTTGGATATAACTCTTAAGAAAACAAAAATTTATCAAAAATATGTTTAGTAAAGCTTTCCTTGAAAATTATTCAATTATATATTTCAAATATAATAAAGTAGGCCATAAAATTTTAAAATGTAATTTTAAAAGAATTGGCCAAACCTTGATAAAAGAAATTTGGATTCTAAAAGAAATTTTGAGTACTAACTTCTATGGACCCAAGATGACTTGGGTACCAAAAATTATGAAGTAATTTTATAGGTATACCAAAGATCCAATGAAACTAAAGGAGAAAATTTTTTTTTGATAGATGCCTTGGATATAAAAATAGATGGATGATGCTATTGAGTAAAATCTAAATTTTTCTCATATCATACCATCATTGTTTGACTAATTTTGATGATTTATCATTACTTAAAATAATCATACTCTATGAATTAAAATTTTGATGTATTGACTTTAATGATTTGTTAACATGTATGCATATGATAACTCCTCTCATGTTTCGATAAGTATGATTGATTTTGATGCTTGCAATAATTTAAATATTTTATTTTTTAAATTAATATGCTTTTCTCTATATATCAATGATTGAAATGATTGAACTTGAAATTTAGCTTGATATTTTAAGTCTTCCCATATCAATTCTATATTTGATGAATTTAAACTAAGAGATGCTTAATTGATTTAAATGTTTTAATTGCTAAATTCATAAAAGAAACTAAGTTTGACAATCCCTCATAAGATGCTTAAATATTGAAATATCCCACAAAAAATTGCATGATCTAAGTACATGAAAATAAAATATTCAATTATAAAAATTAAGTGCTTGATGTAGTCATCTGCATTGCATCTTAGCTTAACCCCTAAGGATTTCAAAACTTTCTAGTTGAATTGAACTCATAGAGCCTTCATCTAGTTTTTCCTTAATTTGATCTTATCCATTTAATTATCGAACCCCCCCCCCCCCCAATTGATTAATTTTTGATTTTTTAAATTGATTTGAATATCTTTCTTGATTATTGATTTGATTGCCCTTTCTTATCTTAAAAGAGAATTTATTAATGAACATTCTTATTTTATTTTAATTAATTAATTTTAAAAATTAAATTTGAAAAATAATCTTCTTGAATCTTTTAAAGTTGATATCTAACAAAATGTTTCAAGAAAGTTATCATTTATTCTTAAAGCTAAACTTTTAAAGAGGACTTCAATTTTAAGTGATTGATATCAAATATTTTACTATTTGCCATGTATTTGATTGATCTATCTTTTGGCAAAAAGAGAAGAATGTCTTTGTTTTAAATCTTATTTTGTACTGCTATATCATTTGATATAATATTATTTGAGATAAATTAAAAAATTTATATCTTTTTTAAAATTATAAATGCTTGATTTTTCTTAAGAAAAGGAAGAGATGATATTTTGAAGAATAACTTAAAATCTCTTTATGGTGTATCTTGACTGATTTATAAATATCAACTCAAATTGATTTATTTAAATCAATTTATCTTTATCAATTCAAAACTAAATTCATTGATATTAAGCTAAATTTGCAAATTAATCTTTAAATGGTATTGAACTATTAAGAAAATCATGATTTTATCTAAATTTTAGTTTAATTGGTATCAAAAAGTTTCTTCCTAAGAAAATTTTTACTCTTGATATCATTGGTATCATTCTTGGCTTACATTTTATTATATTATTTTTTGGTAAAAGAATTGGATATAATGTCTCAAATCTATTTTACATCGATATACTCTTGATATAATATTTCTTGAGATAAATTCAAAGAATCTAATACATTTTTCTGAACTTAACTGAGTGAATATTTTATTTGATTAATTCTTATTTCACTCAATTAATGTTTATACTTTTAAATTATATTTAATTTTAAAATAGTATTATTGGAGATAAACTCCGCTCCCATCGAAGTTTAGTCTAATGCTTAGTCTAATGCAATTGGTAATCATGGAAGAGCTTCGATCAAGAATTCTCCTCCAGCGGTCGAATCCCAGCCGAACTCTTTTAGCAGCCAAACCTTAGACGAACTTTTTTAGCCAGTCAAACTCCTCAGTGGTTGAACCCTAGCCGAACTTCTCCAACGATCGAACTCCTTCCATACTTCTCGCTCAATCGGACTCCTCCAAAAGCTGAACTTCTTCCAAATTTCTCCTTCACTCGAATGCCTGCAGGAGCTAAACTCCTTCCAAATTTCTTCTTCAATCAAGTTCCTCCAAGAGCCGAACTATATCCAAACTTCTTCCATAGTTGGATTCCTATAGGAGCCAAACTTCCTTCAGATTTCTTCTTCAGTCAATTCCCTCCAGGAGCCAAACTCCATCCGAACTTCTCCCACAGTCGTATTTCTACAGGAGCCGAACTCCTTCCAGACTCCTTCTTCAGTCAGATTCCTTCAAGAGCCGAACTCGTTTCAGACTTCTCCATCAGTTGGATTCCTTCAGGAGCCGAACTCCTTTCGGACTCCTCATTCAATCGGATTTCTTCAGGAGCTGAACTCCTTTCGAATTTCTTCTTTAGTTAAGTTCCTCCAGGAGCCAAACTCCTTTCGAATTTCTCCTTCAGTCAGACTCCTCTAGGAGCCGAACTTCTTTCGAATTTTTTCTTCAGTCGGACTCCTCTAAGAGCCAAACTCCTTTCAAATTTTTTCTTTAGTTGAATTCCTCTAGGAGCCAAACTCCTTCCAGATTTTTCCTTCAGTCAGATTCCTTCAGGAGCTAAACTCCTTCCAGACTTCTCCTTCGACCAAATCCCTCTAAGAGCTAAACTCCTTCCAGATTTCTTCTTCAGTCAGATTCCTTCAGGAGCCGAACTCCTTTCGGACTCCTTTCTCAATCGGATTCCTTCAGGAGCCAAATTTTTTTTGGATCTCTCCTTCAATCAAGTTCCTCCAGGAGTCGAACTCCTTCCAAATTTTTTCTTCAGTCGGACTCCTATAGGTGCCGAACACCTTTCGAACTCCTCCTTCAATTGAATTCCTCCAGGAGCCGAACTTCTTTCAAACTTCTCCTTCAGTTGGATTTCTCCAGTGGATTACTTCCAGATTTTAGCTAGCATTCCTTCTGAATGATCCCCTCCAGACATATTTTCTTTAGGAGTCCAAACTCCTCTGAAATTGATATATGTCAAAGTTCTTCACCAACCAACACCTGCTTTCTTCGAACTACGGCTATTAAATCTCGATGAATGGTCTCTATCAGTCTGACGATGTCTCTCTCTCCGTAGCAAATCCCATGCGATCCCAAGTGACCCACTATCGGATGGTTATGGCTGTCACTATTAATCTAACGACACCTTCCTCTCCGTACCGAACCTCATGCACCCCCGAGCGGCCCACTACCGAATGGTATGGCCGTCACTATCAATCAAGCTCCATCTATAAAAAGGGATCCTCTAGATACATTTTCTCTAAGCTCTCTTCTTCCTCCTAAAACTCTATCGAATCCTTTTTTGAGCATTCCATTTTTGTTGGCTAGAAGAGCTAACTTGATCGTCGAAGGGTCCTGCCAAAGCCACCACCACCGACTCCAGACAGGACTTTATTTTGCAGGTCACCGATGGCGACCTCGTCTTCCTCGACTCTAACTCAATCCGATGTTGATCAAATTCTGCACTAATAGGATTGACGCTAGAGGAAGGGTCTTCTATTTCTGAGGTATCCTTGTTCTTAAAGGAGTACTCAATCGACCCTATGGATCTTCTTCTTCAAGGTCCATCTCCATCCTCTCTCTCAACCCCGAGAAATACCTCCAAAGAGGGCAACTATCCGGAGATCTATCGCTTCTGCCATCAGATTTGGGCCAGAGATCTATCGCTTCTACCATCAGATTTGGGCCAGATCCATCTGTCTCTGCTCCATCGCTGGTGCTTCAACCACCTTCTCCATCGATGGCCGTGGTAAACTCGGATCAGTTTAACCTACTGATATAGTAGATTCAGGATCTCATCGAAATGGTGCAGGCCATGCAACAGTCTCTGGTGCTGGTTCCATCAGAAAACCCATCATCGGGATGTCAGAAACCAGTCCCAAGGAGGAGCACTTGGGCTAGCATACCCGTCACCCCTGAAAAAAAAAATAGAGAGCAGAGGATCCTTGCTTGGATCATGGTTCTTCTCTAGAAGGGACCTTTCCCATCCATAGCCAAAATCCTTTCAAGACCTGCGATCAAGATGACATCCTTGATAAAAAACTATGGGAGATGGATCGATAGATTGAGGAGTTCGACCACGTCGCCCCAGCTCACCATGAGGATATCCGCACTGATCCTCCTTTCTCTCTTCGAATTATGTAAGAGCTCATTCTGCCGAACTTCAGGCTTCCTTAATTTGATAGCTATGATGGAACCTCTAATCCAATTGATCACCTAGAAGCCTTTCAGATCATGATGCTACTCCATGGTGCACTAGATGCCATATTATGCCGAGCTTTCGCATCTACCTTAAAGGAAGCAGCAAGAAACTAATACTCGATGTTGAAATTATGTACAATCTTCTCCTTTGATCAGATGAGTCATCAGTTTATGGCCCACTTCGTCAGCAGCCGACGTCCACGTCGAGGTTCAAATTTTCTAATGAACATCAAGCAAAAGGAGGGGAAATCCATCCAGACTTATGTCACCCAATTTAATGCTACTATGTTGAAGGTCCGAAACCTAGACCAGTCAGTTGTGATGGCCGCACTCAAGGATGGCCTTCAGAAGAATGATTTGCTATTCTCCCTAGAGAAGAAGTATCCCAGAAACTTTACCGATTTGCTAGCCCATGCTGAGGGATATGCTCGAGTGGAAGAAGCCTTTAAGTTGAAGGATGAGAAAGCCGTAGGAGAGTAGCATAGACTCGCCGCTGATGGAGGGCCGAATGAAGTTAGACTACGCTCACGGACTCCCCCAAGTGCAAGCGAGCCCGAACTCCTTCTCGAGCTCATCGTCAAAGAAGCCCTGATGAAAGGGTGCGAAGAAGTTTTCCCCTGAAGGTTTCACAACTATGCCCCCATCAATGCTCCATAGACGTTGGCCTGAAGCAAGCCAAGGGCACTATTGCAGCTAGAACCATAAATGAGGGAGGAACAACAAGGAGATCAGTCATCTTCCAGCATCATCAATGCTATCTCTAGGGGGTCTTAGTACTTCGATAAGCCACCATCTCTCAGCCTCAGAGCCAGGGGAAGCTTGCTCCAAATTGCAAAGACCCATATGAAATAGAGAAGGTCATCCAGCCTGAAACTTATCGCCTAAAGAAGCTTGGTGGAACAATGCTCCCACGATCTTAAAATTTTTGAGGATGTACTACCGAAAAGAAGCAATCAATAGTGGCCAAATTAGGAACAGAAGAAGATCTTCATCCTAACATGAGCACGTCAAAGACCTTTGATTATTTAAGATAGGAGGAGGAGAGAGGCCCATTCAACGGTCCATCTATGCCCCTATTATCATGTTAGGAATACGAGGAGAACCTCGTTCTAACATGAGCAGATTGAAGACCTTCGATTATTTAAGACAGGAGAAGGGAGTGGCCTATTCAATGGCCCATCTATGCCCCAATTACCATGTCAGGAATAGGAGGAGGACCTCGTCCTAATATGAGCACATCGAAGACCTTCGAGTATTTAAGATAGAAGGAAGGGAGAGACCCATTCAATGGCCCATCCGTGTCCCTAGTGCCATGTTAGGAATAGGAGGAGGACTTCATCCTAACATGAGCAGGTCGAAGACCTTCGGTTATTTAATACAGGAGAAGAAAAGAGGCCCATTTAATGGCCCATCTGTGCTCCTATTATCATGTTAGGAATAAGAGGAGGACCTCGTCCTAACATGAGTAGGTCAAAGACCTCTGATTATTTAAGATAGGAGAAAAAAAGAGGTCCATTCAATGGCCTATCTATGCTCCTATTGCCATGTTAGAAATAGGAGGAGGACCTCATCCTAACATGAGCAGATCGAAGATCTTCGATTATTTAAGATAGGAGGAGGAGAGAGGCCCATTCAACGGCCCATCTGTGCCCCTATTGCCATATTAGGAATAGAAGGAGAATCTCATCCTAATATGAGCAGATTGAAGACCTCCGATTATCTAAGATAGGAAAAGAAAAGAGGCCCATTCAATGGCCCATCTGTGCCCCTATTGCCATGTTAGGAATAGGAGGAGGACCTCATCCTAACATTTCAGAGGAAGTAGAGAAAATGTTTCGCATAGGTAATAGGGTTCATGGTGATGATCCCAAAATCTATGATGAGGCGATATTGGATATTAACTCCGAGAAATAGTTAGAGATAATGAAGTCAGAAATTAACTCAATGCACTCAAACCAAGTCTGGACCTTGGTAGATCTACCGAAAGATATAATACCTATTGGACGTAAATGGATTTATAAGAGAAAGATTGGTGCAGATGAAAATGTAGAGACATTCAAAGCTAGATTAGTGGCAAAAGAATATAGTCAGTATGAAGGAATTGACTATCAGGATATCTTTTCGTCAATAGCCATACTAAAATTCATCCACACATTGCTTATTATTACTGCCTATTTTGATTATGAAATATGGCAAATGAATATGAAAACGACATTCTTAAATGGATACCTTAAGAAAGATGTCTATGTGGAACAGCCACTAGGTTTCATATCCAGTGATGTTGATCATAAAGTATGCAAGCTGCAAAAGTTCATATATAGACTTAAGCAAGCATCTCGAAGCTGGAATATTTATTTTAATGACGTAATCAAATTATTTGATTTCATCAAGAACCAGGAGGAACCATGTATTTTCAAAAAGATCAGTGGGAGCACTATTGTCTTCCTCGTACTATACGTGGATGATATCCTCCTTATTGGAAATGATATTTTCATACTGACCATAGTTAAAATGTGGTTATCTAAAGAATTCTCCATGAAAGATCTAGGAGAAGCATCCTTCATTCTAAAAATTAAGATCTATAGAGATAGACCGAATAGGATGCTAGGTCTTTCATAGAAAATGTACGTAGAGGAAGTGCTAAAGAGGTTTAGCATGAAAAACTCCAAGAGGGGATTGGTATCCTTTAGACATGGCATTCATCTCTCCAAGAAAATATGTCCCAACACACCTGAGGAGATTGAATGCATGAACAAGATCTCTTATGCTTTAGCAATAGGGAGCCTCATTTATGTCATGTTATGTACACGACCTGATATAGCCCATGCTGTGAGTGTCACGAGCAGATATCAGTCGAATCTAGATGAAGAATACTGAACTTCTGTGAAATGTATCCTTAAGTACTTAAGAAGAACTAAGGATATGATGTTGGTTTTTGGTAATGGAGAACTCCAAGTCAAGGGATATACAGACTCATATTTTATGTCCGATATAGATGATCGAAAGTCGACATCTAAGAATCTATTTGTGTGTAATGGTGGTGCTGTCAATTGAAAGAGTTTCAAGCAGACAGTAATAGCAGATTCCATCATGAAAGTAGAATACATCGTTGCATTAGAAACTGCAAAGCAGGCATTTTGGTATAAGAAGTTCACCGCAGAGATCGGAGTGATGCCATTGGATGCTATTCCTCTGTACTACTATAATAATGGTACCATAGCCCTTGCTAAGAAGTCGAGGTCTCATAAAAAATCTAAGCATATCGAGCGGCGATACCACCTCATCCATAATTACCTTGAGAAAGGTCACGTCAAGCTTAAGAGAGTCGACTCCATAGATAATGCGGCAAACCCACTTACAAAGCCATTGGGCCAGCAGAAGATCAATGCCCACCTTGAGAAGATGGAACTTAGATTTGTAGCCAATTGACTTTAGATCAAGTGGGAGTTTGTTAGATATGTGTGCCCTAGAAGACAGATTGGCTGATACTTATAATATACTTCTAAGGATAAAATTATAATTTTAATTATAAATAATAAAATAGATTATTTTTCTATCACAGTGTATATTTAAAAGTGTCTGTGATATTTTTCTTGAGTTACAATAATAATAGTTCATATTTTCAAGAGTTGAAAATTTAAGACATGAATTTTCGTTATTAACTCATAAAATGCTCTCGACTATAGGATCATCATGAGGATGGTGATTGATTTAAAAGGTTGGTGTACGATCGCTTCTTTTGGATAGATGAGTCTTGAGTCTACAGTGTAGAGATACTGAAGTGAGAGTACAAGTACTCGTTAGAGAACGAGGGCACTGAGCGTGACCACCTCGAGCAGTCATGAGGAAGTCTATCTTCTCATCGATGACTGGCTCGAAGCTACAGTAGTGTGTCTAGTTCTTTGATCTAAGGTGCATCGGCAATTCACCTTAAGGGTGTTGTAGTTTGACTACACCATAACTCGGTCTCCTAGCCATTCAAAATTTTGAGGTGCATATTGGCTATAGCGTATTCATTATAGGAATTAGATTGCACTAATAGGAGATCTATCTATCTCGGTAGATGAGGAGTAGCCCTATGATGATCATGAGAATCAAGTCCATAAGCCCATGGCCATGGCAGAGTGAAATAATAGAAAGAGTTTCTATTAGGGTTTTCACATTGGACTTGAATCGAATGATTAATTCATATGATGGAAATTAGGGTTTGATGAGATCACCTTAACCCTAATCCGATCGGAGCTTAAGATAGAGGAACTTAATCACATAGGTAACTGCACTGAGAGGTTCACTTTCAGTTCTGATGGATTGCTACCATATGCTGCTAGGTGTCATTGATGAATTTTGGGAGCAATTAGAATGATTTGGATGATTGATCATACTAGTTATCTGAATCAAAAAAGTTTTGATCCATCGAAAGGTGTTTCGATGATGTCGATGATAGAGATCATGACATATTTTATTATCATACGAAACTGAATCTAATTAGATCACACAAATAGAGGTTTAGATCTGGATATCATCAATTAGATTAACCCAATTTAATTGATTTGAATAAGATTCAATTAGGTTCAAGAAAATCGTGCTAGCACACGATTGAGCCTAATATTATCCTTCAACAATCATTAATACTTATCTCGACTGAGCCAAATTTATTTGGACTCACTCAAGAATCTTTACTTAGTCTGACTGAAGCTTGTTCAGGTTAGAAAAGGATTATCTTAATTTATGAGATAAATTTGAGACAACAACTGCCATTTTTCGTCATCTATTAAATCTTATCTTCGAACATTGGTTAAATATTGACCCTGAACACTTAGACATCTACCCATATGTCATGCATCTATAGAAGAGAACCTGAAGACTTATCCTCCTACTAAAAAGTAGATAGAAAAGGAGTGCACACCTAAGGAGGTGTGCACCCCATGAGGATAAAATATGGAGTCCCATATAGATGGGACTCCAGTTGCTTTAGGGAATTAAATTAGGTGGCGCTAAGAAGACTTGTTTGACCCAGTCTTAGCACCACCTAAGGAGAGTTTTGAGGATCTCTAATCTAATTGGATTAGATGATGTCATCCCACCAATCAGATTTAGATCTGATTGCATAAAGTACCATGATTGGCTAGGATGATGTGGCACTGCATGGCACAGTAGGGTCTATATAAATTCTATTTGTGCCTAGAATTTAATTCTTCTGCCTTTAGCCCATGCCACATAGCCCCTCTCCCTCCTTCTCCATGCCACCCTCTAGTCCTCTCTCTCCTCTCCATGCCTAAGGGACTTTGGGCATGAAGAAGGTGCGATCCAAGCAAGTGAAAGATGCCAGGAAAGGAAGAAGGCAGCACTGCTACAAGAGACAACGACCGTTCTTCAAAAGTTATTTTGAAGACCTTCAAGATCAAATTCAAATCTGATTTTTAAATAATTAATTGAGAAGAAGAAGATCTTTAGATCCTGTCCAAGTGGATATCGATAGAGGCCAGACACTTGCATGGCTACATCCAGAACCTCAGACAAACATCGAGATTATCACAGGATAATTGGATTACTCAAAATAAAGATATAATTAAATTAAATTTTTATTATCAGATCAATAAGATTAGATATGAGGAATCTCAGATCTGATTAAAATCTTAGAGAAAAAATTTTTGAAATATCCCTCCTGATCCAATCAGATCTAAATGAACCTGATCTAAAAAATATATTTTTTCCTTCAACTGATCCTCCATTTTCTATCAGATCATGCAGGAGACCATCTGACTGAACTTTAAGCTCCCTCATTTTGAAAGTTATGATGGAACCTCCAATCTAATCGACTATCTCGAAGTCTTTAGGATCATGATGCTGCTCCATGATGCTCCTGACACCATTCTTTACTGAGCTTCCCCCTTTACTCTGAAGGAAGTAGTCAGAAACTGATACTCAGACCTTAAATTAGGTACCATCTTTTCTTTTGATCAGCTGAGCCATGAATTCACAGCTTATTTTATTAGTAGCTAGTGCCAGAGGCGAGGTTCTAACTCCCTTGTCAACATCAAGCAAAAAGAAAGGAAGTCCATCCGAGCTTATATCAACCATTTTAATGCTGTTGCTTTAGAGGTCTGTAATCTAGACCAATCTATTATTATGGCTACACTAAAGGATGGTCTTCAGAAGAATGATCTTCTCTTCTTTCTGAAGAAGAAGTACCCTCAGAACTTTGCTGACATGCTGGCCTGGACTGAAGGCTATGCTCGAGTAGAGGAGGCTTTCCAGCTGAAAGAAGAAGAGGCCATAAGAGTGGTAGGTGGGTGAATCAAGCAAACCCATGACTAAAGAGAGGCCGAGACATGCTCTATCGCACTCCAGAACTCCTCCTAAGTGCAGATGAGCCTAAACTCCACCTCAAGCTTGTCGACAAGGAAGTCCGAATAGAAGACCATGGTGGAACTCTCCTCTTAGAAGATTCAATAACTATGCTTTCCTAAATGCCTCGAAGACTTAAGTGTTGATGAAAATAAAGGAGCAATTATTGAGGCTGGAGAGGATGGGGAGTTGTCCAGCTAGGCGCAACCCCAACAAATACTGTCTCTACCATCATGATCATGATCACGATACTGAAGAATGCATCTAGCTCCAAGATGAGATCAAGGAGCTGATAAGAAGGGATTGACTGGATCGATTCCTTAGATGTCGATCGAAAATAAAGAGAAGATTGGTCAAGAGCCCTACCATAGCCTGAACCATCTCAGAGAGATGAGCTATAGGGAGATCGACCTCTGCTTAGAATCATCAATACTATTGCTGAGGGACATCAATAGCAGGAGGCAAGCAGATCAGCAGAATTGATGAAGAAGCAATGGACTGAAGAATCCATCACTTTTATTGAAGAAGATGCTCAAGAGGTTCAACTCCCACACAACGATATAGTTATAGTAATTTTAAAAATTATTGACTATGATGTACGCCGCATTTTAATTGATAATGAAAGCTCTACTAATATTTTATTTTATGATGCATTCTCTAAAATATCTATACCTGATAATAAAATGGGGCCAATAAGTTCCCCACTAGTGTGATTTACTAGCGATGTAGTATCGATTGAGGAAATAATAATCTTATCTATCATGATAGGTCAACACCCAAGGCAATCAAAGAGCCAAGTGAATTTTTTTGTGGTGAAGGCTCCGTCAGCTTATAACGCCATTCTTAGCTGACCTGGCTTGACTGCACTTCGGGCAGTGGTCTCGACCTATTTCTTGAAGATGAAGTTTCCAACAAGTTATGGAGTTAGAGAAGTCAGAGAAGATCAAGCTCTTGTGCGACACTGTTACACTATTGCTTTACAAGAAGGAAAGTAGATGGAATCTTATTCGGTAGATGGGCTTGATGCCCATGATGATTTGATGGAAGAACGAGGAGAACCAATCAAAGATCTTGTTACAGTTTCTTTAAATGATGGACATGAAGATCATATTATTAAGATCGGCTTTAACCAAAGGGGGAACGTCAGAAAGCAGCTCATCGCTTTCTTGTAGAAAAATGTCGATGTTTCTACCTGGGTACCTACAGACATGCTTGGGATTAATGCTAAAGTTATGGAGCACTGATTGAGCGTAAACCTCAAATATCGGTCGGTAAAGCAAAAGAAGCACAGCTTTGTACCAAAACGACAGAAAGCCATTGTAGATGAGATTGACAAACTCCTCAAAGCCGAGTTCATCCAAAAAGTATACTATTTAAACTAGATTATGAACATCGTCTTCATCAAAAAAGCAAACGATAAGTGGAGGATGTGCATAGACTTCATAGATTTGAACAAAGTCTGCCCAAAGGATAGCTATCCCTTATCGAGAATTGATCAACTGGTGGATGCAACTTTAGGCTATAAGCTCCTCACTTTCATGGATGCCTTCTCCGACTATAATCAAATCTAGATGGCACCAGAAGATGAGAAAAAAAATTTCTTTTATTATTGATCATGATCTCTATTGTTAGAGGATTATGTCATTTGGACTAAAGAATGCAAGTGCCACCTATCAGTGCCAGATGAATAAGATCTTCAAGGAGCAGATTGATCGCAATATAGAGATTTATATGAATGATATGCTAGTTAAAAGTCGATCTTCATCAAATTATATCATCGATCTTGAGAAGAACTTCAACACCCTCTGAAAGTATAAGATGAAGTTGAATCCTACGAAATATACTTTTGAAGTAACTTCAAAAAAGTTTTTAGGATCATGATATCGAGATATAGCATCAAGACAAATTCAAAGAAGATTAGAGCCATCCAAGAAATGACTGCCCTTAAAATAATAAAAAAAGTTCAGCATCTTATAGGCAAAGTGGTAGCTCTAAATCACTTCGTCTCAAGATTGATGGAGCATTGCATGCCCTTCTTCCAAGTACTTAAGCAGCCCAAGAACATCGATTAGACTCTTGAGTGTCAACGGGCCTCTGAAGAATTGAAGAACTATCTTAGTTCACCTCCACTCCTCGTCAAGCCTGAACCTGAAGAAGAATTTTTTTTATACTTGTTGACAGTATCCCCAACAACCATTGAAGTTGTCCTAGTTAGAGAAGAAGCTAAAATTCAGAAGCTGACCTACTATATAAGTAGAGTTCTGAGAGATGCAGAAACAAGGTATACCAAACTAGAAAAAATGACTTATGTCTTATTGATTATAGCTAGAAAGCTCCAATCTTATTTCCAAGGGCATACAATTATACTTCTCACTGATCAGCCTATTAAGGTAGTTTTTCATCAACTTGATACTTTCGGAAGGATAGCAAAATGGACAATTGAACAAACTAAGTTTGATATCAATTTTCAGCCTCGATCATCCATCAAAGCTTAGATATTGGCCGACTTTATAGTAGAGTGCACCATCCCAAATGTAGCCAAACCTGAGCACCAAGAAGTTTGTACTCCTAGTTCTCCTAAAGAAAAAGTTGATCTTTCTGAAGATTTCTAGGCTTTGTATGTAGATGGCTCATCCAAACGACTAATTTTAATTAATCCAAAGAGAATTATTGCTGAGTATGCTCTGCGCTTCAAATTTTCCATCACTAATAATGGAGCAGAATATGAAGCTCTAATCTCGGAATTGAGGATAGCTAAAGAACTGAAAGTATGACACTTGAAGGTTTATAGTGATTCTCAATTAGTGGTGGGCCAGGTCAGTAACACCCATGAAGCTCGAAAGAAAAGTATAAAGAAGTACTTGAAAAAGATTAGAAACTTGATCTCGGCCTTTAATAGCTTTGATATTCAATAGATCCCTAGAGTAGAAAATACTAGAGCCGATCTTTTTTCTAAGTTGGCTACTCTGGTCTTGAATAAATTATTAAAAGAGATTTTCTTTGAAGTTCTGCAGCATCCAAGTAGTAATGTAGGTTGACTATGAGACCAGCTAGATTGACCTCTTAGTTTCTTATCTCAAAGATGGAGTTCTTCCTAGAGATCCTAAGAAAGCTCAAAAATTGAGAAATCAAACCTTCCACTATGTTTTGTATGAAAATAAGTTATACAAGTGATCATATTCCTTGCTACTCCTCAAATATCTTGGACCTTCCGAGGCTGATTATGCTTTAAGAAAAGTTCATGAGGAAATATGTGGAAACCATCTAGGGGTCAGATCTTTATTTTATAAGTTACTTTGACAAGGATATTATTGGCCAACCATGCACCAGGATGCCATAAATTATGTGAGAAAATATCATTAATGCCAGAGGAATGCAAGTATTCAGAGACAACCAGCTTCACAACTCACACCCTTAAGTGCCCCTTGGTCATTTGCACAATGGTGGATGGATATACTTGGATCTTTTCTCATGGCATCTAGATAGCAAAAATTTCTTTTGATAGTAATAGATTATTTTACTAAGTGGATAGAGGCCGAATCTTTAGCAAAAATAATTGAAGCTAAGGTGCAAGACTTCATCTAGAAGTCGATAGTGGCCTACCTCAGATGCTAATTATCGATAATGGGCATCAGTTTGCAGAAGCAAAGTTTGCCAAGTTTTGTGAAGATCTGAATATTTTTCACCATTTTACATTGGTGGCACACCCTCAAGCAAATGGTGAAGCTGAGGTAACCAACGAAACTCTACTTCAGGGGATAAAAGCAAGACTTGAAAGGACGAAAGGAATATAAGTGGATGAACTTTACCATGTACTCTGGGCTCACAGAACCATCCAAAGATTGTCCATCAAAAAAATTTCCTTCGTATTGGCTTTTTGGATAGAGGTAGTTATCCCAATTGAACTTAAACTTCCTTTAGCATGGGTCAAAGCTTTTAACAAATAAAATAACTCACAAGACCTCAGAGCAAATCTTAATCTGTTGGAAGAAAAGTGGGAGATAGCTCAAATTTGGATGGTAGCTTACAAGTAAAGGATAGCCCGCAACTACAACCCTAAGGTCAAGAGCAAAATATTCAAGATGAGAGATCTGGTGCTTCGATGAGCAGATATTTCACAGCTCCAAAGTCAAGAAAAGCTCACCCCAAACTGGAAAGGTCCTTATGAGGTCATGAAAATTATCTGACTGAAACTTATTATCTAAAAGAGCTTGGAAGGTCGACATTCCTATGATCTTGGAATTCAAAAAATCTACTGATGTATTATTAATGACCATTTCAATAAAATTTTCTTTAACAATTCTTGTTCTTGGTGCAAATTTGTAATGATAGGAAGTGATCCAACCGTGCTTCATTTCTAACAAAGTAGAAAATCTCTGGTCATTTAAGATAGGAGGTGACGGAAAGAGGCTCTTTCAAGGATCCTTTTATGCTCTGATGATCTTATTAGGAACAAGAGAAGAACTTTATCCTAACAAAGATTAAAGCCCACCATATCAAGAATATGAGGAGGACCTCATCCTGACATGAAAACAAGAGGAGAGGTTCTTTCAACAGTTCTTTTGTATCCCAATGATCTTGTTAGGAATAGGAGAACCTCATCCTAACAAGGATAAAAGCCCACCATATTAGGAACAGGAGGAGGATCTCGTCCTGACATGAAAATAAGAGAAGAGATCCTTTCAATGATTCTTTTATGTCCCGATGATCTTGTTAGGAATAGGAGAAGAATCTTATCCTAACAAGGATAAAAATCCATCATGTCAGAAATAGGAGGACCTCATCTTGATATGAAAAAAGGAGAGAGGCCCTTTCAATGGTCCTTTTGTATCCTGACGATCTTGTTAGGAATAGAAGGAGAACCTCATTCTAATAAGGATAAAAGTCCATTATGTCAAGAATAGAAGAAGAACCTCATCCTGACATGAAAAAAATAAGAGAGACCCTTTCAATGATCCTTTTGTACCCTGACAACCTTGTTAGAAATAGGAGAAGAATCTTATTCTAATAAGGATAAAAGTTCATCATATCAGAAATAGGAGAAGGATCTCATCCTAACATAAAAAAAAGAAGAAGGCCCTTTCAACAGCCCTTTTGTGCCCCGGTGATTTTGTTAGGAACAAGAGGAGAACCTCATCCTAATAAGAATAAAAGCCCACCATATCAGGAACAGAAGGAGGACCTCATCCTAACATGGATAAAGACCCTTATTATTCAAGATAGGTGGTTGATCCTATCCAAATGAGCATCATGGTTGACTGCAACGAAAACTAGAGGACTTTATCCCCTCATAAATTGAAAGCTCTAAATTTTAGTAATGAAAAGTTGGCTATGGATACAATGACTTCTGGTGCTAAGACAAGAATGTATTTACCTCTGACTAAGTTCGAAGACCCCTGTTCGTAAGTAAGGGGGCCAAACATACAAGCCATAGAGCAGAAGCAATCATTCCAAGATGGTGTCAAAAAAAAAAGGAGTCCAATAAGCATGAAACGGAGACAACATGAGAAGGTAACTAAAAGAAATATTCTTTCATTATACTTAGAAAAGTTTATTACATGGGACATCAAGTCTGATTACAAAAAGAAGAAGAAGAAGAAGTTCTACTCAGAGTCGAACTTCAGACTACTAGCTCCAGACAATGCAAGGGAGAGCTTTAGGTTGTTCACCTTCTCTTCAAGTTCTCAACTCACCAGCAAGCTCTCTCTTAGCAATTTCTCAAACCTACAAGAGTCTTCATCCGCCTGTCTCAACCTCTTGCTCAAGATGGTCGATTCTGCCACAGCATCTTTCATGGCATCCTTCTAATAAACTATCTAAATCTTTAGTTCTTGCAGCTCAATCTTGTCCTTATTATGCGCTGTAGACAAACTCTCCAAGGTGTCCCTTAAAGAAAGAATCCCTTTTGAATCTTTACTTGAGCTAGCCTGAGGTTTATCAGACAACCGCTATCGAAGTTAAGCGACCTCGTCATCAGTCTTTTGAAGCTTTCTTTAGAGATCGCCAACTTGATCACACCAATCATATCTATATTCGTTATATCAATCTTTGGCTGCCTTCAATTGGCTTTGAAGTTTGAAAATCACTTTGACCACTCCCAGCCATATTCTTTCCAATCGGTGGACCATGTTGAACTCCTTTCAAGTAGCTGAATCTTCTCCTTTGCTGCTTTCAGTTTAACCTCAAGGAAGCTAGCCTTGGCTGTCAAAGTCTAAGACTTCTCACTTGCACACTTCTTGACTTCCTCAAACTCTTCATTCAGATGGTACTTCTTGGTATTATACTCTTTGAAGAGTTGCCTGGATGATTGATGTAAGCAATTAATTTTAATAGCAATGTCGGCGTAGTTCTTTTTCAATTTCTTAATTTCATCTTCTATTTTTCCTAACTTCTTCTTGAGCTGACAAATTTTCTTTTTTAAATTTTTTATATTAAACTCTTAGGAGGATACCTTGAGGTAGAGGATCGACTTTAATAGGAGACTGCACTTAATGCATGAAAGTATCACAACATAAATATCACTAAAGAAAAAGATTTATTTTCATTAATCAAAATATTCTTTAAGTACAAGAAAGAAGAAAAAATAAAAAAAAAGGTACAATAATAAGAGATGTTAGACCTCTGGAGGAGTAGTAGAGGAGTTTGGTGCAGCCCCAATTGACATAGGTTCTTCAGCGGCAGGAGGAGCCGATGCAACGGGAGGAGCAGATATGACAGGAGATGCAGCAAAAGAAGGCTCGATTGATGGGAGATCGACACCTGCAATAGATGGTCTGGCCTCATCATCAGAAGCTCCTTCATCTAAGAAGCTGAGGTCGAGCTTAAAAAATTTGTCGATCACATTCTTCTGGCGGAGCTCAAATCTCTTGATGAAAGACAACTGGGTAAACTCAACCTTTATATCCTTCATCTCTGAAGAGGCCATGAATTCTTCCACTGCTTGAGCCTTCACCTTCCAAAGCTGCCTTGAGACCTGCTCCTTCATCTCAATAGCTTTGGCTTCGGCCTTCTCCCTCTTCTTAATTTTCAGGCTCAAGTCCTTCTTTACTTTTGCTAAGGCCTGCTCAGTGTTTCGTACCATCACCTGGAGGCCCTCGATCTCAGCCATTTTCTTCTTAAAGAGATGATCGACCTCGATTTTTTCCTTAAGGAGGCGACTGGTCTCAGCTTGATGGTCTTTTTGAGCTTTCACTGCCTTCGACCTCATATGATTGATCATCTTAATATTGACGATCAGTTGGTGATCCATTTACAAAAATAATAAAATGAGTTATGCAAATGAAGAAACTCATAGACAAGTCAATCAAAAGAGAGAGATAAAGTAGTTACCTCAATGAAGGATCCAAGAGAGTTTCAAGTACGTTGCTCATAGTCGGCTTCGATAATTTTGTCTACAACCTCAATTAAGGTGCACCCGTCGATTAAATCCCTGACAATTTCTCGATTGTGGAAGGAGTTTTGTCCTAGATCCTCATCAAAATCATTGGACACTCTGGGGTGGATCTTATGCCTGACCTTTCTAGAGGCCATCTTTGCCTTCTTCTTTTATGTCCCCTTTTTTCTCTCAATAGGAGGCTTCAAAGTTTGGACTTTGATTGGAGGGCTTGAGGATGTGGAAGGTGCTGCAATCTTAGTGGCAGTAACAACCTCGGTAACAGTGATAGTTTCGGGAGTGTCAACAGTGTCAACGGGCGCAGTGGAGCTCGAGGTGTTGATCTTTGCTCTTTTAGAAGGCTTGTCGAGCATACTGCTCTTCCTTTTGTGGGCTCGAAGCCCCTTGGAAAGTTGTTGAAGTTCACCCATATCTATTTCTACAATAAGAAATGAATCACAATTAGAAGAAAGGGCAAGAAAGTAACTTACAAAATTAAGAAATATACCTACTAGATTGAAAGAAATTAGGCCCAAATTGAACAGAGTTTGGTCTTTTATGAGTTCGGACAGAAGGAGAGCTCGATAATTCTTAAGTTTGCTGATAGAATCAAGATTTTTCTTCTCCAAACTAGGAGCTCGACGGACTGAATCCCTCAATTATCCCCAAGAAGGAAGTCCTAACTTAAGAGACGAGCATGAAATAAAGAAAAAATTTTTCTTTCAGTGATGAATGAAAAAAGAGGCACCTTTAAGTAATCCCTTCTTACCAAATTAAGGAGACAGGTACCATCAATCTTTAACTGTAGGATGGTGTTTGAGGTATAATAGTTATGGAACACGGAACAAGAAAATGGTTGGACGAATTTCAACCAAGATACAAAGAAAAAAAAATCTATAACGAACCTAAAAGAATTTGGGACCATGAAAGCAAGAAAAATATCTAAAAATTATAAAAAATCTATAATTAAAGGAGAAATTGGGAGATGAAGTCCAGCACGAAGAGTTTTAGTGTACAAACATAAATGATCCGAGAGAGGAGCACAAGGTTGGTCACTCGATCCGAGAAGCTCCAATTCGTACTCCAAAGGCACCCCATATTAGATCCTTATTATAGAAAGATCTTCAGAGCACAGAATGCAAGGGTTGATTTTAGGCATGAAAATTGGATTTGGTACTATTCTATGCTTTGCTCCTTTCCTAGAGTCAGGATTTTGGGAGTTTGGGTTAGCTGGGCTCCTAGAACCGATAGACCAAGACACCTCCAAAGACATTAGGATCAAAGTAAATTCAAAAAATCTCAAAAAATTGATAAGAAAAAAGCTACAAAATTTTGAAAAGAAGAATAGTGAAACCCATCCGAGAAGCTAAAGAGATCTAAAAAGCAAGTGAAAAGTAAAGAACCAAGAGAAAGGAGATGAGAAACTAACCTATTTCGAACGAAAAACTTGGAAGAATGATCGAAAAGGTGAAAAACGGTCGAGGAGGACGTCAGTGGCCGAAAAAATCATGAAAGAAGAAGAACAAGGCACTCAAAAGCAGAGGGGATCGAAGGAAGAAGAAGGAAAGCACAGATGGAAATGAGAGGTCAGGAAAGAAGGAGTTTAAATAGCTGAGGAAAACTAAAGGCGGTTATGATTGTAGACCCTCCTTAGCCAGTCCTGATCTACCACGTCCCATCTATCATGCCAACCCTGATGCCTAATAGAATAATTATAGTGCCGTACATGGAGCTCTGCTTCGGATGAGCTTTCAAAAGGACGTGTCTTTTCAAGTCATTCTTCCATTAAGAAGCTTCGGCATTAAAGGGAAAAAGCCAAGAGTTTTTCATTTTCTGAGAGTGGGAAAGCGGCAAAAGACTTCTATTGCTGCAGCTTTTATACTCTCTTCATTCGAGCCTCTAACTTGGAAGTAGGAGAACCAGTATTGGGGGTAAAATTAGTTCTTGCCGAAGTTCTTGGCGGCCGACCTCCACTTTGTGAGAATCTACCAATCTTCTCAACAACAATTCCTAACTGCAGAACTTGTCAAGAGAATGCTAAAGGCTGATCGGACGATCTTGAATAATAAAAAAAAGTATTGTTTCATTGACTCTGCTTCTTGGCTCGGGATGAATAATAGGATTTTTAGTATTGAAGCCCTAATCCGTCCAACCCTGATGAACAATGGATTTTGAGGATAGACAGACTCCTTCCAATCAAACTCCTTCCAGACTAACTCCTTTCAGTTGGATTTCTTCCAATCACGCTCCTTCTAGTTGAACTCCTTCCAGTTGAATTTCTTTCAGTTGAACTCTTTTCAGGATGAACTCTTTCTAATCGATCATGGATCTGCTCAATTTATGTCATGCCTGTCAGCTAAATTGGTTTAAAAGGGTCTCATCACCTATACAAGTTTGGTTCCTAATCTAGAATACATGGTAGCTATTTTATGGACTGTGAACCTCAGTGCTCCTTTGACCTACCTCAAGCTGATCTAGAACATCGAATAAACTATATGGGGCAATTGAAATAATGTTATCAATAAAATTGCCCTTGGCTAGATGGCTGAACCTCTCTGAGTCATTGAAGGAAGCACCAACGAACTATAATCAGGCTTATTAAGGATTCTGCCCAAACTTCCATTGTGGATCTTTAACAAACTAGCAAGTTACGATAAATGACAACTCACTTTCTATAACAAACTCCATGTAGTCCGATTAGCCCACTATCAGGCAGTTACGACTGTCACCATCAATCTATTGTGCACTTCATTTATTTAAGGAACCCTCCAGATACACTTTTTCTCTTTAAGTCCTGACATTCTATTCTCTACTCTGCTCATTTTCTTTCTGAGTATTCCATTCTTGTTGGGTGGAGAACTAACTTGACCGTTGGAGGACCCTGCTAATTCCAACTCTAGCCAGAACTTCATCTTACAGGTTTCGTCAGTGATCCCGACTTCTTCAACTCTAGCAATTTCTGATGTCAACACCATTTTTTGCACCAACATGAAAACTCTAGGATATATAAACCCGGGTATTGTACCATTTACAATAGAGTAGAATACAATATAGCTTGTCTCTCTAATTTTCTATCTCTCTTTTTTCTCTGGTTCCAACACCAAAACTTTAGGCGCCATCCTCTTTTTCTCTTTTTTTTAGATCTTTTTTAGTTTGTTGGATTAATACCCAAATTTTATGCAGAAGATTGGATCTATGACTATGGCTCCGAGCAACTGTAGGCATAATAATTGGTATCAAAGCCATCGATTGTCACAATAATTAGTATCAAAGTTTGATTGAGCATGAAGAAGAAAGAAGATTAGGTTTCAATAGAGGATTAGCAGCAAGAATCAGGTTAGGTTTCTTTCAATTTTTTTATGAGAAAGGAAGATATCTAAGGGCTGTTGTCCACCCTTCATAGTCAAGATAATTTTTAGATCTATCTCTTGTGCTGTTATTTGATTCAGATTGATCATGAAAAATAGTGGGTTAAAGATAGAATTTAAGAAATTTGATGGTAAAGGGAGTTTCACGATGTGCAAGATTAAGATAGAGGATCTACTGATTCAGATGTGACTGGATTTGATCTTAGAGGATAGGTCGAAGGAGACGACAGATAAGGTATGGATATCCTTAGAGAAAAGAGTATGTGCCATGGTTAGAGCTTGTCTGATGGATAAGATTTTATATGGTGTGTTGGAGGAGATAACAACCAAAGGTCTACAGTCGAGATTGCACTAGTTGTATATGGAGAAGAATATTTACAATAAGTTGATGCTGAAGAAGTAATTATACAGCCTTCGGATGCAGGAGGGCAAGAATATTGCAGGGTATATTCAGCAGTTTGACCAGATGAGCATGGATTTGCTCAACATTAGGGTAGAGCTCGAAGGGGAGGACAAAAGTCTATGGTTGCTGTGTTTACTATTCGAGAGTTTTGATTCGTTAGTGACTACTTTGTTGTATAGTAATTGGAGACATTGGCATACGAGGAGATTGTCTTAGTGCTCAGGTCAAACGACCAACGAAAATGGATGATGAAGAAGGAGATCTTCCAGGAGGGTCTTACAGTTTCAAAGAGATCCAGAAAAAGAAAGAAGGACGAGCAGAGGGGTAGCAAAGAGTATAGGAGATGCTTCAAGTATGGTGAAGTAGGGCACTTTAAGCAGGACTATCTACTTTGAAAGAAGTGCAAAGGATGATAAAAGTCAGATTTCATTGGTTCAATCATTAAGGAAGAAGAGTTGAATGAGCTCTTATTATTTTTGAATGAGCCTGTGGGTTGCGGTGTATCCAAAATGGCTTTAAAGTGATCCGTAGAGTGCGGAGGGTTCAAAGGAGTAGCGATGATGTTCGAGATGCAGCGGTAGGCCCAGCAGTGCAACATTGGATGGTTGACCTCAGGTGACTTGGATATAGAGTTAGCTTCTGTGGCATCAAGAAGACTTCGGGTCTAGGTGGATCGAGCACCGGGCGAGGTGGCTTTATAAGTGTATGGAGATGTAGCACGAGTTCAGAGTGAAGGGGTGCAGAGGAAGGAACTATATTCTAGCACTAATGCCAGGGTTGCATAGATATAGATAGAGTGGATTGTATAGAAAGATAGGCATGGCTCTGAGAAGATCATATCAGATGGAGCATCAAGTACAGTGAGTTCCGGTACAGGAATGCTATAGTTTCTCTAAAAAAAATTAGGATAAGTGGTACAACTGCCAAGCAGAAGAATATCTACAACTTGTGCAAAGAAGAAAGCCAAGATCATCAGTGATGGAGGTGGTCATTCCAAAGGTCTCAAAGAGAGCTCAGCAGCTAAAGAAAGATGGCAGTGATAGGATATGTACAAGAGGTTGTCAAGGCAAGTAGCGATAGTAGAATCATGTAGGAGGGCATTGCTGGGTGTACCAAGACTTGGGCCTATCAAGATAGAAATTGTAAGGATTTATGATCTTTCCAAGCCTTGGGAGGCTATGGGAGGAGTCAGGATGTTGACTTCAAAAGATTAAGATAGGTATGGTCCTAGGGCTAGGATGGGAGTGGTCCTAGAGTGAAGACAACATGTAGCTTTTCACGAGCTTGTGGTTTAAGTATGAGGATCTTGAGGGACTTGGTATGTACTCTAGAGACTTAGAGATATAAGGTGGAGCAAAGAACTAGAACCAGAAAGAAATATCAACCAAGAAAGGGGCTAGCACATAGTTAGAGATATCTCGATCCTAGGTGGAGACGACTCGGTTTCCTACCAAGTCATCTCAAGGATGGGTCGAGATGACTCGATCTTAGAGTTCATCTAGATAGAGAGTGGCATTCAGCATAGCATGTAGGAAAAATGACTTGGTTCTGAGGCAAGTCATCTCGGATGCAGGCGAGACGTCTCGATCTTAGATAGAGATGACTCGATTTTTACAGACAGAGATGCATGGAAGTTCTGTTTGGATCTAGGATAGGGCTTTGTTCTAAGGATCTTAAGGTCTGTTTTGAGAAGTCTCAAAGTGGCTAACTCATATATGGCTCGGATTTATATCTAGAGGATGAGAGTATGGAAGATATGGGTATATATGGGCTTGGTGAGAGCTTTCATGTATTGAGTTAGCCTGGGAAAGTTTATGAGCTGGGGTTTATTAGGGTTCATGTGAAAATCTTAGGATATATAAATCTGAATATTGTACCTTTTATAATAGAGTAAAATACAATATGGCTTTTCTTCCTAATTTTCTATCTCTTTTTTCTCTTTGATTCCAACACCAAAACCCTAGATGCCATCCCCTTTCTATTTTTTTCTTAGATTTTCTTTAGTTCGCTGGATTAATACCCAGGTTCTACGCAAGAGATCGGATCTATGGCTATGGCTCTGAGCAGCCATAGACACAATAATTGGTATCAGAGCTGCCGATTGTCATAGCATTAATTGCCTTAAAACTTCATCTTTTTTCCAAATTTAATTAAAGAAGAAGACTCCCATCAACAATCTTTCTTTCATTTTTTTTTAGCCATTTTAAAATTCATGCAGCAAATTGAGTTATTACATTTGATTCCTAGCCCATCTTCATCTTTACCCATAAAAGCAATCTTTCATTTTGTTCGAGAAAACAAGAGAATTAGAAGAGCTGGTCCAAAGAAAAGATCATCTATATTTGTTAAATCTCTTACATACCCAAGCATGCAACTTAAAAAGTGGCATGCAATAGAGGGGAAGTGAAGTAGTACAAAGTTGATTAGAGTGAGCCTCCCACCTAAAGCTGCATGGGAGTTGACTCGAGCTACTCATGAGTCGACTTGTTCTCTTCAGGAGTCGACTTGGCCTCAAAGTCAAAAAATTCTACGTTCTATTTTTTCTAAGAGAGTTGGCTCACTATTTTCATGAATCAACTTGGCCTATCCAAAAGTTGACTCGCAGAATCCATGTGTCAACTCTTGTAGGTGTTTTAATTGAAAATGCAGTCTTTTGTTTTAACTAAGAGAGTTGGCTTTTGCTTTGCAGGAGTTGACTTGCGCATATGTCATTCAACTCCAAAATGTCAGAGTTGACTCTTCTTCACCAGGGGTTAACTCCTTCTAGCCAAACTAGTGAAAACTTGTTCTTTGAAGTACTTTGGCTTGACATCTTGAGAGGCGTGGATAATTTTTTTATTGTAAGCATCTATGAAATCTGACATCTATCCTTTAAACATATGATTAGTATTATTTTTACTCAATATTTTTTATCATTAAAATCAATCATTTGAATCAACAGGACATTCTATAAATAGGATGGGAGGGTGAGTATCCTTCTTAGTATCAAAATCTTCCAACGAAATGGGAGGAACGGGAGTCTCCTTCTCCATCTTTTTTTTTTTCTTTGGTTTGCTTTAAAATTCATGTGCAATCTTTTTGTGCCCAATTTTTGGTGACCGGCCAGTCGCAGAGCCAAGTCAATTTTGGGTCCATTGGGCCGGGGTATTACTCTCGGAACTTTGTGTTTACTCTAGCTTCAATTTTATCTTTGCCCATGTGTTTACACTCGGAACTCCCTTCCCATCACAGCTGCATTGATATTGTTGCCACCAAACCAATTTTGTGGGTACAAATTGCACTTTTCTCATCTGTTAAGTTCTTCCAAGAAGGCTTCTAAAAAAAAAAGGGCTATCCAGTCACAATACTCATCCGAGTCTTCCTTTTCTCCAAAATCTGGCATTTATACTTGAATACTTCTATCAGACCCTTCATGAGCTTTCACGAAACGATCCCGAGCCCAATGATCACCACCTGGTGCCTTTAAATTTGTAACGAGACTTCACGAAGCGGCCTTATTATTCCACTTAATTTTCATTCCTTGAGATCCACGAATCACTTCTTCGACTATGAATAGGAGAGGCTGGAATTTTTTGCACAAGTTCATTCACCATTCATTGCAAAAGCTGATTAGAATGGCGTAATTCATCGACCTCAGACAGCAAATTAACTTCCTCTACTTTTGTTATTCTCCCCCGTGCCATGAATAAAACCTGTCCAGTATAGCAAAGCACAGCCCGATCTGATACCAGCTTGATGCAGATGATGGAAGCCCACATGGATGGCCTAAACCGAACTGGTTTTGGCCAGAAGGAGAAATATATCTCAGGATGACACTAATCGTGGATGCTACTCAACGCGGCAAGCTACACACTTGATTTGTTTGGAGGAATCAGTCCAAGCAAGAAGACTTGCTGAGAAACAATTTTTTGATAGGAAACTCTACCTCCTTCATCGTCTTCATTGAAATTTATATAGTTACATCAGAGTAGTTCACCAACAAGACGCAAAATAAATAGTAGGCACATTCACACCAGGCACTAAGTAGTCAAAATACAATTCGAAGATACAACTTACTAAGAAAGTCTAACCAACACATTAAATGAAGATACGACTTACTAAGAAAGTCTAACCAACACATTACATTACTACAAAGACTCTTAATTAAGTTTCCCTTGACTTCGATGGCTGGTTCACATGACCCTGCATCAAGAGGCAAACAGTCACAGAGGTTAGCACCAAAAAAGAAGCGGGCAGGGGACCATCTCCTTCTCTCCCCCAGGAACAAATAGCCACTACCAGTTCCATGAATCATATCATCATTAGCTAGAAAGACATATAAGAACAAGGGTTAAGAGCCTTGGTCGTACCTGGCCTTAAAAGTCTTAAGGTTATTGAAAGATTTATTCGTTCAATCATTTACCGTCTCGTGGCAAACGCACAGAACTTGGCATGGACGGCTGAGGGCTCGAATTCTTATCCATGTCCATGCGATTCCCATCTAAATCACTTTTTGTGCCTCCGTTCTTTGGGTCTTGCAATTGCTTATCTGATTGGCTGGTCTGAATCTTGGTGCTTGACATAAAAACCTTCGAATTTTTTTTTAAAAAGATATGATCTGTTTTCTGTTTTTTAAGATCAAGGAATGCAGAACGTCTTAAAAACCATGTAACAAATCAAATTAATTTTTCTTTCTCTCACCTGAGGACTTCCGTCGAGTTTCAAATGCTGGATTTTCTCAGTAATCCTTGACAAACATGCAGCATTTGACGTGGGAGACCGATGGCTGGAACACTCGTTTGAACTGTTTGTGGATGCTTGGGATATGTTACTCTTTTTGCTCAGCGAAGCAACATATGACTGCAAGGGAATCACACAAATTAAATAAATAAAAATGAAATAAAAAAAAATTACAAATAAAGGGAGGAATGAGAAATGTCTTAGGGACTGTGTAAACAACCAATTTTCTCTGTCTCACCTGAAGAAATTTTACTATCTCATCCTTCGACTTCTCATCAGAGGCAGACTTGTACCTTCTGAGTTGGTCGATTACCGTCTTGTCTTGAATTATCCATCGACTTCCATCTGACTCATCGACAACATGAAGCTCCTCTGTTAAAGTCGAGCTTCCATCTAACTTGGGCGCCTTATGCACTCCAGATTTCACTCCAGGATTCACTTCAGGAACAGGCAAGGGGCTTGCTTCACGCTTGCCAGTGGCTTCCTTATCAGGTCCCCTGAGAATGCTGTTGCCAGGACTAAAAGGATCTCCTCGAAGTTCGGATTTTTCTGATATATAGAGGCAATACATATCTTAACCTGAATTTAATGGTGTAGGAGTATGAAATGATAAAATGAACGAGGATACTTGATATATTATTGTGCAATATTGATTCTTGGAATATAACGCTAGAACGAACTTATAAAAGCGTAGAACTTGAAGAGCTCATTTGGCCTGATCAAGAGGCATCAACTCCACTAACCTTTCTGGTGTGCCATGCCGCGCTTTCTCATCAATATGAATGGTGCTTTTCCGACCTTCTGCTAAAGAAGTTTGTTCCACTTAAGCCATCTCCAACCCGTCCCTCTTCCCTGGGGAGAGGGAGAATCCTCTTCCCCAGGGGCCGGGGGCGTGGGTGGGTTTGGGGGTTGGGGCGCAGGACGGACGTTCAGGGAAGAATATTGAAATAAAAAACAAATCTGACGACTGATACAACAGAAAGAGAATGGTCCCACAAGAATCATAATTTTTTACCTCACCGTTTTCTTCTTGGGTTCAACGGGTGAATTCGGGAAAACATTGTAGGTAGTCAAGCTCATTTCTTCTTTTATTTTATTTTTTTTTTCGGGAAAAATCGTGAAGCTCAACTGGCCTAGCACTGGAACCATTTATCACGGACTCACAGTCCAAATACTGAAGCCGTTGGAACGTGGATTAGCCTAGTCAATCTGGGACAATGACCTATGCTGTTTTGATTGTGTCTATCGGCACGAATTTCCTGCTGCTAGTGTGTTGACTTTACAACTGCATCTCATGTTCCAGCAAGGGTTGCATGGATGGGTCAAGGCCTAGCTGTGGACCAATGATGGTTAGGAAACTTGTCCAGAATATAGCATGGAATAAAGGGAGTGTTGCCACAAAACTGCGAAAAGATGCTGATGTTGCTAGAGTGTGATGCTACTTAAGATCCATGATGCTGGAATATACTTATAAAGAAAGTCCGTACTCATTAAAAATATTTCGATGGAGGACCCTCCGATGGTTAAGTCAGCTAGAGCTTTGAGAATAGTAAAGAGAAAAAAGAAAATAGTGAGAGCTGAAGAGTGAAGAGAGTTCTCTTTCCTCCTTCCTGTAGTGTTTGCTCTTCTCTTGGGTTACTCATCCTTATATGAGGGTCTACTTTGTACCTCTTTTGGATGTAAGTTCTACCTATAGGCCACTAATCGGAATTGTAGGTTTGTTAGACCTAGCTCTGCAGACCGTTAGGCCATGTTCTGGCATTTTATTACGGAGGAATCTCTTCCACTTTTTTTGAATCGAGGTTGTTAGTTATGAATATTAAGTGCAAGCTTCACCCGTGCAGCTTAGTCGAATTGGCAGTCCTAGTCCGCACCTGATGTAACTCTGCCTTGTCATATTGGACATGCCTAATAGTAGATTGGTCTCGATCTTGAGTCTCATCTGCAATACATGCCTCTCACTTTCGAGTTCGAAGCGGCTTTTTGGCTTCGAGTGAAATAGTTGTCTTGATAGTTGAACCATCGATCGGATTTTTTTTGGACACGTCTATATTATTACTCTTGGTGGGAATGTCTTCTGGGGATTAATGATGTGTTGTTCTACTACTCTTGCTATCTTTATTAGGGAGAGAGCTTGAGGGGCCATAGGACAAAGCTTTCGAGAGAAGAAATTTAGAAGTTATCCCCTGAATCGCTTGGACCCACCAAGTGGCAAGTCATGATAAGTCCTCAGGTGCATTGAGTCGCTTAAAGTTGGTTGATCGGATAAGAGTGCAATGAAGAGCTGCGAAGTCCCTTATTTCAAAATTGGCCAAGTGGTGAAACTTGGCAACTCGATGACCAGATCTACACCATTGCGGTCTGTATAAATAGACTACTCATCTAATAGGATTTTCTACCATCCAACTACTAGTCGCTTTCTTGTCATTGTAGTTGTCAAAGGAAGATCCTCTTTTCTTTGTCTTATAGCCATAAAGCCATTATTGTGGTCCATCAAACTAGTAGTGAAGAAGAAGATGAGCTACTCTAGCGGGGACTCCTCGTTTAAGAGGTGAGGAGCACCGAACCGGAGCCTTCTGCTTTTGGTTGAGTTTTGCCTCCCCCTAAAGCATCGGATGGGTTGGTGGGGCTTGGGGCGAGCTTTCTCCACCCCGAGGTAGAGTGGAGTCATCCAGGTCCATGATGAAATTTCTCACCAAGGCTAAGCTTCGATGCATTGACGAATACAAAGCCTATATGGACCTAGCTTGGACCACATCTTCGGATTATCCTAATATATACTTAGGATGCTAGGGTTCCTTCTTAGAGTATTAGTGACCCTAAGCATCTTTATATGATATAGCTCTCATACATCTTGTATGTTCTTCATATTTTAATTTTTTTTTTGTTATCAAGTTTTTGGCAATTAATGAAGATCTGATCTTTCATGAAAATTCAATGTGTTTGATACTGTTTATTTGATTTCTATACTTATCTGTTTGATTCAATATGTACTTTGTTTATAACAAAGGAAAAGAAATAATTGTTTGTTTAAATTAATTAAATATGCTTGATTTGTAAGAACAAAAATTAAGAAAAATTAATTTTTTGGCTTTAACTATTAAAAATAGGAGGAGAAATCACACTCAAAAGGATAAATAAATTATAAACTTAATCATTGATGAACATTCATGTCCTGCTTTTTTTGATTTGAGCATTGATGTGATTTTAATGTGATTGTTCATACTTCACATATTTTGATCTAGTCATCATTTTTATTGATATCAAGCTAAATTTGAGAAATATTTTGCTTCAAATGATTACTTTTAATGAATTTTAAACTATTCTTCTTAAATCTTTAAGTGGCATCAAGAATTTTTTTTTAAAAACAGTTGTTATTTGATCCGAATCTCAAAGAGATTGGTATCAAAACATTTATTATTATGTGACTTTTCATAAGTGGTTTCAAACAAATTATTTTTGCCTTGTATTTCTTTGTTTTATCTTTTGACAAAAGAAAAGAATATTTTATCTCAAGTTTACTTTGCTCTGATACATTCTTAATATGATATCATTTAAGATAAATTCTTGAAATTGATTTTTTTTTTTAAAACTTAATTGATTGATACTTCTTAAGAAAATGGAGAGATAAATTTTGAAAAATAGAATATATCTTATGATTTGCTTTGTTTGATCTATTACTAGCATTCAAAAGTTCTATCTTTCTTGAATTTTTAAGGCTCAAAGTAAGTTTCAAATTGAATTTACTTGTTTCATTTATATTATTTAAGAAGAAGGAGAATTGTTTTTGAATTTGTATTGCTCAAAATTAAATTCAAAAAGGAAAGAAATTTTACTTGCCTTAATCTGAATTGATTACAAATTTTCAATCATTTGAAAAAGGAGAGAAGTTATAAAATCTGAATTTGAAAGTTAAATTTCAGTTAAATTTAAAAAGAGAGAGAACTCAAATTAATTTCTAGAAATTGAATGCATATTTACTTGAATTTGAGTTGCTTTTAATGATTTTTTTCTAAGTCTTTCCCTTGCACTTTTTGATGTTGTTAAAAAGGGAGATAGATGTGTTGAGTATATACTTAAATGCTTGAGTTGATTACAGGCTTAAATTGCTTGAAATGCTCATTTATTTGCTTGAGTTAATCATATGAAATGAGCATATCTTTTGGATGTATGCTTTCTTGAATATCAAATGCTTAAATTTTGAATTTAAAATAAATTCTATTGAAATATTCATAAAGTGTATTCTTACAAGTGCTATTTAGTCCCTTCATATTTCATATTGATAAAATAATTGAAATACATTATATTTTATTGTGCATATACTTAAAATTTTATTATCATTAAAAAGAAAGAGATTGTTGATCCTAAAATTGATTTTGATGATTACAAAATATTTGAATAATTACGTATTAATCATGTGTTTGAAGAGTAGATGTAGGATTTCTAAGTGTTCACAATAAATAAATGATTCTTGGAAGAAATCCTCTTAAGATGCTAAGTCAAAGCACTTCAAAGAGCAAGATTCCTCAAATTTGATAAAGAGGACCTGATCCTAGGAGAAGAGGAGTTGACTTTGGTATGATTGGAGTAGACTGGCACATGCTCGAGTCCACTCATAATAGGCAAGAGCTAACTCTCTTAGAAAAGACAGAAGACTATATTTTTAGGACTCTAGCTTGAGTTGACCTCAGAAGAGCTCGAGTCGACCTTAGGACGGTCAAGTTGACTCATGAAGATGGTGAGCTGAATTTCTTAAGAAAGATAGATATAGAATTTTTTAGATCCTGAGAGCGAGTTGACTCCTGAAGAGATTGAGTCAACTCATGGGTAGTTTGAGTTGACTCCTGAGAAATTCGAGTCGATTCCTGACATGGAAAAGTTGTAATGGCTATTTTTTTTGCATATCTTCAATGGCCATTTATCTACTCCAATGGCTAGTCCAAGTATCCCAGTGGTCAAATTTTACTCTCCAGCCACTATCAAGCTTATAAAAAGCTAGACAAACATTTGAAAAGCAAGAGATAAGGGATTAGAAAGATAAAATCATTATTTTTGTGAGAGCTTAATTGAATATTCTTAGAAAGGAAGAAAAGAGAGGTATTTGTGCATAGAATTCAGTGGGCTCTTAAGAGTGATCATCTTTATCATCTTTCACATCCTTTCAAGCATCAAAAAGAGAAGTTTGAGCTTCCAAAGAGTAATCTTTCAGCAGCTTCATTGAGCTTTTAAAGGTTCTATTTTTCTTTTTTTTTTTATGATGAAAATTTTATATATTGTATCTTATTTTCTTTATAAGTTTTTTTAAAAAATAGAAACTTGGGGTTAGGCCTATCCATGGCCATAATTACAATCGTAAGATTTTGGTTGGGCAAAATTCTTTGTACAACACCTGCGGTGTAGAAAATCCAATGTGGAGCGCAACACCTCATCTGATTGGCTCATGTGGCGCCCTCATGACATGACATGATGGATGTCATTTTGCATTAAACTGAACATCTGAAGGCATGAAGAAAATGGAGGCAGTATGGAGTTCCATCATCGAATATATTTAATGTATGTCATGATCTATTTTTCAAATTAAACATGATGAAAATATCTTTTTTTTCCAAGATGAAATATTTTTACTATTTTACAGTCTGGTTCTTTCTCTTCTTTCTTATTTTATTGAGCCATTTTCTGAGCATCTGGTATTCAAAGTTTAGTTTACAGGAACCATTATGTGTCTGAGATTGTTTGCTAACAAAAGAGATAATATTATCCATCCAAGCAACATATCCTATTCATCAGAAAGTAAAATGGCATTTTATAGATCCTTTATTATATTTTTTTGTAATTTCTTTAATACATCAGCTTTTTTGATAGTTAAATAAAATTAATGCATTAGGTAGGTTTAAATGAATTTTTTTTTTAGTTTTAAAAGTTAATATCATATAAAATTCTACCGAAAGTCGTATAGTATGTTATGATGTCATGATTTCTAGCCGGGATAGTTTTTGATATTATTATGATATATAAGATCAAAATTATATATTATTAGATTCATATTATGAGATTGTAAGTTAAAATTATGATATCTTGTAGATAAAATATCTTTCAAAAATAGTTTTAATAATATTATGACAACATATAGATAAAACACCTTCTAAGAGTCAGTTTTGATAAAATTTATGATTTTTTTATTAAAATTATGATATTTTATATTAAAATTATAATATCTTGCTAAAAAAATACCTTCCAAAGATAGTTTTGACAATATTATGATATCATGGATTAAAATAATGATATTATTTATTAATATTATGATAATTAGTAGGTAAAACATATTTTTAAAATTAGTTTTGATATTTTTATGATATTCTAGATCAAAATTATGATATTCTATATTAAATTATAACATTCTGTTGATAAAATACTTTTTAAATATAGTTTTGATAATATTATAATATCCTATCCTATATCAAAATTATGATATTATATGTTAATATTATGATAATCTATAGATAAAATATCTTCTAGAATTTAGTTTTAATATTTTTATAATATCCTAGATCAAAGTTATAATATTTTATATTAAAATTTTGATATTTTATTAATAAAATATCTTTTAAAGATAGTTTTGATAATATTATGACATCTTGAATCAAAATTATGATATTATTGTTAATATTATAACTGAAGGAAAATCCTGATTTCTTGGACCAAGTTTGTTCAGATCTGATCAGATCAAGAGATATATTTTAAAATTTTTTTTCTTTGATCCAGATCAGATCTAAGATATTTCAGATCTAATTATTATTATTTTAGAAATTAAAATAAAATTAGATAAATTAAATCAGATTTAATTTACCTTGAAGTGGATAATCCTATTACCCGTTGATGATCCTGTAAGCAGCGAAAGGTTTTGGATCAAGCCACGCAAGTGCCTGGCCTCTATTGGTATCCACTCAGGCTGAATCTGGAGATCCTCTTCTTCTCTATCACGTCTCCAAAAATTAGATCTGGATCTGATCTGGAGGATCTTCAAAACTTCTTTTGAAGATCAGCAGTCGTCCTTTGCAGCAGTGCAGCCTTCTAGCTTTCAGTCGCCTTTCTTTGATCTGGATCGCACCAACCAAGAATCCAAAACTCTTTTGGACGTGGAGAGGAGAGGGAGAAGGTGGGTTTGGCATGGAGGAAGAGGGGAGAGGCAGCCTTGGGGCGTGGGGTTTGAATTTCTCAAACTTAATTTGAGTTGGGCGCAGAGTCTTATTTATAGACTGTCTGTGATCCAACTCCTCTTCTTCCCAACCAATCACAACTCTTTGTGAAATCAGATCTAAATCTGATTGGTAGGAATAGAGTCCCCTGGATTCCTCCTTAGAGGGACACCTAAGATCAGTCAAAGTTGGTTCTTAGGAGAACTCTAATTGGAATCCAATAAGGAGATGGAGTCCCTATCCAATAGGGACTCCTAGGCGCCTCCAACTTGGGCACACGCCAAGGGTGGCGTGCGCCCTCTTCCTTGCCAGGTTCTGGACAGGAGGACAGGCCCCCACCAGCTCTCCAATAGGTGCGTGACACGTGGACAAAAGTCAAAGTATCAATGGTCAATATTTGACCAGTCAAAGGTAGACTTTTGACCAAAGTCAAAGAACAAGAAATGGCAGGTGACCAAAAATGGCAGGTAATGTCTTACAAAATAAGACAACCTTTTCTGACTTGGACAACCTCTAGTCAGACCATATGAAGGCCTCTAATTGAGCACAAACTCCTTTGGCTCAGACAGGACAACTTATTTATGATAGCAAAAGAAGAACGTTAGGTTCAATCGAGTGCTAGCACGATTTTCCTTGAACCTAATTGAATCTCATTCAGATCAATTGAACTAGATCAGTTCAATTGATGATCACCAGATTCAAACCCTTATTTGTGTGACCCAGTTAGGTTTAGTTCTATATGGTAATGGGATATGTCATGATCTCTATCATCGACATCATCGAAACTTCTTTCGATGGATCAGAACTCTTCTGATTCGAACAGCTAGAATGATCGATCATCTAAATCATTCTAATTGCTCCCAAAATCCACTCCCAAAATCCACCAGTGACACCTAGCAGTATATGGTGGCAACCCATCAGAGCTGAATGCGAACCTCTTGGTGCAGCTACCTGTATGTGATTAAGTTCTTCTATCTTGAGCCCCGATCAGATTAGGGTTAAGGTAAACTCATCAAATCCTAGTCTCTGTCATATGATGTAATCATTCGATTCAAGTCCGATGTGAAAATCTAAATAGAAACTCTTTCTATTATTTCACTCTGCCATGGCCATGGGCTTCTGGACTTGATTCTCATGATCATCATAGGGCTGCTCCTCTACCACCGAGGTAGATAGATTCCATCTTGATGCCATCCAGTTCCTACAATGAACATGCTATAGCCAACATACACCTCAGGATTCCATATGGCTAGGAGACCGAGTAATGGTGTAGTCAAACTATAACACCCTCAAGGTGAACTGCCGATGCACCTCAGGTCAAAGAACCAGACACACTACTGCAGCATTGAGTCAGTCATTGACGAGAAGGTAGACTCCCTAATGACTACTCGAGGTGGTCACGCTCAGTGCCCTCGTTCTCTAATGAGTACCTATACTCTCACTTCGGTGTCTCCACACCGTAGACTCAAGACTCATCTACTAAAGAGAAGCGATTGTACACCAACCTTCTGGATCAATCACCATCCTCGTGATGATCCTATGATCGGGAGCATTTTATGAGTTAATAATGATTATTCATGTCTTAAATTTTCAACTCTTGAAAATATGAATTATCATTACCATTAACTCAAAGGATGTATCACAGACACTAAATACACATATATGATAGAAAATAATCTATTTTATTAATTATAGTCAAAATTATAATTTTGCCTCTAGAAGTGTATTACAAGTGTCAGCCAATTCTAGCTTCTAGGGCACATATATCTAACAATAACAACCTATAGGTAAAATACCTTCCAAAATTTAATTTTCATATTTTTATTATATATTAAATTAAAATTATGATATTCTATATTAAAATTATAATATTTTATTAGTAAAATATTTTTTAAAGATAGTTTTGATAATATATGATATTTTGAATCAAAATTATGATACTATATGTTAATATTATAATAATTTATAGGTAAAACACATCTTAAAAATTAGTTTTCATATTTTTATGATATCCTGGATTAAAATTATGATATTTATATTAAAATTATAGCATCTTATTATTGAAACATCTTTTAATAATAGTTTTGACAATATTATGATATTATTTTCAAAGTTATAATATTATATATTAATATTAAGATATCTTGTAGGTAAAATACTTTTCAAATATATTTTTAAATTTATGATAATCTAGATCAAAATTATAATATTTTAGGTTTATCTTATAACATTCTACAAGTTAAACATCTCAAAATAAATACTTCTTGGTATTTTATTATATCCTGAATTAAAATTATAATATTTTAGATCAAAATTATGATATCGTATAGATAAAATGCCTTGGAAAGATATTTTTAATAATATTATGATATTTTAGTTCAAAATTATGATATTATAGGTTAACATTAAGACATCCTATAGGTAAAATATCTAGCAAGTATATTTTTTAATATTCTTATAATATTCTAGATTAAAATCATAATATTTTATGTTAAAATTATAATATTTTATAGGTAAAATATTTTTTAAAAATAATTTTGATAATTCTATGACATCTTAAGTTAAAATTATGATATTTTATATTAATACTATGATATCATATAGTTAAATTATCTTTGAAGTATATTTTTTTGATATTTATATAATATCCTAGAATAAAATTATGATATTATAGATTAAAATTTTGACATCCTATACATTGATAATGTCCTTGAATGTTGGTTATGATATTCTAGATTAATTATAATATTTTTGATTAAAATTATGACATTCTAGTTTGAAATTATGATATTTTATGGTAAAAATAGCTTTTGAAATAAGATATCATAATTATGATATTGTGGTATATCTTCAAAGAACCTTATATTTGTATCTTCCATATGCATTTTTTGACTACTTCAAAGAACCTTCTATACATATTCTATAGAAATTTTTTAAAATGATCAGTTGGATGAGGCTTCATATGGTGGTTGTCTTGAGAATCAACCTTCTTTTAGTACACCATATGCAAATAGTGATAATATTAATCCTAATATTGAAATGAAGTTTAATTCTTCAATCGATGTGTATAATTTTTACAATGCTTATGTAAGAAGAGTCGATTTTAGAATCATAACTGCATGTAGTAGGTCCAATAAGAAAAAAAAATTATGCTTTAAACATCTCACATGCTGGAGGGAAGAAAAATCTACAAAATAAGATAATTTCATAAATCATAGGGACACTAGCAAAATTGATTGTAAGGCCTCAATAAAAGCTAAACTTGATTCCATGACTAATAAGTGAAAGTTGGATGACGCTATTATAGAACAAAACCATGAGTTATCTATATCAACCATCAATTATCTACGGTCCCATAGGAAGATCAATACACTAGAAAAAATAGAGATTAGCAACATGCATGCCATGAATATACCTACAACTCAAATATACTCCATCATAGTAAGAAAGAAAGAAAAAAGAAGGCAATTAGAATTAACAGAGAAATATGCTCATAATTTTATTTGTCGAAAATGTTAAAATCAGCTCAAAAAAGGAGATGCATAGTCAATGATTGTCCACTTCACGTAAATATAAGTTAAAAATATAAATTTTTTCTATACATTAGACTTGAATGATAATATGCAGCTATGGACTACATGTGTTCTGGATCCATTCAAGGTCAAGAATGACGTGCACTTATTTTGGGGATGTATTGATCTTTGACTCCACTTACGTCACAAATACATACCAAATGCGATTCGATTTATTTGTTGAAGTTATTCACCATGGATAGTTTACCTTGTTTGGCTATGCATTGTTGTCAGATGAGATGATGGAGACTTTTAAATGGATATTTCAATCATGACTGGATGAAAATGGTGTTCAAGCACCTAATGCCATTACCACTGACTAGGATAAGGCAATTGAGGCTGCTATCAGGGAGATTTTTCCAAATACATAATACTATTTTTGTCTTTGGCATATTTTGAAGAAGATTGTTAAAAAGATAGGCCATAAATGCATATCATATCCTAAATTTATGTTTGAAATCAATAAGGCTATATATGATATTGTCACGACATAGTCCTTCAAGAAAAAATGAGGATAACTCATGGACAAGTATGAGGAATGCAAAACTGTAGATTGGTTGCATAATCTCTATGAATATCGGGATAAATGTATTTCAATTTATCTAAAGGATACATTCTTTTCAGGTATGTTGGAATCATAAATTAATTTTTTTTTAGGTTTGCTATGATATCCTGTAAGTAACACTATATTACTAATCTTCTTTAGCTCTGACATCCTTTCTAGGTATGCCCTCCTCTAAAAGGAGTGAGAACATAAACCACTTCTTCGATGGATTTATGAATTTGAAGACTTCTTTAAAGGAATTCATCAAGAAGTATAAGAATATATTGGAAAAAAGATATGAAGCAGAAAATCAGCAAAACAATGTATCCTTGCAAACTAATACTTTACTTAAGACATCCTCACATTTTGAGAGACAAGTAGTAGTGATGTACACTAGCGAATATTCAAAAAATTTTAGAATGAGGTACTTGAGATGGCTGCATCAAATGCTAAATTAACTAAAGAAGTTGACAACTTTGCTGTATATTCCATGAAGTCATTTGAGGGAATTGAAATTAATAAAATTGAGAAGGAGATTGTCAAAAACTATACCATTTCATGGTCTAGCCAGTTGGAGGAAATGAAATGCCAGTGCCGATCATTTTAGTTTAGGGGATACTTATGTAGGCATACTTTGTTGGTTCTCTATCAAAATGAAGTATTTCACATTTTTGATAAGTACTTTTTGAATAGATGGTGCAAGGGCATGAATTATTGATTCGATGATTTAGATTGTGATGTTCAATTGTGTGATAGGAGCACCAGAAAATCAAGGTATGACATCTTATAATTGAATAATAATGTCCTATGTATAACTATGACAACCAATTATAGCATATGGATATCCTGTTTGATATAGGTATACTTTGATGAGTCATTGATTGATGAAGCTTGTCGAGGTTGCCTCCATATCTAAAGATGCATTTAACCTAGTGATAGCTAAACTAACTCTATTATTTAGAAGAGCAGTAGATGCTAATTATTCAGCATTGCCAAGATTAGAATGTCTTATCTGAGATCTTGATAATATTGCCATAAAGAGGTGGCCAAGAGAGAGGAGAATAAAGAGTGGAGTCGAAAGGAAGTCAAAGAAATCAAAGAAGTTAAAGAAAGCTATGAACAAGACATTCAATGATCCACCTACCAAAGAAAATGGTAAAACACCTGCTTAAAAATAAAGGATGACTCCATATGAAGTTGTGGAGGTGTTGACCTTTGGATTGATTTTGATAATAACAAAAGTATTTGAGTATAACTTGTTAAGTTATTAATATTATTTTTAAGAATGTGTAGCTTAAATTCTAAGTAATCATAATGTTCTAAGTGACTTTCATCAATTAAATGGAGCACGACTAATTAAGAGGTCGTTGAAGAGAATCCAGACTTGATATACCTAAAAAAGATGGTTAATGAGAGTTAAATCAAGTTTAGAAAGTAAATCTAGTCTACAAATAAAATTGAAGAAGAAAGACTGCTAAAAATCTTATGGTATACTTGATATGCAATTTGAGTCGATCAAGTTAAAGTTTTAGTCAATTATATATTAGTGATAGAAAATCAAGTTTTAGGACTTAGGAGACTTAGTCGATTAAGTCTAAAGATTAGTCGACATAGTTTTAGATGATAACAGAAAATAGAAAAAATAAAAAGTTTAAAATTTAGAATCTAGAAGACTTAGTCGACTAAGTTAGGAAGTTAGTCAACTCAGTCTTAGAGGATAATAGCAACATAGAAAGCATAAAAAGTCTAAAATTCAGGATCCAGAGAACTTAGTCGGCTAAGTCAGAAAGTTAGACGACTCAGTCATAAAGAAGCATCAAAAGATAGTAAGGCCATTTTTTAGTCACTTGATACCTAGTCGACTAAGTTTGAGTCTTAGTTGACTAAGTGAAAAAACTTAGTCAACTCAGAGAAAGTTAGTCGACTAAGTCACTATAATGGCTAGTTTTCTAGATCTATACTTTTTTAATTTCAACTTTTTTTTTAATGGCTAGATTTACATTTTTAATGGCTAGGGCATTAAATGAGACCACTCTAGATATTTTAGAATGATGGAAAAGCCTTGGAATATAAAAGGAACATTAAAGAATTTCAAGAATAACTTTTGGAACAATTATTCAAGAGCCTTCAAGTCTAGTTTTAGTTAATTCATTGTGAGAGGCATTTAGTGAAGTGAATAAGAAGTTTTTTAGAGAATATTCTATCCTTCCAATCATCCTTAAAGTGAGAGAAGTCAAGGCATAAGCTTTGAAGAGCTCCACCAACCTTTCTCATGTTGAAAAATATATAGGATTTCATGCTTGTATTTCAAAACTTTTTTGAAATCTAACACAACAGAAGATATAGTTTAAACTATTTAATCTGCTAATGCATATGATCTAATCACTAAACCCTACATCTAGAACCTATAATATATTATGATAAATATAAATCTAAAAATTAAAATAATAATAGTTGGTATTTATCAAATTAATATCTAGATCTAGAACTATTCTAGAAATCCTAGATCATATCTAGGTCAAGAAGAGATCAGATCTCTTACTTTCACATGGATCAAGAACATCATGGTTGAAAAATGATGTCATCTTTTATTGCTCGGAGCCACACATGCATTCGGCCTCTATAGGTAATCCACACAAGATTGCAACATAGATCGAAGGTTCGTCGAACGAAGATCCACTCGAAGTGCTAGTTTCTCACGGATCCCTCCTGATGGTTAATCAAAAAGATATTCTTCAGATCTCTTAGATCCTCTAAGAGATGAAGAATACAAGGAGGATTGAGAGAGAAATCCAACTCTTGGATCTCCTAAAAATCAAAAAATCAAAGGTCCAAAAAGTGTCCTAAAAGAAGATAGATCTTCTCTTTTAGCACAACAACTTTCAATGTCCTGAATGCATCTCCATGCCAGGACAAGAGGAGACCTTCTTCTCAATTATTGTTTCATAGTCCAGATATCTTACTCTCTAATTTTTTTCATAGAAAACTCATACAAAAATTGAGAAGAAAGAATTCTTAGAAGAACCATAAGAGAAGACTATCTTCTCTTCTCTTTCTTCTCATCAGGATAGAATTAGATCATGTCCAAAAGAGGCCACCATACCCCAACTTCTTGAAGCATCCATCCTCCATGCCCTCTCCCTCTCCCTCTCTCTCTCTCTCTCAGATTTTTCTCATAGAAAAATCATATAAAAATAAAAAAAAATCTAGAAAAAAACTACAAGAGAAGATAATTTTCTCTTACCTTTTGTCTCTTCAAGACATCAACTTTTGATGTCTTAATGAAGTCTCTCCTCCAAGATTATTTGTGCCTCAAACCTCCCACACATCCTCCTTCTTTTCCTCTATTTTTTCATGAATTTCTTAAGGTTTTCACATCCATACCTCCTATAAAAGTGGTGCCCTATAACAACTAACTAAGACTAGGTCAAAACCTAGTCTTAGAAGGACTCTTGGTGGCGTCGAACTTTTGGATGCCACATAGATTCATTTTCGATGTGGAGAACTAGCAAAAACACACCTAAAATGATGGAAAGAGGGTGCATAAAAATAAGGCTGGTGTTGAGAAAAAATCCATAAATGGAGAAGAGGTGTTTTGAAAATTTGGGACTATCAAATAGAGTTCATATTAAAATCAGTTTTCATATTTGAACAAGTCAAATATTATTTCAAATCCACCAGATTTTGGGGCATGGGGAATTTCCTTTAACATGATAAAGCTCTCACAAACATCTAAAAATAAATAAATGGCGTGGGCTCTCTTAGGTGGTGCAAGGAAGGAGGAGTCCTAGTATAACTAGGACTCTCCTATTTTGACTAGGTTAAAATCTTTTGAATCTAATTCAAAATAGTTTTAAGTCAACCTAACTAATAGATAATCCTAATTTAATTAGAAGCCTAATTAAATTAGATTAAATTAAATTTAAATTTAATTTAATTTTTAATTAAATTATAAATTAGGCACACTCAAGTCCTAATTGATCAAGAACTTATTCTTCCTTACAATTGGCTTATCCAATAAACCACTTAGACTTATTCCAATTAAATCCAAATTAATTTTAATTAAATTTAATTTAATTAGACTTAATTTTAGTCTAATTGCTCAATCAAATTGAGCCAATTAGCAATTCTATTGCTAATCGATTATTTTGCAATACTTGCATTAGGTCAAATATCAATCATATTAATTGTTTGATCTTAGAATGATTCTAAATTATTGATCAACTATCCAATCAGATAACAATCTCTTATGTATATGACCCCATAGGTTCAAACTTAAGCCAGTAGCACAAGAATCAATTCCTGTACCAATCGAACTAACCATCTAGCAATGGTATTCGATGTCTAAATAGGTTGAATGTATGTAAAGCAATTTTCTTAGAATCCTAGCCTATGGTTACTGTATAATTTATCCCTTTGATCAATAATACTCAAGATGACTTTGAGTAGTATCAACACTCATACAAGTTATTCATATTGTGTTTCAAAATTATGCAAATCCTGTGACTTCTTACGAGGATTACCCAGGTCTAGGATTTGCTACATTAAAACATAGTGAGACATTTACTTCCTAAACTTAATCAGGAGTGGTCAATCCCATCTTGACTCACACACCAACTCTACAAGTACTTGACTGTACCCAGAAACCTTTCATTACTATATTAAAAATATAGGTAGGTTGGCACCAAAGTATAGTGAGTTGCTTGCAAGCCACCATGATGATCTCAGATCGGAGGGATACTTATATCTATTGGCCTTAGCTAGCTATTTTTGACAGTAGAGTGCTACATTGATCATGTTCAGTACAGATGAATCATACATCCCACTTGGATGCCATACTAGTATCTCCACACCATTTGGTTATGAGGACAATCAACGTATATGACATACAGTAATCTACACTCGATAAGTTATCATTCTTATTAATAACTCATCATTTGATCCTGAACAATTTAAGAACCATTCAATAAATTCTTCTTTATCGATTGATTATGGTTCTAAGAACTTCATCATAACTTTGGAGTTCATTTAAAAAAGATAAAACTTTTATAATGAATAAGCCAAATAATAATTATTATTTGATAATTCATATACTAATTTCAATCATCTATAACTTAGATGATTGACTTTAGGACATATTTTCTAACAACTCTCACTTGGACTAAAGCTAATCAAAATAATATCAAATATCCTATCTTTCACTTGAGTTCGTAGAACTTCTTAGTTTTGAGCTTTAGCAAATGGGTCGGTCAAGTTCTCCTCTTCTATCGATCTTCTAAAGGTCAACATCATCTTAATCTAAAATTTAAGATGATAGCGATGCAGAGTATTCTAGTTCTGCAGTGCATCTTTGGTTCTTTAGCCTGAGCTATGGCTCTAGTGCTACATTAGAACTAGACCATCGATGGAGGGTGCCTCTCCTAGCTTGCTAATGGACTTATGCAACCACACAGTCTACAAGAGAGCATCAGATGCCACAATGTACTCTACATTACTAATAGAATAGGCTATAGTATGTTGCTTGGAATTTTTCTAATAGATTGCTCTTCTAATTAGGATAAATTCATGATCCGACACTCTCTTGCTATCGTCTTTATCTAACTAAAGTTGGAACCAAAAATATTTCATAAGTTGTATGTTAGTTTCTCCATATATGAATCACTGGACCTTAGTATTTCTCAAATACTTAAGGATTATCCCTACAATCTTTCAATGGTTTTCATCTAGATCATACTGGTATTTGCTCACTATCTCTAGTGAGTATACCATGTATGGTCTAATATATGGAGAAATAAGATGATAGCTAAATCTTTATTCCTTATAATGCTAGAATGTTATTTCTGATTAAGAGAATGTCATCCATAGACAGTATAAGAAATAACACTATAAAATCTTTTGCCCACTTACAAATGTAGGGTTTCTCTTTATTCATAACAAAGATACAAGTTCAAAATATATGTTCTAACTTCAAGATGATAGCCAATCAAGCTTTATAGGTCTCTACCTTCCCATTTGTGCTACTTTGATCCTTTTGAAAGTCCATCTACGTCCAATGGGTTTTATCCCTTTAGGTGAATCAACCAATGTCTATACACTATTGATCTTCATGGACTTCAATTCAAATTTTATAGCTCCAAGCCACTTCTTAATGTCGGACCTCTGCATAGCATCCATATAGGTGATGGGATCCTAGTTGTTCTCATCGAGCTCAACAGGATCACCGTCCCAAATCTAGATACCGAAGTATTAGTCCAACTAATGTGGTATTTTATCGGATCTTCCTAAAGGTGCCAAATTAGTGGGCTCCAGATTTGATCTAATCAAATTCAATTCTATAGGTTTACTAGATTATATCAATTTTTTCTACTAGTCGAACTTTCTCAAGTTCAATTTTTCAAGCATCAGTTCCTTTCCTAAGAATTTTTTTTTTCCAAAAAGAATGCCTTAATATTGATGAACATCTTATGTTCTTTAGCATGGTAGAACTAATAACCCTTAAACACCTATTGGATCAGGATTCAAGTTTATCTGTGTGCAATCCTTTGACATAGGCTGATCAATCCCAAATTCAAAGGTGAGAAGGTCTAGACCTATGTTCGATCCATATCTCATATCGAGTCTTTGTGAGAGATTTACTTAGAATAATTTTTAGAGTAAAATAAGGAGTCTTAAGAACATAATCCTGAAACAGGCAGACTAGTAAATTTTATTATGGATTGAATCGTATCTAACAAAGTTCGATATTTTCTTTCTGATACACTATGTTTCAAAAGGAGTCCATTGAGAGAATCCCATTCTTTCTTGGATATGTCAAAAACTCACTAGATAAGTATTCGCTTCTTTGATCTGATCTAAGAGTTCTAATATCTTTTTTAGTTGATTTTTTTACTTCATTATAGAATCATTTGAATAATTTAAATAATTCAAGCCAAATGTACCCATACCTAGATTGATCGTCTGCAATCATAATAAAATATTAATATCCTTCTCTAGCATTTAAGTTCATAGGTCCATATACATCACTGTGTATAAGAATTAGAACTTCATCGGCTCATTCATTTTTTTTAGTCAAAGATGACTTTGTCATCTTCTCAACAAGACTCACAGGTTGTCAATAATTCATAATCATTGATGTCGAGATTTTTCTCTTAAGCTAACTTGTTTATCTTATTTTTGTTAAGATGATTAAGCCTATAATGCCAAAGATAGACATCCATGACATCATCTAACTTGAATTTTTATTAAATATGTACATTACACTTAATAGACTATGTAAATATTAAATATTATTTATTTATTATTTATGTGTTACTGTAATATCATTCATAACGATATTATAATAATCTTCTTTTATAAATAAATGATGATCATCATTGGTTAAAAGGTCATTAAAGATCACATCCATTATAAATGATGGACAATGGTGACAATCACTTTAAATGACAACATTTGTATTGAAAATTAATTTGACAATTTCTAAAGCTAGGATTGGAATAGAACTTCCATCCTAGACATTTAGAAATCTCTTATCATTTTTAAACTTTGTACTTTATTTATAGTCCTTGCAATAAATTGCATAAGACTGTCGGTATCCAATACCTAGTTAGTAGAATTATAAATAGAAAAATTTTAAGGTGTTATCATATGACATTCTTGATAAGCAACTCTTGCTCTTTTCTCTTGTTTAGCCTATTGGGGTAATTCTTCTTCCTATGATCTTGCTTCTAATATTAGAAATACTCTACCTGATTTTGGTTTATCTTAGACCTTTTATTTTGACTGAACTTGCAAGCCCTAGCACAAACCCTTTCGTGTTGCTAAATCAAATTTAACTTTTGATACTAATTATCGAAGTTAGGTCCCATAAGTATATCACTGTCTGACAGTGATTGGAGTAATTAGGGTTTAGCTATAATCTAAATAAAAAAGAGAACAATGACCTATTATATATGAATTATTTTAAGCCTAGAGATTTGAACTTTAGTCTAATAGTTCTTCCACTATTTTATTCGAATTGATAGCCTCTACCTCCAATTCGAGAAATTATCTTAATTCTCTAGTAGGTACTAGAATTTACATAGACTGCACACAAGCCCGACTTTAGTCAATCAACCCATGAGCATCTATGGGTAGGTTCTTTAATCAATTGTTTCTCCAAACAACTTCTAGTAATTTAATTTTGCCCCAAAAATCTAATCAGTAGGCTTTGGCCTTTACTACAAGAATCCGATTAGGTCCAACCATTAACATACCATACTTGGTGCATCTAACCAACGAATGATTAAGCCCAAATTTGGTTGGTCAACCTAACCACTATTAGAGAGATACTTTCAAATCATCATATTATGAATGATAATTCCATTAGTCAATAAGCACTAGACCTTTGGGCCTCCAATGATTATTGAGTTAATGGATCCATTATCACCTAACTTAATGAGAGGCTATAACTCAGTTATCTTCATGACTTTATCATTTTAAGAACCTAATAATTTTGAAGAATTTAAAATTTATTTATGATTTAAGGATAGAGAAGACATGGACCAAATTGCTTTCACTGACTTCATCAAGTCAAATACTTCCACTAACTTTTCAAGTCATTGATAAGGACTAAGATCAATTTAGGTCCATGGGCACTTAGATCAGTCTCACTGAATATAATCAGTCTCACTGATTTTCTATGTGACATGGGTTGGCATGAATCAATGACCAACCTAATCAAAAGCTGATTAACTACATTGGCCAAGTAAGTGAGATTTGTGGGAGGGTCTGCCAAGGCTTGCCTTAGATACCATCAGAAATGGACAGGTAAGCAAGCTGCTAATTAAAAACCACTGATTTGAAAATGCCAGATTTACCTTAGATACCAATCGATTTATCAATTTTGATTTGGTCTACCTAAAGACTCGGGCTCAACCACTGAGCCACGATCAGTGTCCATTCGTTAGATGTATGGACTTTGATCAACTACAACTATTGAATTATTCTATAAAAAAAAATGATCTAATCCTAATTAACTATAAATTAGATTTTATCAATTTCTTAACTTAGTCCATATTTAATCTAACCCTAGGTCTAACTCAGTTAACGACTTGATCAAAGCTAGTCCATTAATCTTTAACCCATGTTTTATGAAATTATCTTAGGATCTTCAAATCACAAACCTAGATCCTAAATAATCACTTAATTCTCAATTAAGTTCAAGGCTTATGAGTTGGAGTTTAGAACCTCAGAACTTATTTTAGATTTTAATTTTTAAAAATATTTTTAAATATAAATAATTTACATTGAATCAAATTCAATTCATGATTTTAGATCTGATTTGTTTTAATGTTTAGATCATATCCTAGGATTTTGAATCTAGAATTTTATAGAAAATAAGTTTTTAATTTTAATTCTATAAAATAAATATATTAAATATATAAATTTTAGATTAAAAAATAAAGCTACATATCAATATATGCAACTAGAGGATGTAGACCAATACATGAAACACATCATATGGATCTCACGTAAATGATCAAAAATAGATCATAAATCATTGAATTTTAGATTTAAAATTTAAAAATCAATCATAAATCACTTTAGATTTTATCTAACATATTTATAATTTAGGTTATTTAGGTCAGCACATACTAGGATAATCTCTCTACTGTAAGGGATAAATCTTATAGCAGGATAACCTTATAATCAGTATGCGCAATCCAATATTATTTAGATCTAATCTAAGTAATCTAAAATTAATCTAATATCTATTTTATTTTAAATTTAAAATTAAAAAATAAATTATATAACTATTTAGATCATATCTAACTTATTCATGATTTAAAAATCAGATTAGCACATACTAGGACAACCTTTTCATTATAAGGGATTAACCTTATAATAGGACAATCTTATATCAATATGTGTGATCTTTAATTTTTTATTTTTAGATTTATTTTAATGCAAATATGATCACTTCATAAAAGAACCTAGATGCTCTGATATCGCTATTGGAAAACATGCAGGGTTTCATGCTTGTATTCAAAACTTTTTTGAAATCTAACACAGTAGAAGATGTAGATTAAACTATTTAATCTACTGATGCATATGATCTAATCACTAAACCCTATATCTAGGATCTACAATATTTCATTGTGCAAATATAAATCTAAAAATTAAAATAAGAATAGTTGGTATTGATCAAATCAATACCTAGATCTAGAACTATTCTAGAAATCCTAGATCATATCTAGTTTAAGAAGAGATTAGATCTCTTACTTTCGCACGGGTCGAGAACACCATGGCTAAAAAATGATGTCATCCTTTATTGCTTGGAGTTGCACATATGTTCGGCCTCTACAGATAATCTATATGAGGCTATAACACAGATCGAAGGTTCGTCGAATGAAGATCTGCTCGAAGTGCTAACTTCTCGTGGATCCCTCCTGATGGTTAATCAAAAAAATATTCTTCAGATCTCTTGGATCCTCTAAGAAATGAAGAATATAAGAAGGATTGAGAAAGAAATATAACTCTTGGATCTCCTAAAAATTAAAAAATAAAAGATCCAAAAATTATCCTAAGAGAAGATAGATCTTCTCTTTCAGCACATCAACCTTTGATATCCTGAATGCATCTCCATGCCAGGACAAGAGAAGACCTTCTCCTCAATTATTTTTCTACATTTCAGATCTCTTACTCTTTGATTTTTCTTATAGAAAATTCATACAAAAATTGAGAAGAAAGAATTCTTAGAAGAATCCTAAGAGAAGACTATCTTCTCTTCTCTTTCTTCTCATCAAGACATGATCAGATCACGTCCAAAAGAGACTACCATGCTCCAACTTTTTGAAGCATCCATCCTCCATGCCCTCTTTCTCTCTTATATTTTTCTCATAGAAAAATTATATAAAAATAAAAAAAATAAATCTTAAAAGAAAACCACAAGAGAAGATAATCTTCTCTTACCATTATCTTTTCAAGACATCAACTTTTGATGTCTTAATTAAGTCTCTCCTCCAAGATTATTTGTGCCTCAAACCTCCCATGCATCCTCTTCCTTTTCCTCTATTTTTCCATAAATTTTTTAGGGGTTTTCACATCCACACCTCCTATAAAAGAGGTGCCCTATAACAACCAACTAAGACTAGGTAAAAACCTAGTCTTAGAAGGACTCTCGATGGCGTCCAACTTTTGGATGCCACCTAGATTCATTTTCAACATGGAGAACCAGCAAAAATACACCTAAAATGATGGGAGGAGGGTGCACAAAAATAAGGGAGGCATTGAGAAAAAATCCATAAAGGGAGAAGAGGTGTTTTGAAAATTTGGAACTTTGTCAAATAGAGTTTATATCAAAACTAATTTTTATATTTAAACAAGTCAAATATTATTTCAAATCTATCAGATTTTAGGGCATGGGGAATTTCCTTTAATGTGTGAAAGATCCCACAAACATTTGGAAATAAATAGATGGTGTGGGGTCCCTTAGCTGGCGCAAGGAAGGAGGACTAGGACTCTCCTATTTTGACTAGGTCAAAATCTTTTGAACCTAATTTAAAATAGTTTTGAATCAACCTAATTAATAAATAATCATAATTTAATTAAAAACCTAATTAAATTAGATTAAATTAAATTTAAATCTAATTTAATTTTTAATCAAATTATAAATTAGGTGCACTCAAGTCCTAATTGAACAAGGACTTATTCTTTCTTGCAACTGGCTTATCCAATAAACCACTTAAACTTATTTCAATTAAGTCTAAACTAATTCTAATTGAATCTAATTTAATTAGACTTGATCTCAGTCTGATTACTCAATCAAATTGAGCTAATTAGCAATACTATTACTAATCGATCCTCCGCAATACTTGCATTAGATCAAATATCAATCATATTAATTGTTTAATCTTAAAATAATTCTAAATCATTGATCAACCATCCGATCAAGTAACAACCTCTTATGTATGTGACTCCATAGGTTCGAACCTAGGGCGATAGTATAGAAATAAATTTATGTACCAATCAAAATGATCATCTAGCAATGATACCTAATGTTCGAATAGATTAAATGTATGCAAAGCAATATTCTTAGATTCCTAGACTATAGTTATCATATAATTCATCCCTTTGACCAATAATGCTCAAGATGATTTTGAGTAAGCTATCAATACTCATACAAGTTATCTATATTATGTTTCAAAATTATGCAAATCCTATGACTCCTCACAAGGATTACTCAGATCTAGATTTTGCTAAATTAAAATACAATGAAACATTCACTTCCTGAACTTAATCAAGAATGGTTAATCTCATCTTGACATATACGCTGACTCTATAGGTACTTGACTGTACCTAAAAATCTTTTATTGCTATATTAGAAATATAGGTAGGTTGGCACCAAAGTATAATAAGTTGCTTGCAAGTCACCATGATGATCTCAAATCGAAGGGACACTTATACCTATTGACCTTAGCTAGCTACTCTTAATAGTAGAATGCTACATTAATCATGTTCAATATAGATATACTCCTACATCCCATTTGAATGTCATACCAGTGTCTCACACTACTTGGTTATGAGGACAACCAATGCATATGGCATACAACGATCTACAATACTCGATAAGTTATCATCCTTATTAATAACTTAACATTTGATCATGAACAATTTAAGAACCATCTAATAAATTCTTCTTTTTTGATTGATTGTGGTTCTAAGAACTTTATCATAACTTAGGAGTTCATTTAAGAAAGATAGAACTTTTATGATGAATAAGTTAAATAATATTTATTTTTTGATAATTCATATACTAATTTCAATCATCTATAACTTAGATGATTAGCTTTAGGACACATTTCCTAACATCTCAAGCATTCAAGAAGAAGAGCAAAGCCAACTAGCTTTCAACTTATAAATTCTTTTTTTGGACTTCATTGAGCTTTTATTTCTAAACTCTTCTAATCATTGTAATTATAGTTTTATTTGTTTACAAATTTCTTGGGATGAGAAACTTAGATTGGTCCAAGCCTAGAGTTGGACATTGTAAAGGTTTGATTGGTGAGCCAAGTATAAAATCAATCAAGATTGATTGTTAGCCCAAAAAAATAATCATTGTAAAGATTGTAGTTGGTGAGCCTAACACTATAAGAAATCAGACTATTAGTGATAGCAAAATGCTCATCGCTAATAGTCCATCTACTATTACTAATAGAAATGTCGTCGCTAATGCCATCATAAAAGCCAATCTAAAAAATTTTTATCGCTAATTAGATCGATTAACGATGGCAAAAATCACCATCGATAATAATAGAATTAGTGACTGCTTTAGAGATGAAATAAATCCATCTCTAATTAATTTTTAAATAAATTTTTAAAAAATTTTAAAAAATATTAGTGATGGTGTATTCATTGCTAATCCTATCGCTAATTATTATTAGCAACCAAATATTTCATTACTAATGTCGTCTCTAATTTTATTTAATTTTTAAATTAAATAAAAAATTATTTTATTTAAATATCAGTGATGGTATTTTGGTGTGTAATATCATCGCTAATAGTTATTAGCGAAGGCAACTGCCATTACTAATATCAATGATAATTATTAATTTAATTTTTTTAAAAATAAATAATAATATTTAAAATTTATTTTAATTAATCAAACTAAATTATGGTTTTTAATATCTATTATAATTATAATTCAAAGATAATATGTTAATCAAAAATTAAAAACTAATTATATTATATTAAAAATAAAAATTATATAATTTTTTTGATAAGTAATATCAAAAAAATATAATATATAAAAAAAAGTCAAGTTTGATCCTCATCATCATCCACCTCCTCCTTCTACTCTTCTCCAATAGTTAGTGGATGAGAGTTGGATGTCCCATCATCTTATAATAAAAAAATAAAATAATTTTAGTAAGTTTCGATATGAAAGTTTATCTTTTCATACAGAGGCATATCTTTTGATATACTCTTTCAATTCTTGAACAGATTATTTCTATATATTTCATTCAATGATATGGAACTATAGACACCTTCAGCCCATCGATTGAATAGTTAGATTGAATTTTTAGCTCCTACATCCCCTTTCCAGACTTAAACCTAAATATATGAAGCTTCTAAAAATAAAAACTTAAAATAATTAAAATAATTTAATAATATAATTACTTGATGTGATGGCTAGAATGACGAGCCCAATTGGTCGCGTAGCTATGGATCCTAAAGAAGCTCTACGATCGTATCGTGAATGACTTCCAGGAGGCTCTAAGATTGCTGGCTCAGAAGTCTCTACATGACCTCCTCCACATGCACATTACTTCAGGTCTGAGACATCGAGGCCTGTGAGGATGTCAAAGGATATCAAGATGATGGAGGGTCAAAGCAGTGGCCAAATCTTATGACTCGGCTCCTACTTACATCTCTAGTGGTGCTGAGCCATCCCTCAAGATCAAGGAAGGATTAAGAAGATGGGTCGTCATTGTACCTCTTAGCAATATACGTCGCATAACATGCCTACATAGTTTAAAAATATATTAGTTATAATATAAAAATTAGATCATATAATAACTTAATTAGTAAATAAAGTTTGAAATTTTTATCATGATTTGTCATGACATAAATCTAAATAGTCACTAGTCCTCCTAGACTAGTATGTGGCCTGCCACAACTATAATTGGTCTAGTCGATTACTTAGCTGCCATGCCTACAATAAGTAAATAATAAAATTAAATTAATTAAAATATGTATATAAGAGTTTTTACAATTCTAATGAAGAGTTTTGATATTGATTTCTTACCAGTCTATTGGCCACAACATGTGTACCGATCGAGCCACTTGTATGCCTGATCGAATCTTGCTAGTGATCTGATTCTGCTAGATCCTTTGCCACCTATTGGAGTACTCCTCACTGCTCCACTGGTCATAGAGGGCCTGCCATATGTTCATCCACATCTAGTGATCCATGAAGGATCTTCAATTTGATGGTGACTAGAAACCAGAGTGTTGGCTGGCAGACTGCCCGAGGTTATAAAGGTCATCTCAGAGCCTCCATGTGGCCAGCTCCTCGAAAATCTGACTACCTGAGGTATTTATATATAATTAAAATATTAATATATTAGAAATTTAAAAATTAAACTAATTTTGACTTACCAAAAATATCTTCCAGACTGCATCACGTATTCTAGATGGCTAGCTAGAAAACTCATCCATCAGCCCCGGCATCAAGCATTGGATGATGCCGGTAACCACACAAGATACTCTAGACTCTCTAAATGTATTGTAAATTTAATTTTGAATAAAAAATATTAACTCTAAAATTACTAAATTAGAAATATATTAATTAAAGTTGTAGTATTTATGAGTGACTTTAAACATGGATGAGCTATCTATCCTCCAACTGAGTTGGAGGTGCCGTGAGCCGGGTGGGTCCTCGACTATGACTCAGTGTCTATGAGTCGATTGCTACTGCATGTGACTGTGGGATCCCTGATGACCCTTTATCATCTGGTATGAGATGTGCAAAATCATGCGAGCTGGCCACATGATTGCTCCCTCCTCGAGAGCTCTATCCTTAGCTGGATCGGCTTTGACCTCTAGGAGACATGATATATAATATCTGAAAATAAAAATAAAAACCAAAGCAAGTAGATGACCTAAAAATTGGTTTAAATAAAATATCTATTAAAATATAACAAGATGATCAAAATTTAACTCGCATGTAACAAAGATTGTTACTTAGCATGTGTAATGTTTTAGTAGAAAAATAATTCTTGTCTAACAATATATGATAATGTGTTGGTCTACTGATCCCCTAATTTAAGCATTGTCTGATTCTCATCTAACAATACATGATATTCTCATTATATGAAAATGTGAAGAAGGCTCAGATTTGCTACTAAAAAATAAGGCATTGCACGTTCCTCTGCACCTTTAACCATGAGGTGGTTGCAAGTGGTTGTCTGCGATGTAACAGACCATCCAAGCTTGCCCTGCATTGCAAGTTCTTCTGGACCAAAGTATATTGAGATGGCTATAAGCAGTTGTTTGTGATGTAATAGACTATCCAAGCTTGACCATATAAAAACAAGAACAGAATGCATCACCTCCATTTAGGCACATCTTACATAGGCAGTCATCATAGCCTCTATCTTCGAGCCCCTAGTTGCCTCCTCGAGCTACAAACTAGAAATATAAATTTTATTAAAAAATAAAATAATAACTTAAAAATAAAATTTATGTGGTCACACAGCCTAGTCATCTGGCAAGCTCTAAGTCTGCATGCATAGGACATGCATCTTAACCATCCTTATTTACAATGTTGTCCTTCTATGATTATGCTTTTGAGAATGCTGCACTCTTAGGGCAAAGATGGGTTCATTGTTTTTATAAAAGATGTGTCAATAAAGAAATACTTGATAATAATACAATAGTTGTTCATTAATATAGGAGTGGATTTTTGCTAAACTACAAGCATTGGTACCTACATAAGAAAATGTGGGAGACAATATGCATGAATGGGAAGCTCTACTTGTCCAATACATTTACTGATGTGCAAGAGCTTAATGGTGATAGGCTCGAGCTTATAATTAGCACATTTAGTGGATTTGAATTGATTATTAATGGAAGCCCATATGATAATCTTTCAGATAATACCATAGTCATGATGGACTATAGGGGTTGCTATAGTTATAGCCTTGTTTAGCCTCTAGGGGGTAGCAACTTATAGAGGATAAGCATGACTATAACCATAGCAACCCTATTCATCATGACTATAATGGTTACAATCTAAAAGTTTATTATATGGACATTTATCAATAACCAGATCAAATACCAAATGTGTTAATCATCTTCTTAAGTCATCACCATTAAGCTCTTGTACATCAGTAAGGTCTTGGACAAGTAAAGCCTTCAAAGTCCTTGCAATTGTCTCCCATGTCTTGATCTCCATACAAGTACTAACACTTATAGTTTGGCATAAATTCACTCCTATATAAATGGATAGCTATTCTGTCTCTATCAAACGTTCTCTATTGATACATTTCTTACAAGGACAACAAGTCCATCCTTGAACTAAGAGTGCAACATTCCTAAAAGCATAATCACATAAGTGAGGGACATCATTGGATGATTTGCAATGCTGTCCAAACATTTTCTCAGTTTGAGTGCTCTACATTCTAAGACTGGAGCATGTAGGGCATGTCTCGGGCCCATGTTTGCAATGCAGCCTGAACCTCCCTCGGTTTGAGTGCTCTGTATATCGAGATCGAAGCATGCAAGACACATCTTTGGCCCATATTTGCAATGCTGCCCGATGTAAGGATTGGTGGTGCTCTCAAGTCTTGGAAGGCCATGGAAGGAGCTAGGATGTTGGCTCTGGAGAGTCTAGGATAGGTATAGTCCTAGAGCTAGGACAAGAGTTATCCTAGGATGGAGGCAGTGTGTAGCCCTCCATAGATTTGAGGTTCAGGTATGAGAATTTTGAGAGACTTGGTAGGTGTTTTAGAGATCTAGGATATAAGATGGAGCAATGGACTAAAGTTAGAAAAAGAATCAATCAAGATAAGAGACTGACACATAAGCAGGCTGGCTTGGATATACAGTCAAGCCAATTTGAACTGAGATCGGATCAGCTCGAGGTGGATTCAAGCTAGCTCTCTCAAGTAGATAGAAGATAGCATTTGGATGAGACATAGTCAAGCCAGCTTGGCTTCTGATAGAGCTGGCTCGATGGTGGTGTACAGAACAAGATGGGTTTTCTATTTGGTCTTAGATTGAGATTAATCCAAGGGGTCTTAAGGCCTGATCCAATAATGTCTTAAGAAGGCTAACTCATGTATGGATTGAATTTAGATCCAGGGGATGAAAGCATGAGAGATATAGGTGTACATGGGCTCGGTGAGTGCTTTCATATATTGGGTTAGCCTAAGAAAAGTTTTTCAGTTAGAGTCTAAGTTTATTAGAGTTCATGTGGTATAGCAAAAATCCTAGGATATATAAATCCAGGTATTATAATCTTTACAGGAGTAGAATCAATATAGAACTTTTCTCCCTAACTTTCTTCTCTATTCTCTCTAGTTCTAATGCTAAAACCCTAGGCTCCATCTCCTTCCATCATTTTTCTTAGATCTTCTTCAGTTTACTGGATTAACACCTAGGTTCATGCAAGAGATCGGATCTATGACTATGGCTCCAAGCGACCATAGGCACATCAATCGGTATCAGAGTCCAGTTGAGTATGAAGGAGGAAGAAGATTAGGTTTTAGCAGAGATTAGCAGTGAGGTTCAGATCTAAGATTTTCTTCAGGCTTCGTGAGAAAGAAAGAGATCTAAGGCTACTGTCCATCATGTTAGGATTTGATGCCTCAAATTTGATCCACAGTAGAGGAGAATCAGTATCGATATAGTAGTCAGCCTGGCTTGGATACAGGGTCGAGCCGACTCGGGCTAAGATCGAACTGACTCAAATGTGTTCGGATATGGGGTCGAGCTAGCTTGGGCTGAGATTGAGCCAGCTCGAACCACAGTCGAGTTGGCCCTCTCAGGCATACAGAAAATAAATATTTTGGTAAGATGGAATCGAGCTAGCTCAATCTTTGACAGAGCCAGCTCGATGAAGGCAAACAGAATAGGATGGAATTTTCTATTTGGACTGAGATTGTGATTAATCCAAGAAATCTATGAGAGTTGCACATGGACCATAGGATTTAGCAGCCACGGAGGGTTGTGGTCATAGTCTGAAGGTTGTGAACATGATCAGAGTCTTGTTGGACTTGTATTGGAAGATAGAGTTATGTTAGGACTCCCATGATAGCTAATGTGAAGATTCTCAGCCTATTTAAAGGCCTGAGATGCTGGGAAGTGGTGAGACGCATGGTCGGACTCTAACAGTTATCGAGAGGAGTTTGATAGAGCACTGAGCATATGCAACCTGAAGAGCAGATGTAGGCTGAGCATCAAGGTAGAGCAGAGCATTAGGCAAAGTAAGACAACAACCATGTGAGTGGTTGTAAGGCATGATGTAGCAACTTTCACAGGAAGCATCCAAGGGCGTCAAGGATCTTTATCTTGGTAGGCTTGTGAGAGGGTGTCCTTAGGGATTTTGAGAGAGCTTTTGTAAGGATAGCTTTTAGTTGAGAAAGATTTGTATATAGTGAGTTGAGAGTGGGTGTTCTCCTCTTATACTTGGTTTTCTCTTTCATAATGAGGCTTGCATAACCCGTGGAGCTAGCACTTGGACTAATCCATATATCTGATTGTGTTCTTTTATTTTTTCTTTCTTCCTATTGTCAACGAAAGGGTATTGAACCTTGAGGTGGTGATGTCCTAGCTAGACATCCATAACAAGTGGTATCAGAGTAAGTTGATATCACCAATAATTGATATCAGAGTTAGATGATGTTAGAGTGCTGTGCTAACACGCCATCCCTAGTCAAGGTAATTTTTAGATTTACCTATTGACTGTTTTGAGTTGGGTTAATCATGGAGAACAGCAGGATGAAGATAGAATTTAAGAAATTTGATGGAAAGAGAAGTTTCACCATGTGGAAGATTAGGATGGAGGATGTGTTGGTTCATATGGGGCTAGATTTAGTCTTGGAGGATAGATCGAAGGAGATGACAGACAAGATATGGGTGTCTTCGGAGAAAAGAGTATGTGCCACAATTAGGGCTTTTGTGGTAGATAAGGTACTATATGGTGTGTTGGAGGAGAGAACACTCAAGGATTTATGATCAAGATTATAATAGTTATATATGAAGAAAAATATGTGCAATAAGTTGATGTTGAAGAAGCCACTGTAAAGCCTTCGAATGCAGGAGGGCGAGGATGTTGCGGGGCATATTCAGTGGTTTGATTAGATGAGCATAGACTTGCTTAATATTGGGATGGATCTTGAAGAAGAGGATAAGAGATTATTGTTGCTGTGTTTGCTACCTGGGAGCTTTGATCTATTGGTGATGATGTTGCTGTATGGTAAGGAGACACTGGTGTACGAGGAGATCATATCAGTGCTAAGATCCAATGAGTAGTAGGAACGGATGATGAGTAGGGAGATCTTCTAGGAGGATCTTGTAGTTTTAGAGAGATCAAAGAAAGGGAAGCAGAAGAGTGAGCAAAAGGGCTGCAAGGGATTTAAGAAATGCTTCAAGTATGGTGAAGTAGGGCACTTTAAGCAGGAGTGTCCACTTTGAAAAAAGTGCAAAGAAGGAGAAAAGTTGGATTCCATCGGTTCAGTTGTTGAAGAAGAAGAGTCAGATGAGTTTTTGGTTGTCTTAGAGGAGCACGTAGGGTGCGATATATTCAAGAGGGCTTTGGAGGGGTCCGCGGAGTGCGGAGGATCTGAAGGGACAATGATGGTGTTCGAGGTGCAGCGGTAGGCCTAGCAGCATAGTATTAGGTGGTTGGCCTCAGGAGACTTGGGTATAGAGTTATGATCTTTTGCGGCATCAGGAGGACTTTGATTTCATGTGGAGCACTAGGCAGAGGTGGCTTCATAGGTGGAGGGAGATATGATATGAGTTCAGAGTGAAAAGGTGCGAGAGAAGAGATATCCCAGCACTAGTGTTGGAGATGCATAGTTCTAGATGAAGTGGCATGTATAAAAAGATAGGCAAAATTCTGAGGAGACTATATTAGGATATGCAATGAGCGTCGTTATAGGATTGCTGCAGATTCTTCAGAAAAGTTTAGAACAGTTGATGTGGTTGCTAAGCAGAAGGGTGCCTTCAACTCCAAAGATGGTGCAGAGGAGCAAGCCAAGGTCTTCAGCAGTAGAGGCAGTCATCTCAAAGGCCTTAAAAGAAGCTCAATAGCTGAAGAAAGATGGCGATGGCAAGGTGTGCACAAGGAGCTATCAGGACATGCAGTGATAATGGGATCGTGCAGGGAGACATTATCAGGTGTGTCAAGGCTTGAGCGCACTAAGGTGGGATTGTAAGGATTGGTGGTGCTCCCAAGTCTTGGAAGACCATAGGAGGAGCCAAGGTATTGGCTCCAAAAAGTCTAGGACAGGTGTGATCCTAGGGCTAGGATAGGAGTTATACTAGGATGAAGGTGATGTGTAGCTCTCCATAGAGTTGAGGTTTAGGTGTGAGGACCTTGAGAGGCTTGGTAGGTGCTTTGAAGACCTAGGACATAAGGTAGAGCAAGAAACCAAAGCTATGAGAAGAATTAGCCAAGACAAGGGGCTGACACACAGACAGACTAGCTCAGATATGTAGTTGAGCCAGTTTGAGTTGAGATCGAGCTGGCTCAGAGTACATTTGAGCCAACTCTCTCAGACAGATAGAAGACAATATTCGAATGAGATGTAGTCGAGCCAGCTCGACTTCTGATAGAGTCGGCTCGATGGTGGTGTATAGAACAGGATGAGTTTTCTATTTGGTCTTGGATTGGGATTAATCTAAGGAATCTTAAGGCTTGATCCAATAAGGTCTTAAGGGGGCTAACTCATGTATGGGTCAGGTTTAGATCCAGGAGATGAGAGCATGAGAAACAAGGATGTACATGGGCTCGATGAGTGCTTTCATGTATTGGATTAGCCTAAGGAGAGTTTTTCAGTTGGGGTCTAGGTTTATTAGGATTTATGTGATATAGTAGAAATCCTAGGGTATATAAACCCAGGTATTGTAACCTTTACAGGAGTGGAATCAATATAGAACTTTTTTTCCTAACTTTCTTCTCTTTTCTTTCTGATTCCACCATCAAAACCCTAGGCTCCATCCTCTTCTATCTTTTTTCTTAGATCTTCTTTAGTTTATTGGATTAGCACCTAAGTCCATGCAAGAGATTGGATCTACGATTGTGGCTCTAAGCAGTCATAAGTACATCATAACCTTTCCTCAGATTGAGCGCTCTACATGCCGAGATTGAAGTACACAGGGCATGTCTTGGCCTCGTGTTTGCAACTCGAACCTTTCCTTGGTTTGAGCACTCTGCATGCCAGAATTGAAGTGCGTAGGGCATGTCTTGGCCTTGTGTTTGCAGCCCAAATATTTCCTCGATTCAAGCACTCTGCATGCTAAGACTGAAGCATGTAGGGCACGTCTCGGCCTTGTATTTGTAGTCCAAATCTTTTCTTGGTTTGAGCACTCTGTATGTCGAGATTGGATCGTGCAGGGCATGTCTCAGGCTGGTATTTGCAATGCTGCCCGAACCTTCCCTCATTCAAGCACTCTGCATGCCATGATCGAAGTATGCAGGGTACGTCTCGGCCTTGTGTTTGTAACTCAAACCTTTTCTCAATTCGACCACTCTGCATGCTAAGACTGGAATGCACAAGGCATGTCTCAGCCTCGTGTTTGCAATGTTGCCCGAACCTTTTTTTGGTTCGAGCGCTTTGAATGTCAAGATCGAAGTGCACAGGGCATATCTCAGCCTCATGTTTGCAGCTCAAACCTTCCCTCAATTCGAGCGCTTTATATGTCGGTACCCAAATCTTGTATAAATTAATATATAATTAAATAATTTTTAATATCTAATTATATTTAATTAATATAATTTAAATAAAAAATAATTTTTAGTAATATTATTAGTTGTTGCTAATATCGTCGGTAATACTCACATTAGAAGAAGGCTACCATATAGGATTGAGGCATGGGCTGGCATGTAAGAATTGAGATGCGAGGAGGCATAGGCGAGCAAGGATTGAGGCTCAGAGATGTGGCCATGAATGGGAGTTTAGGGAGGCGGGAGGTGGCTGGGGGATCAAGGAGGCGGATCGGGTGCAATGAGGGGGAGACGGTTGGAGGGAAGCCATCAGTCGAGGGAGAGGGGGGTGGCGGGCTAGGGTTTCAAGGAGTTAAGAGGAGGCTGATGGCTTAGGGAAGATGGTTGAAGGGAAGCTACCGATCGGAGGAGAGAGGGGATGGTGGGTGAATTGAAGGGCCGAGGGTTTAGGGAGGCAAGAGGCGACCAGGGGTTCGGGAAGGAAGGAAGGAGGTGGCCTGGGGAGGCAACCGAGGGGAGAGAAATAATGGGGAGAGGAGGGTGGTGGGTTGTGGTTTTGGGGAGGCAGAAGGCTAGGAGCTTATGCCCGAGGGTTGGGGAGGTAGGAGGTGAGTCGAGTGTAGCCAGGGGGAGACGGTCAGGGTGAAGCCATTAGTCGAGGGAGAGAGGGGATGGCGGGTGATCCAAAGGGCTGGGTTCGAGAAGGCAAGAGGGTTGGAGGTTGGAGAATGGGAGTAGGAGGTGGCTGGGGGAGGTGATCGGGGAGAGAGGGTGGCGGGGCCGAACAATGGGGGAGAGGAGGATGGGATTTCAAGGAGGCAGGAGGCCAGGAGCTTGCACCCGGAGGCTCGGGAAGGTGGGTGGTGGTCGGGGGTTCAGGAAGATCGGTCAGGTGCAGTTGGGGGGAGACATCTAAGGAGAAGCTACCAGCTGGGGGAGTGATGGGGTGGCAGGAGAATCGAAGGGCCTATTAGGATTTGATGCCTCCAATTCGATCTATAGCAAGAAGAGAATCAGTATCAGCAAGTAGTTAGACTGACTCTGATATGGATCGAGCAGGCTCGAGCTGAGATCGAGCTAGCTCGAACCATAGTCGAGCCGACCCTCTCAAGCAGATAGAAAGCAGGTGTTTGAACAAGATGCAGTCGAGCTTGCTTGACTACTGACAGAGCTGGCTTGACGAAGGTGAATAGAATAGGATGAGGTTTTCTGTTTGAATTCAAATTATGATTATTCAAGGGGTCTATGAGAGTTGTGCATGGACCATAGGATCTAGCAGCTATGGAGGGCTACAGTCATGATCTAAAGGTTGGAAAATATTCCAAGACTCCCTAAAAATCATATTTGACTCATATTAGAAGAAAGAGTCTTGTTAGGGCTCCTATAAACTATTGAGAAGAGGATTCTCATCCTGTTTAAAGGCTTGAGGTGCTATGGAGCAACGTGTGGCATGTGTGGTGTGAGAAGCATGTAGAGAGGCTTAGGCAACCACTAAGAGGAGCTTGGTAGAGCATCAAGTACATGCAGCCTGCGAGAGAGAGAAGTAATAGGTGTATAGCATCTGACATTGAGACCATGAGGGTAGAGCATCTTATAGCTTCTGAGGGTCTCCTTGGAGATTTTAAGAGAGCTTTTGTGAGGATAGCTTCTAGTTAAGAGAGATTTGTGTATAATGAGTTGAGGGTGGGTGTTCTCCCCTTGTACTTATTTTTTTCTTTCATAGTGAGCTTTGTATGTGTAAGCGCACCAACTGGCATCATCTCTCCCTAATACCAATTGATGTTCTATGATATTGCTCGAACGCCAATCATCCTTGGTATCACAAGCCCCGATACCATGTTGTAGAAGTCCTTGATCTTTAGCACGGACCTAAAGAAACCTATGATGTTCTCTATGGGTAGCGAACCAACGATCCTCCACCTAGATCTGTGATGGGGTGCCTTCCTCCTTGGGCTTGAGAAAGATGCCCCCCTCTCTTGGGCATTTTCAAGAACCCTAGGACGGCAACTCTAGAGAGAAGAGAAGAAGAGAGAGTTGAGGGAGAAAAGATCTGTATTCCACAGCCTTCTTGAAACCCTAATACAACCTATGTATTTATACATAGCCATTAGGTTTGATTAAAAACTCTCCGACTAATTCAATAAATGAAAGCACTCACCGAGCCCATGTACACCAATGTCTTCCATGCTCTCATCTCCTAGTTCTAGACTTGACCCATACATGAGTTAGCCCCCTTAAGATCTCTTGAACCTGGCTTTAAGATCCTTAGGATAAGTCACTATCCTAGCCCAAACAGAACCTACGCATAACTCTGCCCGCAGACTAAGTCGGCTCAGTCTTAGCACTGAGTCAGCTAACCTGAGACTGGGTTGGCTCAGTTTCAGATTGAGCCAGCCTAGTTTTTGTGTTGTGCTTGCAGTTTCGAACGTGACCTTTTGTCAGTCTTGTGCTCTGAGACTTAGTTGATCCAGTTTTGGACTGAATCAGCTAACATGAAGAAAGCTTCTTTTCTGCAGTCTTCAATCTCCTGGCTTTGGTTCCTTTTTCGATCTTGTGTCTCAGGTTTTCGAAGCTCCAATCAAGCCCCTCAAGGTTCTGAACATCTAGACCTCGAGCCCATGGAAAACTATGCACCACCTCCATCCTAGGACCACTCATATCCTAGTCTCCACCTGTGGCCTTCCAAGGCTTGGGAGCACCATAAATCCTCACAATCTCCACCTTGGTGCTCCCAAGCCTTGGCAAACCCTTAGCAATGCCTTCCTCCATAATCCTGCTATCCCTGCACACCCTAACAGCTCCTCGTGCAATCATCACCTCCATCAATTCTATTCAGCTATCGTGTACCCTTGAGGCCCTTTGGGATGACCACCTCCACTACTGAAGATCTTGGCTTGCTCCTCTATACCATCCTAAAATTGTAGGATCCCTTATGCTTAGCAGTTGCATCATCTTTCTTGGACTTTTTAGGAGAACCCACAACATTCCTATACCAGCACTCACTACAAACCCTGATATGGTCTCTTCAGAACTATGCCTGTCCACCTGCACACACCGCTCAATCTGAAACTATGCATCACCAATACTGGTGCTAGGATATCGATCCTCCTACATCCCTCTGCTCTGAACTCATATCAAATTCTTCTCCAATTGTGAAGCCACCTCTCTGAAGCTCTACCTATATGCAAAGTCCATATGATGCTGCAGAAGTCGATTCTATCACCGAGTGCTTCGAGGTCAACCACTCAATGCTGCATTGCTGAGCCTGCCACTACACCTCGAACACCATGATATTCCATGATATCCATTGATGTTCCATGATACCAATTGATGTTCCATGATGTCACTCGAATGCCAATCATCCTTAGCATCACAAGCCCCGATACCATGTTGCGGAAGCTCCTGATCTTTAGCATGGACCTAAAGGAATCCGTGACATTCTCTATAGGCCACCGATCCTCCATTTGGATCTGTGATGGAGCGCCTCCCTCCTTGGGCTTGAGGAAGATGCCCCCCCTCTCTAGGACTTCTTCAAGAATCTTGGGGCGGCAACTCTAGAGAGGAGAAAAAGAGAGAGTTGAGGGAGAAAAGATCTATATTCGATAGCCTTCTTGAAATCTTAATACAACCTATGTATTAATACATAGCCATTAGGCCCAATCAAAAACTTTTCAACTAACCCAATACATGAAATCACTCATCGAGCCCATGTACACCCATGTCTCCTATGCTCTCATCCCCTGGATCTAGACTTGATCCATACATGAGTTAGTCCCCTTAAGACCTCTTGAACGAGGCCTTAAGACCCTTAGGATAAGTCCCTATCCTAGCCCAAACAAAATCCACACGTAACTCTACCCGCAGATTGAGTCGGCTCAAAGACCCTTAGGATAAGTCCCTATCCTAGGCCAAACAGAATCCACACGTAACTCTACCCGTAGACTAAGCTGGCTCAGTCTCAACATTGAGCCGGCTAACCTGAGACTAGGTCAGCTCAGTTTTAGACTGAGCTAGCCCAATTTTTAAAATTGAGTGGCCCAGTTTTTGTGTCGTACCTACAGTCCTGAACACAACCTTCTATCTGTCCTATGCTTTAAGACTTAGCCAATCCAATTTTGGACTGAGCCGGCTAACCTGCAGAAAGCTTCTTTTTTGCAGTCTTTAATCTCTCGACTTTGGTTCCTTGCTCCACCTTGTGTCCCAAGTTTTTAAATCTCCAACCAAGCCCCTCAAGATCCTAAACACCCAGACCTCGAGCCTATGGAGGGTTATGCACCACCTTCACCCTAGGACCATCCCTATCCTAATCTCCACCTGTGGCCTTCCAAGACTTGGAAGTACCATAAATCCTCACAGTATGCCTTATGGAGGCAAGCCTTTAGACTAATCCACGTACTTGATTTTTTTTATTTTATTTTTTTCTTTCTTCCTACTATAATAGTTTGGAACTAGATCCTCAATAAGTGACATCATAGTAGTTGATATCATAAATAATTGATATCAGAGTAGTACCAATTATTTCAACAATTGATATTAGAGTCATGAAGTACCAGAGCACAGATTGTAGCAATGATGTTAAAGATTGAAGAATATGAAGAAGACGAGTACAATCAAGATGGAGATCAACAAATTTGATGGAAAGGGCAATTTTTTCTTATGGCAAGCAAGGATAAAGGATATCCTCATCCAATAGAGTTTGATCAATGCTCTCTTATACGAGGAGATGCCATTCACCATGGAGGTGAAGGATTGAAAGTGGATCCAGATGTAGGTGGTGAGCATGATCCGCTTATACTTATGGATGATGTCGTGATCCATGTACTTGACGAGATTTTTTGACAGTGCTGTAGTCGAAAATTAAGTTGTACATAGCAAAATCACTCACCAACATGCTATTTCTTTGGAGGCAGTTCTACCAGCTATCGATGAATGAAGGTTAGAGCATGTAGGAGCATCTATCCAACTTTTAGAAGATCCTCATCGATCTTCTTAGCATTGGCAAAAAAGTTGAGGATAAGATCAGGGCATTGGTCTTGCTAGCATTGCTTTCTCCTTCGTATGAGTTCTTGATGACTACTCTTTTGATGAAAAAGAGTACCATCAAGATGGATGAAGTCACTGCCGTAATTTTTCAGAATGAGATTCTCAGGAGGGAGATCTAGCTTCGAACTTAGATGGTGGCAACTCAGCTTTGACGATTTTTAGAGAAGTAGAAAGCAGTAGATAGAGTAGTAAAGGATCACGAGGAGGAAGATCCAGATCCAAGATGAGGGATTATAGCAAGATCAGATGCTACCGATGCGATGAGTTGGGACATCAAGTTAAGGATTGTCCACAACTCAAAAATCAAATGAGGGCTATTGTGGCGATGGCCATGTCCTTTTGGTTACTGATGAGGTATCTAATTTTTTCTCCTAGTGGATTATGGATTCTGCTTGTTCTCATTATGTATGTTGCAGAGCAAAGATATTTGACTTTCTGAAGACCAATGAGGGTACTATGTTTCTACTAGATAAATCGATCTATAAGATCAAGGACAGCGGGATGGTCAGCATGAAGCTTCATGATGGAATAATGAAGAAGTTGGATGAGGTCCGATACATATCCAACATTAAGAAGAATCTAATCTCACTAAGCAAACTAGATTCGACCGACTTCAGATGGAAAGCTGATGGAGGAATCTTGAAGGTCATGCAAGGTAGTAGGATGGTGTTAAGAGAAAGAAAGTATGAAGAACATTACCTCATGGTAGAGAACCCAGTGTGAGGTGGAGCTCCAAGTGGAGATGGATTGGGCACGAGATAAGAGACTCAGGAGGAAGACGTGATGTCGCAAGGTGAAGTTTCTATTACCACAGGAGGCTATCCCAAGCAGGTCTTAGGTCAGGAGGATCATAGCCATTGACAAAGGTGGGATTGAGCAGCCTGACTCGACTTTCATGTTTGCCCATCCATGATCAGTAGACGATTGTCCTAGGGCATGGGGGCGAGAAGATCTAGAAACTCTCAAAGTTAGGTGGAGGCTGAATGTTGAGTTGAGGTGGAGATTATTAGGATTTGATGCCTCAAATTCGATCCATAGCAAGAGGAGAGTCGATATCAGCAAGCAGTCGAGTCGACTTTGATATGGATCGAGCTAGCTCGGGCTAAGATTGAGCTACCTTGAATCATAGTCGAGTCGGTCCTCTTAGACAGACAGAAAGTAGGTATTCGAATGAGACACAGTCGAGCCAGCTTGACTATTGACAGAGTCGACTCGACGAAGGCAAACAGAATAGGACGAAATTTTCTATTTGATTTTAGATTGTGATTATTCAAGGGGTCTACGAGAGTTGCGCATGGACCACAGGATTCAGTGGCTATGGAGGGCTGCGGTCATGATTTGAAGGTTTGAAAATATTTCAAGACTTTCTAAAGATCATGTTCAACTTATATTAAGAGAAAGGATCCTGTTAGGACTCCTGTGAACTACTGAGAAGAGGATTCTCATCCTATTTAAAGGTCTAAGGTGATGTAGAGAAAGATGTGGTGTGTGTGGCATAAGAAGCATGTAGAAAGGCTTAGGCAGCTATCAAGAGGAGCTTGGTAGAGCGCTGAGTACATATAGCCTATGAGAGAGAAAAATAATAGGTGCATAGCATTCGGTACTAAGACCATGAGGGTAGAGCATCTTGTAGCTTCTGAGGGTCTCCTTGGGGATTCTAAGAGAGCTTTTGTGAGGATAGCTTCTAGTTAGAGAGATTTGTGTGTAATGAGTTAAAGTAGATGTTCTCTTTTTGTACTTATTTTTTTCTTTTATAGTGAGCTTTATATGTTCCATGGAGGTGAGCCTTTAGATTGATCCACGTACTTAATTATTTTCTTATTTTATTTTTTTTTCTTTCCATAATAATCTTGTACTAGATCCTTAAGAAGTGGTATCATAAGAGTTGATATCACAAACAATTGTATCAAAGCAGTACCAATTATTCCAATAGGACTGGGGGCTCAGGGAGGCAGGAGGTAGTGAGGGGTTCGAGGAGGGAGGCAGAAGGCAGCCCAGGGGAGGTAGCTAGGGAAAGAGAGGGGGTGGCGGGGGAATCAAACAGCAAGGGAGAGGAGGTTGGCAGGTTGGGGTTTTGGGGAGGCAGGAGGATGGGAGCTTGCATTCGAGGGCTTGGGAAGATGGGCTGGGTGTAGTTGGGTGCTCGAGGAGGTGAAAGATGGTTGGGGGCTCGAAAAGGTAGGTCGGGTGTAGTTGGGGTGAGGCCACCGATCGAGGGAGAGAGGGGGTGGTGGGGGGACCGAAGGATGGGGGAGAGGATGGTGGTAGTAGGAGATAAATGCTGGAGGTGGGGGGGAGGGGGTGGTCAGAAAATGAGGATGCGATGGATAGTGGGATGGGAGAAAATGAGGGGTTAGTCAGCAGTGGCATGGGGGAAAATGAGGACACATGGTGAGGTGGAAGAAAATGAGGGCAGAAAGATTATTAGTGATGGTAACTTTCATCGCTAAAAATCCTTTGTTGTTGCTAATATTAAAAAATATTATTAGTGACAATAGATGTCATCGATAATAGTATTTTCATCGCTAATAATTATACTTTTAAAATAATATTTTTTATTTATTAGTGATGGTATTTGATAAGTGTTAAAAATATAATAATAAAAGTATTAAATTATAAAGTAATTTATATTATTTTTAAGAAATTAATATTTTTATTAATCTTTTGCATGAAAGAAGCCCACCAATGAGAAGAGCTTAATTTTCTGGTTCAAACAAAATAAATTTGAAGCAAAATAGACTTCAATTGACCTTGGAATCAAGTTTCAAAAGAAAAAAGAGAAATAAAAAAAATAAAAGTTAGCCGGTCCAAATCAAACTGGCTCGAAATCGACCAACTTGATCGCAAATAGCCTAGAACAAATTGGCCCATCTGACATCACTATGACATCAAGAACCCATGCGGTGTATAATACACTAGAATAGTAACTGGAGCATGGTAGACCCTTTTAGGGTCGATGTCCAAAAATCACGATGCAAGGGGTAGTTTTGGTATTTTGCATGGCATGGCGGGCTGCAATTGGCATGGTCTACAGCAAAGCTCGGTTTGTGATTAGCTCACATGGGTGGATAGCTATGATTTAGACACTAACGGATGGCTACTGTCATTGCCGGTCTTGATCCAATGGTGATTGTTGATTCGGATTTTGATTAAATGACTGATACTCCATCAGCATGATCTGACACCCCAAGATACATCATCGACTTTGGTCCAATATTCAGAATTTATTCCAACTGGATCTAGGAGTTTAATCATGATTTTTAATAGATTTTTGCTCCATTTGATCATGATCTAACAATTAGAATTGATCCAAGGTTTCCTTCGACCCGTTTCTGGTGTTTTTATCTTAATTTCATCAGGATTTCTTGCCGATCTCACCCTCTGGCCTATTTATACCACTGCTGCTATCGAACAGAACCCAAAGAAGAGGAACAAAGAGCTACAGAGCATGAATTAGACTAGAATTTTTAGAAAAGAAATAGAGGAGGGGGATATAAGAGAAAAGCAAGGGCTGTTTAGGGAGATTTTGGTCAAGAGAAAGAGCTTCACTTCTTCCTCCTTTCCTATCATCTTATCTTTCACATCTAGCACATCCACCAGTGGCTCTTCTTCATCAACTTCTCCATGCCAAGAGCAACGATTGGCAAAACTCAGCAACAAGCAATTTGCTATTTAGATTTTCTTATATCTTTTATTTTATTTGCTATATTTATTTTGTTTATCATGAACTAAATTTTTTTTACTAAGGCTATGGTGTAGCTACTCTTTTGATGCAATATTCAGTATAATTAGATTTTAAATTTAAATTTTATTCATGAGGAGTATATAAATTTATTCTTAATGCTTTTAGATTACTGGCCATCTTCTAATTGATTTGATGGACATAGATGGTAGGACCAAGTACATCTATGTCAATGCTTCTTAATTTATATACCTTGTAAAGAATCAGAATAAGATTCTTATGCATGTAGTAATTTTAGAGTGCTTTGGACGTAGCGTATTTTAATTAGTGAATTTTATAAAACTTAAAGCATCAATATTTTTTAAATTATGCTTGGACCAAAGGATAGTTAATAAGTATTGATAGTTTTGCTATGCTTGGACCAAAGGATAGTGAATATGTTAGGAGACTCCGTCATCACATGAAATAAAATTAACCTAATTTGCATGATTACTTGAATATTATATTGATTGAATTGGTGAACTGATTGTCTTAGTATCCTATTATATTTTATTGTATTGTATTGTAATCAACCACTAATAATTACAGCCTCTTTTTTTATAATGTTCTTAATTATTTCTTTATTTTATTTTTCTTACTTCTTATAAATGGATTTTCTAAATAAAGTTTAGAAAAGAAATTTTTAGTATTTATTTTTTAATCTTTTAGGGATGATACTCTACTCATTCACTTTATTACTTGATTGACTAGTGCACTTGCCATAACGATAGATTAGCACGCATCAAGTTTTTGGCGTCATTGTCAGAAATTATGTTTAAAATAATATTAAAATTTTGATCCTTACTTTACTTTAGAATTTTATTTTTAATTTTTGTTCTTAGTTTATTTTTAGGTTTGTGCTCGATGCATGACATACTAGATATAGTGACTTAGTACTTTTTGATCTAGAAATAGAGAAGACCATCAGAAGACTAAATTAAGAAAGAAATATGATGATTGAAGATCTAGATGACATCAATCTGGGATTAGATATGATGGCACAAGGACAACAAGAAGCTATTCGAGCAGCACATTGTCTATTAAATGATTACATCATACCATCTGTAGCCAATGCAGTTTCGAGCATCAGGAGACTGCTTGTGTGAGCAAATAACTTTGAAATAAAACTAGCGATGATCTAGATGATTCAATCAACTATCCAATTTAGTGGACACATGCATGATGATCCGAATGCCCATATTTTTAATTTTCTTGAACTTTATGATACTTTTAAAATTAATGGGGTATCGAATGATGCCATTAGATTAAGGTTATTTTCTTTTTCTTTATGAGATAAAGTTAAAAGTTGGCTTCATTCTCTTCTTACAGGTTCTATCACTATTTAGGATCCTCTAGCCCAAAAATTTTTGGCCAACTACTTTCCACCTTCCAAGACTGCAAAGATGCATAATAATATTACTTCTTTTGTGCATATGGAGATGGAGTCACTATATGAGGCTTAGAAATGATTTAAGGAACTGCTGAGGAGATGTCCACATCATCAGCTACCTATTTGATTTTAGGTATAAATTTTTTATAATGGTTTATCTCGTACTAATCATTCTATAATTAATGTAGCAGTAGGAGGTACCATTAATCACAAAATAGAGGAGAAAGCCTTTGATCTGATAGATGAGATGGCATTAAATAGCTACTAGTAGCAAACTGATCGCATGATGCCGAGATGACCAATAGCTGTGCAAGGAGTAGATTGCATTCTAGCCTTATTAGTTGAGATTGTAGCCCTTAGAGATGAAGTAAACAATATGAAGGGATCAGCTATGCATATACAGAGCATCACTTATGAGCTATGTGGAGGAGGACATGATATAAGTGATTGCTAGATAGGTAATTCTTCTGCTAAAGTCTCTGATACAGTTAACTATGTTAGTAATTTTTTAGGCCACAGCGAAAAATCCCTACTCCAACATATATAATCAAGGGTGGAGGCTATTAGATATATGTGCCCTAGAAGCCAGAATTGGCTGACACTTGTAATACACTTCTAGGGGCAAAATTGTAATTTTGACTAAAATCAATAAATGGGTTATTTTCTATCACATATGTGTATTTAGTGTCTGTGATACATCCTTTGAGTTAATGGTAATGATAATTCATATTTTCAAGAGTTGAAAATTTAAGACATGAATAATCATTATTAACTCATAAATTGCTCCTGACCATAGGATCATCACGAGGATGGTGATTGATCCGGAAGGTTGGTGTACAATCACTTCTCTTTAGTAGATGAGTCTTGAGTCTACGGTGTGGAGACATCGGAGCGAGAGTACAGGTACTCGTTAGAGAACGAGGGCACTGAGCGTGACCACCTCGAGTAGTCATTAGGGAGTCTACCTTCTCGTCAATGACTGACTCGATGCTGCAGTAGTGTGTCTGGTTCTTTGACCTGAGATGCATCGACAGTTCACCTTGAGGGTGTTATAGTTTGACTACACCATTACTCGGTCTCCTAGCCATATGGAACCCTGAGGTGTATGTTGGCTATGACATGTTCATTGTAGGAACTGGATTGCATCAAGATGGAATCTATCTACCTCGGTGGTAGAGGAGTAGCCCTATGATGATCATGAGAATCAAGTCCAGAAATCCATGGCCATGGTAGAGTGAAATAATAGAAAGAGTTTCTATTTAGATTTTCACATTGGACTCGAATCGAATGATTACATCATATGACAGAGACTAGGGTTTGACGAGTTTACCTTAACCCTAATCTGATCGGGGCTCAAGATAGAAGAACTTGAATCACATAGGTAGCTGCACCAAGAGGTTCACATTCAGCTCTGATGGGTTGCCACCATATACTGCTAGGTGTCACTGGTGGATTTTGGGAGCAATTAGAATGATTTAGATGATCGATCATTCTAGCTGTTCGAATCAGAAGAGTTCTGATCCATCGAAAGGAGTTTCGATGATGTCGATGATAGAGATCATGACATATCCCATTACCATACAGAACTGAACCTAACTGGGTCACACAAACAAGGGTTTGAATCTGGTGATCATCAATTGAACTGATCTAGTTCAATTGATCTGAATGAGATTCAATTAGGTTCAAGGAAATCGTGCTAGCACTCGATTGAACCTAACGTTCTTCTTTTGCTATCATAAATAAGTTGTCCTGTCTGAGCCAAAAGAGTTTGTGCTCAAACAGAGGCCTTCATATGGTCTGACAGGAGGTTGTCCAAGTCAAAAAAGGTTGTCTTTTTTGTAAGACACTACCTGCCATTTTTGGTCACCTGCCATTTCTTGTTCTTTGACTTTGGTCAAAAGTCTACCTTTGACTGGTCAAACGTTGACCATTGACACTTTGACTTTTGACCACATGTCATGCACCTATTGGAGAGCTGGTGGGGGCCTGTCCCCCTACCTAGAACCTGGCAAGGAGAAGGGCGCACGCCACCCTAGGCGTGTGCCCAAGTTGGAGGCGCCTAGGAGTCCTTGTTGGACAAGGACTCCATCTCCTTTTTGGATTCCAATTAGAGTTCTTCTAAGAACCAACTTTGACTGGTCTTAGGCACCCTCTAAGGAGGAATCCAGGGGTCTCTATTCCCACCAATCAGATTTAGATCTGATTTCACAAAGGGTTGTGATTGGTTGGGAAGAAGAGGAGTTGGATCACAGCTAGTCTATAAATAAGACCCTGCGCCCAACTCAGATTCTAAGATAATTCAATTGAGAAACCCCACGCCCCAAGGCTGCCTCTCCCCTCCTTCTCCACGCCATAGTCTCTTCTCTCCTTGCTCTCCACATCCAAAAGGAGTTTTGGACCCTTGGTTGGTGTGATTCAGATCAAAGAAAGGCGATCAAAAACAAGAAGGCTGCGCTGCTGCAAAGGACGACTGCTCATCTTCAAAAGAGTTTTGAAGATCCTCCAGATCAGATCCAGATCTGATTTTTGGATGCATGATAGAGAAGAAGAGGATCTCCAGATCCAACCCGAGTGGATACCGGTAGAGGCCAGGCGCTTGCGTGGCTAAGATCCAGAACCTTCCGCTGCAAACAGGATCATCAACAGGGTAATAGGATTACCCAGATCAGGTAAATTAAATTTGATTTAATTTATCTTTTAATTTTATTTTATTAAAATAATAAGAATCAGATCTAAAACATATCAAGATCTGATTGGGATCAAGAGAAAAAATTTTGAAATATATCTCTTGATCTGATCAGATCTGAACGAACCTGGACCGAAAAATCAGGATTTTCCTTCAGAGGCAACATCCAAACTTTTCATGGAGTAATAAAAATGCAGCATAATGACCACCTCTTGGATTCCAAGTACCTGAGAAAAAGCTTGACATGAAGGAGCATATGGTCAAATTTATGCAGAACCAAGAAGCAACCATATGAAATATAGAGATCAAATTCATGCAAAATCAAGAAGCGGCTATTTGAAACATGGAAACCAAGCTTAGGCAGGACCAAGCAGCAGCGATTCAAAATCTAGAGATGCAAGAGGGTCAAATGGCCAAGATAATCTCTGGAATACCACAAGGATCCTTGCCTAGCAACATGGAGACCAATCCAAGGGAGCAAATCAATGATATCATATTAAGAAGTAGTAAAGAGTTGGAAGAGCCACATCAAAAGAAAGAGATTGATGAGAAAACTATGAAACAACCAAATAAAATTTGTCAGTCACCAAAACAACTAGCAGATGGATGGTCCCCAGGTATAACATTTGTTGATTCAAATGTTAAGTCCTATGAGTCACCACTATTATTCTTAGAGAGACAAATACAACATTCAGATAAGAAATTTTTATTTTTTTTTAAAATTTTAAAAAATTTATATAATAATATTTCTTTTGTAGATGCTATCACTTAAATGCCTAGGTATGCTAAGTTTCTTAAAAAAATTTTAAGCAATAAAAAGAAGCTAAAGGAGCATGAGATAGTAAATTTAAATAAAGAATGGTCAGCAATACTTCAAAATAAATTACCACAGAAGCTAAAAGTTGCAGAAAATTTTACTATCCCTTGTATTATTGGTGACTATAGTTTTGACAAAGTTCTCTATGATTTAGGAGCAAGTATTAATCTCATGCCTCTCTCTATTTTTAGCAAGTTGGGTCTTGGAGAATCAAAGTCTACTACTATCACTCTTCAGTTAGCAGAAAGATCTATCAAATATCTAAGAGGTATAGTAGAAGATATCTTAGTAAAGGTAAATAAATTTATTTTTTCTATTGATTTTATTATTCTCGACATGGAAGAAGATGTTGAAGTATTTCTTATTCTAGGGAGACCCTTTTTAGCTATTGGAGGAGCTTTAATCGATGTTCAACAAGAAAAATTAGTTCTTAGAGTCTAAGAGGAATAAGTTACCTTTAATATTTTTAAAGCTATTAAACATCCTAATGATAATCAAACTTATTTTTGAATCGATGATATTGATAAATTAGCACATGAGTATTTTTTATAAAATAGGTTTGAGGACCCTACTGTGGCTTGCATTGTTCAATCACAAGAGGGTTCGATTGAACATGAAAGGCAACTAGAGTGCATAAGATTGTTGGAGGTCAGACCATTCATTCCATGCACATATAAACCACATTTTGAAGAACTAAAAAGATCATCTAGTCCTCTTCCAAAGCCATCAATTGAAAAGCCACATACTCTTGAACTTAAACCTCTTTCTTCTTATTTAAAATATATTTTTCTAGAAGGTTCTTCATACTTATTTGTTATTATTTCTTCCTCTTTGACAGAATCAATGGAAGAAAAGTTATTGAGAGTGCTAAAGAAACATAAGAAGGCGTTTGGATGGACCATAGCATATATCAAAGGAATCAGTCCCTCAATTTGTATGTACAAAATTCTCATGGAGGATAATTACGAGCCTATGGTCCAACCCTAAAGAAGACTCAATCCAAAGATGCAAGAGTGGTCAGAAAGAAGGTAATCAAGCTACTTGATGTAGGTATTATTTATTCTATCTCTGATAGTTCTAGGATGAGTCATGTTCAAGTAGTTCCTAAGAAAGATGGGATTACTATAGCTCAAAATGATAATAATGAATTAATTTTCATTAGGACTGTGACTAAGTGAAGGTATGCATGGGTTATAGAAAATTAAATAATACAACTAGAAAAGATCATTATCCTCTTCCATTCATAGATCAGATGTTAGAAAGATTAGCTAGGTATGATTTTTATTATTTTCTAGATGGTTATTTTGGTTATAATTAAATTACCATAGTACCTGAGGATCAAAAGAAAACTATGTTTACATGTCCGTATGGTACATTTGCTTTTTGGAGAATGCCATTCGATTTATGTAATGCACCAGCTACTTTTCAACGATGAATGATGGCTATTTTTTATGACATGATTGAGGATTTTCTTGAGATCTTTATGGATGATTTTTCTATTTTTGGGTCTATACTTGATAAATGCCTACATAACTTATCTTTTATTTTATAAAGATGTGAGGATACTAATCTTGTCTCAAATTGGGAGAAGCGTCATCTGATGGTGCAAGAGGATATAGTGCTAGGCCACAAGATCTCATACAAAAGAATTGAAATGGATAGGGATAAGGTTGAGGTAATCAAAAAGTTGCCTCTACTGACCTTAGTAAAGGCTATTAGGAGCTTCTTAGGGCATGTTGGATTTTATCATCAATTTATAAAGGACTTCTTCCTAATTTCTAGATCTTTATCTAATCTATTATGTAAAGATGTCTCTTTTCATTTTACTGATGAGTGTTTTCAGATATACAACATCCTCAAGGAGAGGTTGGTCATAGCACCTATTATAGTGGCACCAGATTGGTCCCTATCTTTTGAGTTGATGTGTGATGCTAGGGATATAGCTAAAGAAGTAGTACTTGATCAGAGAAAGAATAAAATTTTTTAAACTATTTATTATGCCAGCCGCATCTTGATAGAGGCCCAACAAAAATATGCAACTACAGAAAAGGAGCTACTGGCAGTAGTATTTGCATTAGATAAATTTTATTCGTATCTTATTTTATCAAAAGTTATTGTATATATTGACCATGCAGCTCTAAAGTATCTCCTTGCCAAGAAAAATGCAAAACACAGATTGATTAGGTGGATTCTTCTATTATAAGGGTATGATTTGGAGTTCAAAGGCAAGAAAGGCATAGAACATTCATTTGCTGATTACCTTTCAAAGTTGAAAAATGTCACAGAAAAGGATTAGATATTTGCTCTATCAAGAAAGAATTCCCTGATGAGCGCCTTTATGCTATATCAGGTAGAATATTTTCACGGTATGCTGATATTGTTAACTACCTGGTTGGTAAGGTTCTTCTACTTAATCTTTCTTTTCAACAAAAGAAGAGATTTTTATTAGTTGTCAAATATTATTTTTGAGATAAACTTTTCTTATATAAGTATTGTGTAGATCAAGTCATTAGAAGATGTGTCCCAAAAGAAGAGATGGAGAAAATTTTGCACCATTATCATGAACGGGAGGTAGGATGACATTTCGGCCTAACTAGGATAGCCTATAACATTCTTCAATCAGGTTTTTATAGGCCCTCTCTATTTAAAGATGCTCATACTTGTGTCTTTTCATGTGACCACTGTCAAAGAACTAGACTTCTCTCTAGGAGACATGAAATGTCTTTAAACAACATTCTTATATGTAAAATTTTTGATGTTTAAGGTATTGATTTTATGGGATCTTTTTCTAGTTTTTTTTTTCAAATCAATATATTCTTGTGGCTATAGATTATGTTTCAAAATGAGTAGAAGCAGCAACTTTTCCAACTAATGATACTAGGATAGTTATCAAATTTTTAAAAAAGCATATTTTTATATATTTTGGTACTCTTAGAGCAATCATTAGTGATGGAGGCACACATTTTTGCAATCAATTATTTAAAAATTTGCTAAGCAAATATGATGTCACTTACAAGATAGCTACCCCATATCATCCACAAACAAGTAGTCAAGTAGAGGTATCTAATAGAAAATTAGAAAAAAATTTGAAAAAGATTATAAGTGCATCTAGAAAAAATTGGTCATTAAAATTAGATGATGCACCGTGGGCATATAGGACTACATATAAAACACCCATTGGTATGTCCCCATATAGGTTACTCTTTGGTAAAGCATGTTACCTTCCTGTTAAGCTAGAACATAAAGTATATTGGGCTATGAAAATCCTTAAATTTGATGTACAAGATGTAGGAAAGAACAGGTTGATGCAGTTAAATGAGATGGATGAATTTCACTATGATGCCTATGAGAATTCATGGATCTACAAAGAATATACTAAGAAATGGCATGATAATAAGATTGTAAAAAGAGAATTCCATGAAGAACAGCAAGTTCTCCTGTATAGTTCATTGCTATATTTATTTCTAGGAAAGCTAAAATCAAGATGGATAGGTCCTTATATAATTACTAAAGTTTTCCTATATGGAGCAGTGGAGATCTCTAACGTATCAAAAGGTACTTTCAAGATAAATTGACATAGGCTGAAGCATTATATTGGTGGAAGTTTTAAAAAAGAGAAGGAAGTCCTCTGATTGTAAGATCCAGTATAGAGCTCCAAGAAAGTCAGGCTGATGACTATAAATCAGAACTACTAGATAAGTTATTTCTTTTTCTTTTAGTTTTGATCCTTTTCTTTTATCGTAATTTCTTGTTGCTCTTTTGTGGCTCTGTTGTGCTTTTTCAATTTTTTTTAGAGAAAACTAAAGAAGAGCTAAAGCTAGTTTGCATAATTTTAAAGAACCTGTCTGATTGAATCAAGTATATTCTTTTCTATCCCTTATTGCACCCTTTACTTTTTCTTTCTCCATTAATGCAATGTTGATTAAGTTGGGGAGGGGGTAGAAAAATTTTTTATAAAAAAAAATTAATTAATTAAAATTTTTGAAAATTTAATTTTATAATTTAAAAAGTAAAAATTAACCATGTGTCAAGAAAGAAAATTTTGAGCAAGATAGACTAGGAGAAATAAAAAAAGTTAATAGTATTTACTAATGAACGTAGTGAGTTAAAAAAGTATATTAGTTGGTTAGATTTTTAGCGGCCTACTTAGTTCATTTAAAGACTATTAGCACTTCTAATTGCACATGCACACTAATAAGACAAAGTAGGTGTTGATTATAAGGCCAACTGAGGATTTGATTATTATTGAAAATTGATAATTAATAAACATTCTAATCAAAGAAACTTGAATTTAGGAAAAGAGCTACGTATCTAAAATAAAAGTGCAAAACACAGAGTATATATAGATTACCCAAAGCTTAGTAACTAGGTCTCTACACCTAAGTTAAGTAAGGAGGTTTACGTCAAACGATGGAGAGAAGGTCAGGATGCTCAGCATAAAAAAAAAAAAAACTGAGGCAGTGTGAAAGCTATCTTAATTCATGAGCTTAACTTGGGAGTGTATAGAAAATTAACCAAAATAGATGATAAAAAAATATATATTTATCCTTTAAATTAACATCAAAATGCTAAGTTAGCTATCACTAACATAAGTACTGTAGATCTTTAGATGTACTCTAAGAAAGTTTCTGATTATACTGACTATGAAATTTACTTTTGAAGCTCAATACTTAATTAGTGGTACTTGCTAAACTTTTTAAACTTTAATTCTAGATCTATTTTTGTGAAAGAGGATCTTATTGAAACATGATAATTAATTAATCTTAAATAATGCATTGCTAAGGGACTAGTAATGACTAAGTTGGAGAGTATGATAAGTGTTAAAAATATAATAATAAAAATATTAAGTTATAAAATAATTTATCTTATTTTTTAAAATTTAATATTTTTATTGATCTTTTGTAGGAAAAAATCCCACCAATGAGAAGAGTTTAATTTTTTGGTTCAAACAAAATAAATTTGAAGTGAAACAAACTTCAATTAGCCCTATAATCAAGTTTCAAAAGAGAAAAAGAAATAATAAAAAATAAATAAGTTGACTGGTCTAAACTAAACCAGCTCAAAAATTGGCTCAAAATCAGTCGGCCCGACTGCAAATAGCCCAGTGCAAACTAGCTTGCTTGATGTCACTATGACGTCAGGAACACATGGTGTATGATACGTCAGAACAGTAACTAGAGCATGGTTGACCCTTTAAAGGTCCACGCCCAAAAATCATAGTGCACGGGGTAGTTTTGATATTTTGCATGGCATGGTGGGTTGTGATTGGCATGGTCTACAGCAAAGCCCAGATCATGATCGGCTCACATGGGTGGAGGATGGGGATTTAGGTGCTAACGGATGGCTGCTATCGCTATCGATCATGATCCAATGGTGATGGTTGATTTTGATTTTGATTAAACGATTGTAGCTCTATCAACATGATCTGACGACCCAGGATACATCATCGACTTTGATCTAATAGTCAAAATTTATTCCAACCAGATCTAGGAGTTTAATCATTATTTTTAAAAGATTTTTGGTCCATTTGATCGTGATCTAACGATCAGAATCGATCTAGGGTTTCTTTTGACCTGTTTCAGGAGTTTTTATCCTGATTTCATCAGGATTTCTTGCCGATCTCACCCTTTAGCCTATTTATACCCAGGCTGCTACCGAACAAAACCCAAAGAAGAGGAACAAAGAGCTATAGAGCATGAATTAGACTAGAGTTACTAGAAAATAAATAGAGGAGGGGGATCCAAGAGAAAAGCAAGGATTTTTGAGAGAGATTTTGGTCAAGAGAAAGAGTTTCACTTCTTCCTCCTTTCCTCTCATCTCATCTTTCACATCTAGCACATCCACTAGCGGCTCTTCTTCATCAACTTCTCCACGCCAAGAGCAACGATCAGTAAAACTCTACAACAAGCAATTTTCTATTTGAATTTTTTCATGTCTTTTATTTTATTTGCTATTTTTATTTTATTTATCATGAACTAAATTTCTTTTACTAGGGCTAAGGTGTAGCCACTCTTTTGATGCAATATTCAGTATGATTGAATTTTAGATTTAAATTTTATTCATAAGGAGTATATAAATCTATCTTTAATGCTTTTAGATTACTAGGCATCTTCTAATTAATTTGATGGACATAGATGATACAGACCAAGTACATTTATATCAATGTTTTTTTATTTATATACATTGTATTAAGAATCAGATTAAGATTCTTATGCAAGTGATAATTTTAGTACTCTTTGGACATAGTGTATTTTAATTAGAGTATTTCATAAAACTTAAAGCATCAATATTTATTTAAATTATGTCTGGACCAAAGAATAGTTAATAAGTATTGATAGTTTTGCTATGCTTGGACCAAAAGATAGTGAATATCTTAGGAGACTCTGCTGTCACATGAAACAAAATTAATCTGATTTGCATGATTACTTGAATATGATATTGATTGAATTGGTGAACCAATTGCCTTAGTATCTTATTGCTCTTGAATTCAATCCTAATAATTACACCCTCTTTTTCTTATAATTTTTTTAATTATTTTTTATTTTATTTTATTTTATCTTTTATAACTAGATTTTTTAAATAAAATTTAAGAAAGAGTTTTTCAGTACTTATTTTCTAATCCTCTTAGGATGATACTCTACTCATTTACTTTATTACTTAATTGACTGGTGCACTTACCATAGTGATAGATTAGCATGCATCAATATTCTTGCCATCGCTAAAGCCATCACTAATATAAATTTTTTAATATTAAATTTTTTTCTCCTAAGTCATTTTTTGGATGGTTAAAAATTAATATTTAATTTTATTAAATTTTTAAATTTAATTAATTTATAGATCAAGTCTTAATTGATTTAAATTTAATTTAATTTAATTAGATATGACTTAATTTGAGATTAATTAGATCACTACAAGAAAATAGAGTATTAGCAATGGACATTAGCGACGATATTTTTGCCATCACTAATAATGGATATTAGTGATGAAATTAGCAATGATAAAATTATTATCGATATAATCTTTTTTATCGATAGTTTTAGTGATAGAAGTTTAGTCATTGTTAATAGTTATTAGCAACGGTAGTGACGATGATAATGCCATCACTTTAGATATTAGTAATAATATTAACAATGATAGTTTGCCATCACTAATACTGAATAATTTTATTTTTTAAATTATATTTTATTATTATTAATGATGGTAGGTAATTATTAGTAATGATGTTTTATCATTATTCATAAAAAAAATAATTTTATATTTTTTAAAATTTAGTTATAGGATTATTAGTGATGGAATTATGTTATTAATGATGAAAAAAGTCATTAGTAATATTAATAATTTTTAAAAATATTTAAATAATTTTTTTAAAATTATTAGTAATGATAAATTTAGCCATCGCTAATAGCCATCGATAATTAATTAATTAATATTTTTTTAGAAAAATAAATTTATTAGTGATGGCTTTTTCATCGCTAATAATTAGAAATCCATTGCTAATATGTATTAGCAATGGCAAAAATGCCATCGCTAAATGCTGTCACTAATTTTAATTTTTTTAATTTTTTTTATGGCAAAAATATCATTGCTAATTTTAATTTTTTTTTATTTTTTTTGAATATGATATAATTTTAAAATTTAAAATCTATCTTTATCATTTATTATCTAAATAATTATCGTTAGAGTATAATCACAAAATACTATCTCGATCTGATAACCCTAGCTTTATTGATCAATAAAATTTGATTTCGACGACCACGAATGATCGCTTGATGATTTGATAGATAGAGACTACTAATGAATTTAAAATTTTACAATGATAATCTCGATGATATTTGTAGCATACTATAAAAATTTTAATTCAATCAGACATCATTATTATGATTAATTTAGCATGGAATGATTTAGATTGTTGAATAAAAAATGAGTGATCAAAAGGCCAAACGATGTCTGATTATAAGATAATTTTTTAAATAAATCATCTTTGCTACTATTTTGATCATTTATATGATGGTGATTATAAAATTTAAACTATGCGTATATAAACGATCCAAAATTATATGACTCTTGATACTTATTCTTAAAGTCCTTAAGTAATTATACTTGTGCTTTTGTAAGATCTGCTTAACGTGAATGATTCATATAAGTATAATTTAAATTTTAGAATTATGATCATACCAATGATTAAAGTAGTAGCAAAGATCATTTATCTAAAAAAATTATCTTAATCAGATGCTGTTTGGCCTTTTGATTACTCATTTTTTATTTAACGATCAAAATCATCCTATGCTAAATTGACCATAATAGTGATGTCCGATTGAAGTAAAATTTTGATCGTATGCTAAAAATATCATCAAGATAATTGTTGCAAGTTTTTGAATCCATCGGTGGTCTCTATCTATTAGATCATTAAGCGATCGTTCGTAGCCATCAAAATCAAATTTTATTAAGCGACATAGCTAGGGCTATCGGATTGAGATGATCTTTTGTGATGATATTCTAATAATAATTATTTAGATAATGAATGGTAAAGATGGGCTTTAAATTTTAAAATTATATCATATTTAGAGAAAAATTTAAAAATGTATAGATGATGGATTTTTTATCGATGACATTAGCGATGATAAGTTTGCCGTCGCTAATAAAAAAATTAATTATCCAATAAAAATATTGGCAATGATTTTTTATTTTTAGCGATGGAGTTTCATCACTAATGCTTTTATCGATAGTATTAGCAACGATAAGTTTACCGTCGCTAATAGTCTGCAACTTCAAAACAATCGAGAGAAAAAAAATTTTGCTCTCATGCTTATTCTCTCTTGTTCGTGCCCCTCATCCTCCTCTCCTCGGCATCCAAACCTCTCTCACCTGCCAATCCTCCTTTCCTCCCTCCCCATCCCATTCCTCCAGCATCCTACGGTCGAGCTCTCCCTCTCCTCCCTTCCTCCATTTTTGCACCACCACTAAAGCCCTCCCTCTCATCCCTTCCTCCATCCTGCCACTATCGGAGCCCTCCCTCTCCTCTTTTCCTCCATCCCGCCATCATCGGAGCCCTTCTTCTCCTCCATCTTGCCACCGTCGGAGCCCTCCCTCTCCTTCCTTCCCCATCCTGACACACTGTCGGAGCCCTTCCCTTTCCTCCGTCCTGCCACCACCGACACTGTCGAAGCCCTCCCTCTCCTCCATCCCACCACTACGACCTGGCCAGAGCCCTCGCTCTCCTCCATCCCACCACCATCGAAGCCCTTCCCTATCCTCTCCTTCCTTGTCATGCTACTTCCTTCCTCCATTCTACCACCTGTTGGAGCCCTCCCTCCCCTCCTTTCCTCCATCCCTTGACACTATGTCGAAGCCCTCCCTTCCATTGCACGGTCACCCCCCATGGCGTAGCTTATGGCCCCCTCCCTAGCTTCTCGGATCCATGACACATCCTCCCTTGCTACGTTGATCCTTCTTGAGCTTGTCTGAGAACTCTCCTCCCCCAACTCGTCACCGCCCTCCAGTGGAAAGGTAAATCCATGAATAATTTATTTTTTGTTAAGCATGTTTTATATTTGGACTCGAGATATTTATTTGATTTTAACCAACTCGAACTGACCTGATCCAAAAATTGAATAATATAAAAATAAAAACCAAAAATTGATTCAAATAAGAAAGGAACTGAACCAAAATCGAACCGAGAATTTTGATTCAATTTGATTTGATTTTTTGATTTTTTTATAATTTTATCCATTTTAATTATCTATTTTTAATAAAATATATTTAAATAACTATTATCAATTCATTATTAGTTTGTTATATTATATTTAATTAAATTTAGGATCTATTGAATTTATTGATTGATAATTTCTTACATTAAAAATCAATAATTGATAAGTAATGGTACATTGGTAATTGATAAATTATAAGTCGATAATATTCAGTCACAAAATCGATTGCTAAATTATTAGCAATTAATTTTTTGATCACTAAAATCCTATTTTTTTATAGTGAATTCCACTTCATCCATATTTTTTTTGGTTTGTTTAATCATTCATTATACTTCATATTTCCACATTATTTTTAAAAATAAACTAACTTCTCTTTTCTTGTATAGAGCTGAGATAGTACCATCATCGAAGAAAAAATGCATATCAGGTAATTTAACTTTAAGCAACTTATTTTTTTTCTATAATAGTTATTTTATTTAATTATAATATGTATGTAAGTTTATAACATGAAAATGTAATATTTACTTTTTGATTTTTAGTACAAGCGAAGAAAAGATTTATGAAAAAATTGATCAATGTATAAGTTTCTAAAATGATATTATATGTCATATATCAAAACCTACATCTACATGACCAGCTGAGCTCGTTGTTCCAGCCATCACATTAGGTAATTCTAATAGTAAACTTTTTTACTCATTTTAAGTTTTCATATTTAGAAGCTTCACATATGTAGACTAAGCTTGAGTTGTGAAAGAAAATTTAGGAGCTAAAAATTCAATCTAATCATCCAATTGATGGGCCAGAGGTATCTTTAGTTTTGTATCATCGAATGAAATGTATAGGAATAATATGTTCGAGAATCAAAGGAGGGTATCGAAAGATATGCTTCTGTATTGAAAGATATATCTTAGTATTAAAACTTATGAATAATATTTTATTTTTCTTTATTTTAGGATGCTGGGATATCTAGTTCTCATCCACCAGTTGCTGAAGATGAGTAGGAGGATGAGAAGAATATTACTTGATTTTTTTTGATTTGTATATAATTTTGATAAGTCATTATTTTATGTGCCCTAGTGGTGTAGTGAGGAGTATGCCAGTAGATGGTAGAGGACCTGATAGAATTGGATCACCCAGCAAGATCTGATCAAGCACACGGGCGGCTCCATTGGCACAGATGTTGTGGTTGATAGGCTATTAAGAAATTTATATCAAAACTCTTCACTAAAATTATAAAAATGCTTATATGTATGTTTTAATTAATTTAATTTTATTATTTACTTATTGTAGATATGACAACTGGATCATCCACCAAGCTAGCTATAGTTATGGAAGGCTACACACAGGTTTAGAAGGACTGGTGATTATTTAGAGTTTAGATCATAATAGATCGTGGTAAGAATTTCAAACTATATTTATTAAGTTGTTACAGGATCTGATATGTATATTAGAACTAATGTATTTCTGAACTATGTAGGTGGATTATGCAGAGGATGTCATTGCATGGTATGATGATGACCCATCCACTTAGCCCACCCTTGATCTTAAGGGATGGCTCAGGATCACTGGAGGGGTAGTAGGAGTTGGATCATAGGATTTGGCCACAGCTTCAATCCTGTAGCGACAATCCTCTTTGGCATCCTCACAGGCATCGACATCCCAGATTTGGAGCAATGCCCACGTGGAGGAGATCGTGTAGAAGCTTCTGAGCCAGCAATCTTAAAGCATCTGGAATGCCATCCATGATGTGGTCATGGAGAATCTTCAGGATCCATGGCTGAGCAATCAGCTAGGCTCATTGTTCCAACCATCTCATCAGATAATTCTATTAGTAAATTCTTTTACTTATTTTAAGTTTTCATATTTAAAAGCTTCACTTATTTAGACTAGGCTTGAGTCAAAAAAAAGGATTTAAAGGCTAAAATTCAATCTAACCATTCAATTGATGAGCCGGAGGTGTCTATAGTTTTTTATCATAGTATGAAATATGTAGAAATAATCTGTTTGAAAATCGGAGAAGAGTATTGAAAGATACACCTTAGTATCGAAAGATGCACCTCTATATCAAAATTTATGAATAATATTTTATTTTTTTATTTTAGAATGCTGGGATATCCAGCTCTTATCCACTAGCTGCTAAAAATGAGCAGAAGGATAAGGAGGACATTACCTAATTTTTTTAATTTATATATAATTTTGATACTTATAAAGTAGTATCTTAATGTAAAATAATATAATTTATATTTTTAATAATATAATTAATTTTATATTTATAATTATGTTAAATAGCTATTATTTTTTAAATAAATTTTAAAAAATATTATTATTTATTAGTAGATTTTAAATTATTTAACTATAATTTTTTTTTAAGATAATTAAAAATTATTAGTGATGGCATTAATGATAGCATTAACGATGATAGATTACCATCGCTAATAATTTTTAAAATTAAAAAAAAATAGCAATAGCATTAACAATAAAATTATCATTGCTAATAGTTTTTTAAATTTTTTATAAAAAATTAAAAATTATTAGCAATGGCATTAGTGATAAAAATATTATCGCTAATAAATTTTTATCAATTTAATTAATAAAAATTAAAATTTTTAATATGATAATTTTATTGCTAATGTTGTTGCTAATTAATTATTAGCGATGGCAATAGTTGCCGTTGCTAATAATGATAATTAGTGATAAAATTTTTTTAGATTAGATTTTATGATGGTATTAGTGATGGCAAGGTTATTGGTGATGATATTTAGCTACCACTAATAGTCAGAATTCTTGTTGTAGAATTTTATATTCTAAGTAAAATTTAAATTCAAAGCCTAATTGAATTAGGTTTGACATGATTTTGAATTAAATTCAAATCAAATTTAAATTAAAAATTATTTTTTTATAATTAATTTAAATTATATTAAATTTAATTAAATTTGACTTAATTTGAATGTAATTGAATTTTATAATCTAATTAGGACTTAGATTCAAAGTTCAATTGAATTAGGTTAGACAGGATTTCAAATTAGATTCGAGTCAAGTTTCAATTTTATTTGGATCAAACCTAATTTAAAAATTATTTTCTTCTAATTGATTATAATTAGATTAAATTTAATTAGGCTTAAATGAATATCAAAGTAATTAGATTTTATTATCCATATAAGATGGATTTTAAATTCTAATTGAATTAGAATTGACAGGTTTTCTAATTGGATTTGAATCAAATTTGAATTGAATTTGAATTAAACCTAAATTAAAAATTATTTTCTTTTAATTAATTTAAATTAATTTTAATTTGATTAATCTTGACTTAATTTGAGATCAATTGGATTTTATAATCTTTGTAGGATTTAGATTCGAAGTCTAATTGAATTAGGTTCAATAGGATTTTAAATTAGATTCAAATCTAATTCAAATTAAATCTAAATTAAAATCTATTATTTTTTAATTATTTAAGTTAGCTTAAATTTAATTAGACATGACTTAATTTAAAAGTAATTAGATTTTACTATCCAAGTAAGACTTGAATTAAAAGTCTAATTGAATTAGGAGTGATAGGATTTTAAATTGAATCCAAATTAAAAATTAATTTTTTTAATTAAATTAAATTAAATTAAATTATTTTTAATTTAATTTGAGGTTAATTAAATTTTATAATCTAATTAGGATTTGAATTCAAAACTTAATTAAATTAGGTTTGATAGAATTTTAAATTAGATTCAAATTGGGTTTGAATTGGATTCGAAGTGGATTCAAATCAGGTTATGGATTATTAGCGATGATAAATATGCCATCACTAATTCTTTCACCAATAATATTTTAAATAATTTTTTTTAAAAAAAATATTAGCGATGGCAATTTTTATCGCTAATATCCAAAAATATCGTTGCTAATTTTTATTTTATATTTAAATATTATAAAAAATTAAAAATTTTAATAATTTTAGCAGCAGCTTGTATCGTTGCTAATAATAATAAAGCTATCGCTAATAGTTTATTATTAGCGATGGCACTATTTTTATCGTTAATAATCCAAATTGGCCATCTCTAATATTTTTTATTTAAATATTTTTAAATAATTTTTATACTTTTAGAGATGGCCATTGCTATCACTAATAATTTATTTATCATTGCTAATATTATTAGTGATGGCTTTTTTTTTATCGATGTTGTGATGGCAAAAAGCTTTATTAGCGATGAAGATGTTTGTTATCACTAATATCCAATTTTCTTATAGTATAAGTTAAAATCAACTGGATTGGATTGTGAGTCCAAAAAAAATAATCAAACTATAATCAATTAAGTGATTATAGTTGAATTCTCAAGTGATTTACTTAAGGAGTGGACGTAGGTGCCAAACCACTATAAAAGTTTGGCTTTTGTATTTATGTTGGGTTATTTGTATTGCTTATATTCTATGCTTGTGTTTTACATTATCTCACCAAGCACATAATATTAAAAATTTAGTATAATTAGAGTTTAAATTTTTAAATATCTAATTCATCCCTCTCTTGGGTAGCCATCCTTGGGCAATAAGTGGTATCAGAGTAGGTGCTCTAATATTGGTTGTTGACTTAATAGTTATTAAGCTAAAGATTTAATGGCAACCCAAATTAGGACTTCATTGGTTGAAGAGCAATCAACCAGTAGACCCCCACTTTTCAGTGGAACCAATTATACCTATTGGAAAGCAAGAATGAGGATATTTATTCAAGCACAAGACTATGACGTGGAATATCATAGTAAAAGGTCTTTACACACCCATAATTATAGTTGATGGTATGTCCATTTCAAAGCCTGAAAAAGATTGACATGAACATAACAAAAGAGAAGCACAACTCAATGCCAAAGCAATTAATGTGTAATATTGTACTTTAGATGCAAATGAGTTCATAGGATATCAATATGTTCATCCACCAAAGAAATTTGGGATAGAGTTGAAGTTAACCATGAGGATACTAATCCAGTCATAGAATCTAAGATAAATATATTGGTACATAAGTATGAATTATTCAAAATGGAACCACATGAAATCATCACCGAAATGTTCATAAGATTCACCGATATCTTAAATGGTTTAAAGAGTCTTGGAAAGGACTATTCTAATAGTGATGTTGTGTGTAAAATTCTTAGATCCTTGTCGAAGAATTGAGAGCCAAAGTTGACTACCATTCAAGAAGCAAAGGACTTAAACAAGTTAGCTTTAGAAGAGCTCATTAGTTCTCTGATGACCCATGAGCTAAATATGAATCAAGAAAAATAAGAAGTGAAGAAAAAGAAAACTATAGCCCTTAAAGCTCTGCTATCCATAAAATAGAAAGTGATTTCAAAGAAGGATCGAAAGATGATGAGGAGATGGCCATGATAGCAAGAAGATTCAAGAAGTTTATGAGGAGGAAGAATTTTGAACATAGGAGAAAATACAATAAGGAGAAGGTAGCAAAGAGAAAGAGAAGAAAAAAGAAAGAACAACTACCTCTTTGCTATGAGTGCAAAAAGCCTGGACACTTTTGGATGGATTGCCCTGTGTTGAAGAAAACTCTAACAAAATAAAGAAAGGTGCATACAAAGCCATATGGAGCAATGATGAGGACTCTTCTTCAAGTGAAGAAGAATGTCAAAGAGAAGAAAAGGCAAATCTGTCTTATGGCACTTGATGATAATAAGGTAAATGATGATATCTCAATTTTAGATTTTACTTTTGAAGAATTATATGATGCTTTTAATGATCTAATTAGTGACTATAAGAAGCTATCTCATAAGAACAAAAAACTAGAAAATGATAATCAACTTTTAAACAAAGATAAAGCTAAAGTAGAAGAAGATATAAAAGAACTACAAAGGAAATTAGATGAATCAAATGAAAAGAATGAATTCTTGCATGATGAAATAAATAGATTAAGATCTATTATGGATAGATATATGATTAGTTCAAAAAAATCTTCAAATATTAATTGATAATCAAAAGATGGTCTTTGATAAGACTGGCTTAGGATATAATCCACTAAGAAAATAAATTTTTTTTAAGAATATATTTGAAAGATCTCAAAATCAAAGTAAGACCATAACTTGTTTTAAATGTAAAATTGGGCATATAGCAATTGAATGCCAAATAATTAATGCAAATAAAAAATTTAACACAAATCAATAAAAAATAAGGCAAATTTGGGTTAAAAAAAATATTTATACTAATCCTTAAAGGATCCAAGTTAGCTTGGATACCTAAATCTAGTTGATTTCTTGTATAAGTGTGCTTGGCATCCGTGAGAGCTAAAAGATGGTACCTAGATAGCAGATGTTCAAGATACATGATGGAAGATAGATCTCAATTTATCTCTCTTGAAGCAAAGGATGGAGGTATGGTGACATTTGGAGATAATGATAAAGGCAAGATTATTGGTCTCGGTAACATCTTGATCATACCCTCCACTTGTATAGAAAATATTTTATTAGTTGAAGGTTTAATGCATAACTTAGTGTTAGTCAACTATGCGATAGAAGTTGTAATGTCTCATTTAAATCATCTTATTACATAGTAACTAGTTCATTTGATGATAGAGTTAAATTCATAGAAAAAATACATGGAAATATTTATATTATTGATCTTGATGAAATTAAAAATAAAAATATTGAATATCTTGTTGCTATGAATGCTAAAGTAAATGAATCTAGTTGGATATGGCACAATAGGCTAGGTCATGCTAGTATGGATTTATTGGCTGGATTGATTAAATTTGAATTAGTAAAAGATTTACCTAAACTAAATTTTGAAAAGAACAAAGTTTGCAAAGCATGCCAACTTGGTAAACAAACAAAATCATCTTTCAAATCCAAGAATGTTGTTCAACAACTAGTCCTCTAGAGTTACTTCATATGAATTTATTTGAATCAATTTCAACTACTAGTCTAGGAGAAAAAAGATATAGCTTTATTATAATCGATGATTTTTTAAGATATACTAGAGTTTTATTTTTATCTCATAAAGATGGTACTTTTGATATGTTTGTTGATCTATTTAATAAAATAATAAAAAAAAATATAATATTTTGTATATAAAAAATGATAATGATACAGAATTTGAAAATCAAAAGTTTGAAAGTTTTGCTCTAAAAATGAAATCAAGCATAATTTTTCAGCTCCTAGGATACTCCAACAAAATAAGATGATTGAAAGAAAGAGTAGAACATTAATTAAAATTGCACGGACCATACTTTATGAAAATAATCTTCCAAAATATTTTTGGGTGGAAGCTATTAACATCGCATGCTATATGTTAAATAGAGCCCTAATTAGATCTATTTTGAAGAAAACTCCATATAAAGTTTACAAGGAAAAGAAATCTAATATTTCATATTTCAAAGTCTTGGATGTAGATATTTCATTTTGATAAATGATAAAGACAAATTAGATAACTTTGATGCAAAATCAGATGAAGGCATTTTTTAGGTTATTCAACAAATAATAGAGCATATAGAGTGTTTAATAAAAAAATATTAGTTGTAGAGGAATCCACGCATATCATTTTTGATGAATCTAACTTTCTTAAAGCAAGAGAAGAATAACTTGATATGGATGCAGATAATCTTGAAAAGAAATTAAAAAATATGATACTTGAAGATACTCCTTCACAAGAAAAAGAAGGTAAAGGATAAGATATTAAAGAAAGGAAACCACAACCTCAAGAAGAGCAAGGTACATTTAATCTACCCAAGGAATGGAGGTATGATCACAATCTTCCTAAAGAACTAATTATAGGTGATCCATCTCATGGAGTTAAAACTAGATCATCTCTTAGAAAAGCTATGAATCATGTTGCATTTATATCTCACCTAGAACCTAAGAATATAATTGAAGTTGAAAAAGATCCAAAATGGATATTAGCAATGCAAGAACAGTTAAACCAATTTGGAAAAAATAAAGTTTGGGAACTAGTTGAATGACCAAAAAACTTTCTTGTTATTGATGCTAAATGGATCTTTAGAAATAAATTCAATAAGAAGGGTAATGTAATTAGAAATAAGACTAGATTGGTTGCACAAGGATATAATCAGGAAGAAGAAATTGATTTTGATGAATTCATTGCACCCGTAGTTAGACATGAAGCTATTAGATTCCTTTATCATTTGTTTGTTTTATGAATTTTAAACTTTTTTAAATAGATATAAAAAGAGCATTCTTGAATAGATTAATTGAGGAGAAAGTTTATGTAAAACAGCTTTCAAGTTTTAAAAATCAAGAATTATCTAATCATGTCTATAGGCTTAAGAAAGCACTATATGGACTAAAACAAACTCTTAGAGCTTGGTATGTTAGATTGAGCAAATTTTTATTAAACAATAATTTTAAAAGAGGCAATGTAGATAAAATATTATTTATTAAAAAAAATTAAATAATTTATTAATCATGCAACTATATGTTGATGATATTATGTTTGGAGCTACTAATGAGGCTTTGTGTAGAAAATTTGTTAGTCTCATGTGAGGAGAGTTCAAGATGAATATGATGAGAGAGCTTAATTTCTTTCTTGGACTCTAGATTAAGCAATCACATGAGAGAATCATCGTCAACTAAAGCAAATACATAAAGAAAATATTAAAAAAATTTGGGATGAAAAATGTTAGAGGAAGTGGCACCTCTATAAGTATAAGTTGTAAGCATGACTAAGATGCAAAAGAAAAAGTAGTAGATCTTAAGTTATATCGAGGTATGATTAGATCTTTAGACTTGATATAATATTTAATATATGCATGTGTGCATGATCTCAATCAAATCCCAAAGAATCATATGTAGCTGTAGTTAAAAGAATCTTTAAGTATTTGATAAATACTCAAGATGTAGGCTTATGATACTCAAAACAATCTTCACTAGATTTAATTGGATATAGTGATTTAGATTTTGTTGGTTGTTACTTAAATAGAAAGAGTACAAGTGGAACATGCTAATTTCTAGGAGTGAATTTGATTTCATGATTTAGCATGAAACAAAACTCAGTAGCCTTGTCTATAGTGGAAGCTGAATATATTGCTACTGGGAGCTATTGTGTTTAACTATTATGATCAAACAATAACTAGAAGACTATGGTGTCACTTGTAACAATATTCCTATTCGATGTGACAATACTAGTGCTATAAACTTAACAAAGAATCAAATATTACACTTAAGAGCAAAATATATCGAGGTTAGACATCATTTTATTAGAGACCATGTATAAAATAATGACATAACTCTTAAATTTGTGCCAACTAAAAATTAAATTACAGATATTTTTATTGAACCTTTGAATAAATAAAGATTTTGTGCCATAAGAAAGTAATTATAGGTTTATTTGATTCATATTGTTAAATAATCAAATATGGTTGTATGTTGAAATGATTGTTGCAATGTGATGAATTTCTATGAATCATCTTTATTTAAATTCCATTAGAAAAGGAATGTTTTACTACAACCTTCAAAGCCTGAAACTTTAGTTATTCAATTCTATGCCAGATTGAGTTGACTAAGTTAAAATTTTAGTCAACCTAGACTTAATCGACTCAGAACTTAATCTTAGTCGACTAAGTGTCAGGAATCCTATTTATAAAACAATTTTTTTGTGGGACTTTGTTTATCTCCTGTCTATCTCTCTTAGCCATCCCACTTTAAAACTTTGGGGCATCCAATTTTTCTCAGAAAACCCCCAAATCAAAGTCCTAAAAATCCTAATAGAGAGGATTTGGATCCATGGTACCAAGAAAGAAGAAGCTATGCACACATCCTCAAGTTATGCATCTTCAAAATTGGATGTATGAGCATCAGACGAAGAATCATTTGGACACTACTAAGCCATCTCAATCTAGTCCGGTTCCTACTCCTCCAGTCGTATCTTTGCCTCTCTCCTGTCCTCCATCAGCTGCTCAAGCCATTGCTGCGATAACATTCTCATCGCTCCATCAATCCACTCCAATTTCTACCCCTTAACTCAGGCCACACCCTCTCCCTCAAAGGTAATACCATTTTCTTTAAGGGTAATGACCACTGAAATGAAAATAGACTTCAATTTTTTGGAAAAACAAGAATTTGAGATTGGAGAATGCATCAAATTTCAATGGTGGAAATATCTTTGCTCACTAAAATTGCCTACTTACCCAAATTTAGTCAGAGAATTTTATGGGAATGCAAAGATAAGTGCTCAATAATTAGAAACTGAGGTGAAAGGAGTTAAGATTAATTTGATAGTTGAAAACTTAGGATAGCTGCTGAAAACTCCAATTGAAGGGGCAGAGAGATTTGATGATCGAAAAGAAAGATTGCGTCTGCTGTTCAATAGAAAAGATGCATTAGATTTTGAAGAAATCTTGGCAAAACATTTAAGTACTAAGCATCATCTTCTCCATCACATGGTCTGCAAAATCTTCATCTCCTAAATTGAGCACTTTGATTATATAACTAAAAATAATGTGGGGATATTATATCACATACCGAAGAAGGAGAAATTCAATTTTCTTGCTTTAATTATGAAGACTATGTAGGAGGCAAGGATGAGAGCCAAGCCTGCATTACCCTATGGAAAATTTCTCACCCTTATTTTTAGAGAGTTTGGTGTAGATATGGAGGGTGAATCATTTAAAGAAATATAGCACTTTGATAATTATGATAAAAACTCTTTGAAGAGGATGGATTTTAGAAAAGTAAACTGGCAATGGGTTAAGGTTGATGATGAAGAAGAGCCCATGCCAGTGCTTGAGCTCGTGCCTAGATCTGTATAGGTCCATTTGTTTGGCTAGTGCCTCCTGTATTAGTTTGTCTTGAAGAAGATCAGATTGTAGATATTGTGCACCATGTCATTGATGAAGTGTCTGATTGACTCTCTTTTTTAGTGAAGAGTGCTGTGGAGCATGTCCTTGCCAAGCAGCATTTTTCGATGACTTTGGATCGATCCTCCTCAACTCATTTAGACCCAACCTTAAATTAGGCCATATGTAGTTGCATACCTTTGAGTTTAAACATCTTTTTGTATTTGACCTAGTTCTTGTTATAATTTAAGCTCCCTTTTGATCTTTGATGTATGCCTATTTTGGTCTTATATTTATGTTCAAACTTTTAAAATATATGAATGAAGCTCCTTATTTTCTTCATTTAAATGTGTAATATGTGATGAATTATCTCTATTGTATACTGTGTAATGCTCTAAACTAATAATGCTTATATTTTTAATAATGACAAAAAGGGAAAAAGGATAATAATGAGTATAATTTATTAAATTATAATAAGTATAAGTTGAAGTATTTATATAATAAGTATAATTTGAAGCATTTAATTAATTCAAACATGAAATTATTAAGTTATAATTAGTATAATTTAAAGTATTTATATAATAAGTATAATTTAAAGCATTTAATTGATTCAAATATGAAAATATGTAATTTGAAACCTCAACAATCAATTGGTACACATTAAGGGAGAGTAAAAATAAAATCTAAAATTAATTTGAACATAGTTATCATATTCAGGGAGAGCATGCAAAATATGATTAAGTATGAATGAATATATTGTATATAAATTGATTGTATGAAAATTATATTGAAATTTGAAAGAAAGGTATATTCAAGGGATTTTTTTCATCATAAAAAAGGAGGAGATTGTTGATCTTTGGATTGATTTTGGTGATAACAAAATTATTTGAGTATAATTTATTAAGTTAGTAATATTATTTTTGAAGATGTGTAGCTTAAATTCCAAGTAATTATAATGTTTTAAGTGACTTTCATCAATTAAATGGAGCGCTACTAATCAAGAGGTCATTAAAGAGAATCTAGATTTGATATACTTAAAAAGGATGGTTAATGAGAGTTAAATCAAATTTAGAAAGCAAGTCTAGCCTATAAAGAAAATTGGAGAAGGAAGGCTGCTAAAAATTTTATGGCATACTTGGCATGCAATTTGAGTCGACCAAGTGAAAGTTTTAGTCAATTATGCATTAGTGATAGAAAGCCAAGTTTCAAGACCTAGGAGACTTAGTTGACTAAGTCTAAAGGTTAGTCATTGATTCAGTCTCAGAGAACAGCAGAAGATAAAAAGTACAAAAATATTTAAAATTTAGAATCTAGGGGACTTAGTCAATTAAGTCAGAAAGTTAGTCGACTCGATCTCAGAGGACAGCAGCAACACAGAAAGTAGACAAAGTCCAAAATTCAGGATCCAGATAACTTAATTGACTAAGTTAGAAAGTTAGTCGACTCAGTCATAGAGAAGCATCAAAAAATAGTAAGACCATTTTCAGCCACCTGATACCTAGTTGATTAAGTCTGAGTCTTAGTCGACTAAGTGAAAAAACATAATTGATTCAGAGAAAGTTAGTTGACTAGGTTACTATGATGGCTAGTTTTCTAGATCTGCACTTTTTTAATTTCAACTTTTTTCAATGGCTAGATTTGCATTTTTAATAGCTAGGGCATTAAATGGGGTCTCTCCAGATGTTGTAAAATGGTGGAAAAGCCTTGGAATATAAAATGAACATTAAAGAACTTTTGGAATAATTATTCAAGAGCTTTCAAGTCTACTTTTAGTTCATTCATTGTGAGAGATATTTAGTGAAGCGAAGGAGTTTTTCAGAAAATATTTTATCCTTTCAATCATCCTCAAAGTGAGAGAAGTCAAGGCACAGGCTTTGAAAAGCTTCACCAACCTCTTTAAAGTATTCAAGAAGAAGAGCAAAGCTAACTAGCTTTCAACTTACAAATTCTTTTTTTGTGCTTTATTGAGTTTTTATTTCTAAGCTCTTCTAATCATTATAATTGTACTTTTATTTGTTTATAAGTTTTTTGGGGTGGAAAACTTGGATTGGTCCTATCCTAGAGTTGGACATTGTAAAGGTTTGATTGGTGAGCCAAGGACAAAACTAATTAGGATTGATTGTTAGCCTAAAAAAATAATTATTATAAAGATTATAGTTGATGAGCCTAAGTTAAAATCGATCGGATTGGATTATGAGTCTAAGAAAAACAATCAAACTATAATCAATTGAATGATTATAGTTGAATTCTCAAGTGGTTTACTTGAGGAGCGGACGTAGGTGTCGAGTTTGGTGCCGAACCATTATAAAAGTTAGGCTTTTATATTTGTGTTGAATTATTTGTATTGCTCATATTCTAAACTTATATTTTATATTATCTCACCAAGCACACAATGTTAAAAATTTAGTATGAGTTTAAATTTTTAAATATCCAATTCACCCTCCTCTTAGGTAGCCATTCTTTAGCAATAGGAGGTAGTCCAATAAACAACTTATAGCAATCAACCTCTTCTGATCCATTTTTGGATGAGTCTGATGCTTACATATGCAACCAACTAACACAAAAGATAGAGTCAAAATTATGATGTTGTAGGTCATAACTATAATATTATATAATAAAAGAATAATTGTATAGACCTTTAGGAAAGTTTTCCATGTATGATTTCATTATTTTGATATTGGATGTCATATTTTTATAAGTATAGGCCTTTAAAGATGTTTTCTATATTAGGATATCATAATTTTAATATTGATATCATAATTTTGATATACAATGTCATAGTTTTGTATTTAAGAATATTTTCTATGTCAGGATGTCATAATTTTGACTCATGATGTTATAATTTTAACCTAGATGTCATAATTAAGCTTGCATTATTAATAGGGATGTTTACTATACTAGGATGTCATAATTTCTATGCATGATTTTAATGTGCATCGCTGATCTTTGTGTTGACTTGAGGAGACTAGTGTTGCAGCCCTCTATGAGAGCCCACTATGATCTGGACTCTTTAAGGGCTGCAAATCTTATGCCCTAGATTGCTACACACCTGAACCCTGCGCAGTAATCTAGTTTATGTCCCTCTTGCTTCTAGGGACCTGAGATGCATCTTCAGATTTGATCTTCCACTCCGAATACCCTAAGAACAAAGGCTTGGGGCATGGTACCTTGGAGCTATCAGATCTAGACCTAAACCTTTGATGAGGAGTTCTTGATGAATTAGAACTCTATGGCAGCATCTCCAAATCTGTATCCTTTCTTTATGCACTCCATCTTGGCCCCAATGCACATATGATTGGAACCAAATTAGAGCCCAAATCTCTACATGAGATCACCATCTCATGCTCCTAGAAATTAGGGCATTGAGGCATCTAAAACCTAGAGCTATACCCCATAAGAGAAAGAGCCCTTGCAGCCTTCTGTAAAATCGTAGCCTTTGCCCGTGCTCATCACCTTGTGCTCTTCCTTTACTCGTGCCCACCTCTGAAGCCTCCTTCCATGCCTTCCTTTGATTCTTGATCAGATTAGAGGCTTCCTTATGCATGGAGACTTCCCTAGGCATGGATTCTTGGGCAGCCACACAAAAGGGGCACCCCTTAGATGGGGCACCCAAATGATGGGGCGCCTCCCCCTTCCAAACCCTAGGGCATCTAAGGCTTGAGGGAGGCACCCCCTCTAGGGTTTGTTCAAGCGAGAAGAGGGAAGCAACACTAGAGAGAGAGAAATGTGGGAGTAAAGCTTCTTTTGATTCCTCTCTTAGGGTTTACAATATATAAGTATATATACCAATTATATGGACCAAAGCCCTAGCCCAAAAACTCTCTAAGCTAATCCAATCGGAATGCATTCATCCAAATCCATGTATACTCATGATTTGATTATGCACTCAACCCCATGGATCCAAATCTGATCCAAACTTGGATTAGCCCCCATGGGATCCATAAACTAGGGCCTTATGACCATAAAGACCTGAACCTCCTCCCTAAGATCAAACCAGTCCTAGTCCTAGGACCCAAACCAATCCTAGAGTCTTGGAGTCAAGCCCATGGCTCCTCTCCTAGCATTTTGAGGCTTGGGAGAACCACACATGTGCTAACAATCTTCATCTTGTACCCCCAAGCCTTGGCAAACCCTTGCATGATCTATCTACATGATCTTGCGGCCACTGCATGCCCTGATAGCTTTCTGTGCAAACCTCCATCATCGATGCCAAACCCTTAAACCTTGGTGCTCCATGATCTTGCTGCCACTGCATGCCCTGACAGCTTCCCGTGCAAACCTCCATCATCGATGCCAAACCCTTCAACCTTGGTGCTCCACTGGAGGCCTTTGAGGCAACCACCTCCATCTGGATTGAAGGTCCTTGCTTGTTTCTTGGCACCCTCCTATGACCTATCGGCATGTTCCTCTCATGCACCTACACCAACTGTTGCTTCAGCTTCACTTGGAGGGACTGCAACTTAAACCCTATCTAGGCTCAGACCCACCTATCTCATCTTGAGGCTCACATCAGCCTTCTCATAAGTATTTAGGTCCTCTCATGCTGCAAATGAGCTATCTAACTATTGAGAATTACGTTCCAAATCCAATCATCTACCTGTTAATGGTTGATCTCATTTATGTAAATATATATGAATTAATTATAAATAAAAGTTAGTTTTGGCTTTTTTATCATAAATTATGCATCTTCTTTTATTGAACTCCTATGTTACGATGAAGTCTTAAAGACTATTTTAAATCGATGAAGAAGGATTTATCATTTAGTTCTTAAACCTGATCATGACCAAATGATATGCTACTATTAGAATGATAGCTATATCAAATATAGGTCATTGTGTGCCATATGGATTGGTTGTTTACTTAACCAAAGAGGATGGAGACACTGGTATAGCATGTAGGTGAGATATAGATGTACATCTATACTGAACGTGACCAACTCTAAAGCAGTCTACTATCTAGAGTTATCTCTGAGAGATATAGGTATAAGCATCCCTCCGACCTAAGATCACCATGGTAACTAGTAAGCAACTTATCATGCTTTGGTGCCAGACTATCTGAATTTCTAATTTAATGATGGAAGGTTTCTAGGCATAGTCAAGTACTTATAAAGTCAGTGTGTGAGTCAAGATAGAATTGACCTCTCCAGATTAAAGGAGATTTTGCATCACTATATTTTAATTTAGCAAAATCTCGGCCAGGATAATCTATGTGATGGATTTGAAAGATTGATTTACAATGTGGATGATTTATTCAGGATTAATAGTTAAACCCAAGGTCATCCTCTGAGCATTTAGGATCAAATAGATAAATTATATGGTAATCATATTCTAGTAGGTTCTGAATGTTGCTTTGCATACATTCAGCCTATCTGGACTTTAGGTATCATTGTTAGATGGTCATTTTGATTGGTATAAGAATTTATTTCTGTGCTACTAACTTAGGCTCAAACCTATGGGATCATACTCAAAAGAAGTATCTATCTGATCATGTGATTGATTGAGAGTCTCACTGGACTAGCACTTTATATTCAAGAGTCCCACTAGACTTGAACTCTATGACCAGGAGTCCCACTGGATTGGACAGTGGGACTTTATGATCAAGAGTCCCATTGGACTGGACACTGGGACTCTATTATTTTTGAAAAATTAATTAGCAATAAGATTGATAATTAGCTAAATTTAATTGAGCAAAATATTTTGGATCAAATATAATTGAATTGGATTCAATTTATTTTGATCCGATTAGGTTATGAGATGACATAATCATTAAGAAAGATTGGTTCTTGATTTAATCAGGATTTAGACTTGATCAAATCTTGATTTAATTAGGATTTAATTGAGTTAGTTTCAATTCTAATTAGAATAGGTGGTCTTATTTATTTGGCTCTAAGTAAATTGGATTTAGTTGGAATCAGATGATAGAAATCTAGAGTCCAAAGAAGTTGGACTTCTACACTGCACCATAATTTTTTCTCTACACCCACTTCTCAATGCATAAAGAGAGTTTGTGCATAAGATATTCACTAGAAAATGTCCATCTTGTGGCCACAGATGGATGAGGATATGATTGATTTATATTAAGTTCAAAAGAGTTTTGAAACGGAACACTATCTTATCCTTATCCATCTTGGCAGACTACCTTATGAAGGACTCTTCATTTTATGCAACAAAATGGATTTTTCCTAGTGATTCTCCATGCCCAAGACCTTTGTTTAGTGTCCTTTCTAGATGGATAAGGATGAGCAATGGTTGGATGAAGTTTAGGTTCAAAAGAGTTTGAATCTAAACTAAAACCTTAGCCTTATCCTATCTCATCTAGATAGGTGTTCTGCAACTATAGAAGCTCTTCCTTTTCTGTGCTACTCACCTTCAGATTTTTATCATGAAAAATTAGAGAAAAGTGGCTGAAAATAAGAGTGGGGGCATGAGGAATTTTTGGGTGGGAAGCCAATAGTTGGTGAGCGAAAAATCAAGAGGAGTTCTTCCTTCTCTTGGGTAAGAGATCAAACCCTAGGCACTAGGATTTTTGGGTGAGAGAAAAAAATCAGAGAAAAGGTGCTTTCTCTATTCTTCATCTACCTCCTTACATCCTCCTCTGATCCATCTTTGACTTTGGTGAGTCCGAGAGGTTCAAAGAAGAAGATAAAATCAGATCAACCCATCTAGTGATCTTCATATGATCTAGCAGTCCTGGAAGATCAAATTAGTACAGGACTTCAAGTGAATAATCTATAGAGGCCGGATATCTTGTGCGGCTATCAGCGACCAGTAGAGTCTCATATATAAATATTTTAAAAGTAAAGATCATCTACCTACGTTCTGATATAAGGTTCTAAATCTTAGAAGATTGATCTAAAAGTTAGATCAAGTTTGAGGCATCGATGTGATTGATGCATGCAGATTTTATTTTTCAGATTTTTCACATGCAATATATCATATTGTAGATCTAAGGATAGGTATTTTAGATCTGATATTAAGTATGATAATTTAATTAAAATATTTAAACTTATATTTTTTGCTTGACAAGTTTTAAAAATCATATTAAAATGCTTGCTAGTTTCCTTCATTAACATGATCTCCCCAGAGCCATGGCTCTCCGCTGCCCATACATCCCACATAGAACCATGTTGTACATCACTATTGTTGGTGTTGGAAACTAGCTCTATCCCTGCACCTCTCCACTTTGAACTTATGCCAAATTATCCTTTACCTATGGAGGCATTTTTGGCTGGTGCTTTACTTGAATCACGACTCCTCCTAGTGCCCCTGTAGAAGACAAAACCTGATTTGAGGTTAGCTGCCCAACACTACCTTGCTGGACCTTCTACTGAACCTTCACCATTGTTGCTACCATTTTGGACCTTTTGCACTCTACAAACCCCTGCAAAACTACTAGAGGACCTCCTCCTCATATGAACTAGCTACGACACTCAGTGAATCAGCCATCTCCATCACTCTAAGGCTTTGCAAATTCGTACTCTGGTCAAACTACTGAATGCACCCCGACTACTTTCCCATCTTTCTGCATCCAAAGACTATATAGTCACTTCTTCAGCTTCACCTTAACCACAATTCCTTGGGTGACCTCTCCTATAGCATGTCATACATGTCAAACACTCTTCATCCACCAAATACCCCTTAACACATGAGCTTGTCCTCCCAACCAGTGAACTCCATTGCTCGTCATACAGCCTTTCCTCCAAGATTGCATCCAACCAAAGTTAGACCAGTAAAACATGCACCCAATCCTTCTACCCTAGGAAGCTTTCCTTCCTATCAAATCTCTTAATCTCCATCTTCAATCCATTGCTCTAGGTTGGCCATACCATAATGATAACAAAGATAGATCCGAGACATACCGTGGAATAGGTGTACAGATTTCTTGTTTTATCCTGTATGACTTCTCTCTAGCTTTCGTGCTTCACCAAGCTCTGATACCTTGTTGTGGACCATCAATACTCTGTGTGGATATGAGGAGACCAGCGACGGAGCCCTCTTCAAGAGCTCACTATGATCTGAACTCTCTAAGGCCTACAAACCTCATGCCCTGGATCACTACACTTCTTGAATCATATGCAGCAACCTAGTTCGTGTCCTCCCTCGATTCTAGGGATCTGGGATGCATCTCGAGATCTGATCTTTCACTCCCAATACACTAAGAACCAGGGCTTGGAGCATGGTACCTTGGGGCTATCAGAGCTAGACCTAAACCTTTGATGAGGAGTTATTGTTGGACTAGAACTTTATGGTAGCATCTACAAATCTGTAGCCTTTCCTTGTGCACTCCATTTTGGCCCCAATGCACCTTTGATTGGAACCAAATTAGAGATCAAACCTCTCCATGAGATCACCATCTCATGCTCCTAGAAATTAAGATATTGGGGCATCCAAAATCTGAAGCTATACTACACAAGAGAAAGAGCCCCTATAGCTTTCTACAAAACTGCAGCCTTTGGCCGTGCTCTTCACCTTGTGCACTTCCTCTACTCGTGCCTACCTCCAAAGCCTCCTTCTATGCTCTCCTCTAATTTCTAATTAGATCAGAGGCTTCCTTGGGTGTGAAGATTCCCTTGGTCATGGATTCTTGGGTGGCCACACAAAGGAGGCACCCCTTGGATGGGGTGCCCAAATGATAGGGCGCCTCCCTCTTCCAAACCCTAGGGCATCTAGGGCTTGAGGGAGGCACCTTCCCCTCTAGGGTTTCTTCAAGAGAGAAGATACTATAGAGAGAGAAAGATGTGGAAGAAAATCTTCCTTTCATTTCTCTCTTAGGGTTTATAATATATAGGTGTATATACCTATTACATGGACCAAAGCTCTAGCCCAAAAACTCCTTAGGCTAATTGAATCCGAATGCACTCATCCAAACCCATATACACCCATGATTTGATCATTTACTCAATCCCATGAACACAAACTTGGTCCAAACTTGGATTAGCCTCCGTGAGACCTACAAACCAGGGCCTCATAACTGTGGAGAGCTGAACCTCTACGCTAGGACCAAATCAGCCTTAGTCCTAGGGCCCAAACCAGTCCTAGACTCCTGGAGCCAAGCCCATAGCTCCTCTTTTAGCCTCCTAAGACTTGGGAGCACCACACATGCACCAATAGATTTTATAATTATTCTATAGGTACTATGTTCAAGGATGTTTCTTATGACAGAATGTTATAATTTTAACCTATATTGCTATAATTTTGAGTAGGATGTCATAATTCTGCATTTGATAAATATTTCATATGACAGGATGTCATACTTTTAACCTATAATATTATAATTTTAAAGTAAGATGTCATAATTTTTTGTTCAAAAAAATTTTCTATGACAGGATGTATTTATTTTAACTAACAATATCATAATTTTGAAATAGGATATTATAATTCTATGTTCGCAAATATTTTTTATGATAGAATATCATAATTTTAATCTATAATATCATAAAGATCAAGGATGTCATAATTTTATATTCATGGCCATTTTCTATGATAGAATATCATTATTTTATCCTAAAATATCATAATTTTGACCAACTATATTATAATTATGCATTCGGTGATTTTTTGCACCATAATTATGAGATCCTGTTCAAATTTTTAACCTCTTTCTATGTTATTTCTTGAGGGATATTTTTTGTTTCTCCAGTACTAAAACTTGATGTTGCGAGATGTGGCACCTAGAGAACCTATATTTAATGTGGAGGTGTAGTCTTCCAAGCCAATAAAATGGCAACACATGGTATACAATGTAGGAAGTGGATCGGTAGTCCTCATTCTTGGCTCTCTATAAATCAAAGAAAAGGATTTCTATTAGTGAAAGCATCGGAGATGGGATTGAAACTAAAAACCTATATCGGTGGTGCGGTGGTTGCTAGCATTCGCATCAAGATGGATGGTTTATATACCTCTATTTTTATAGTCATTTTGGTTGGAATGATCTATTGATTTCTCATTGTAATTATGTCTATGTTCTTTATGTTTATGTAAAATATATTGTAACAGATGGTTTTTCAAATCATCTACTTTAATAAAATATGGCATTAAAGTTGAAATATACTTATATGGACCTTCAAAAAAGTTATGTACGATTACATTATTTTTACTGGATGTCATATTTTTGTAGGGACAGACCTTCAAGGATGATTTCTATGCCATTATGTCATCATATTGATCAAGGATATCATAATTCTATATTTATGGTATTTTTTATGATAGGATGCCATAATTTTAACCTACATTGTCATATTTATTATCCAAGATGTCATAATACTACATTCAATGATGTTTCCTATGACTGAATATCATAGTTTTAATAAATAATGTTATAATTTGATCAAGAATGCCATAATTCATCATTCAAATACCTTTTCTATAATTGAATGTTATAATTTTAACCTACACTATCATAATTTGGTCAAATATATCATAATTCTGAGTTCGTTCATGTTTTTTATTATAGAATATCATAATTTTAACTTATATTATCATAATTTTGATTATGATATCATAATTATTCATTTTGGAACTATTCTTAAGATAAAATGTTATAATTTTAACTTTAATATCATAATTTTAATTTAAAATATTATAATTCACTATTTAGATATGTTTTCTATGATTGGATGTCATAATTTTGATCTATAATATCATAATTTGATCAAGAATGTCATAATTCTATATTCGTTTAGATTTTCTATGATAGGATGTCATAATTTTAACCTATATTATCATATTTTTGATTATAATATCATAATTAGGACCATTCTTATGATAGGATGTCATGATTCTAATATTAGTATTATAATTTTGATTCAGAATGTTATTAGTAATATTATCATAATTCACCATTCAGATATATTTTTTATGACTGAATATAATAATTTTAATCTATAATATCATAATATGATCAAGAATACAATAATTTTGAGTTTGTTCATGTTTCCTATTATAGAAGTCATAATTTTAACCTATATTTTCATAATTTTAATTATGACATCAAAATTCTTCATTTTGGGATAATTTCTATGATAGGATGTCATAATTTTAACATTAATATCATAATTTTGATCAAAGAATATCATAATTCTCCAATTGGATTTGTTTTCTATGATTGGATATTATAATTTTAATCTATAATATCATAATTTTGATACAAGATATTATAATTTTTTATTTAAAAATATTTTTATATGGATATCATAATTTTAACACAAAATGAGTTTGATGTTTACATGTGCAGCCAAATAATACATGAGAGAGAAAATAATTAAGCTCATAGAAAATTAGCGCATGGATCATCTATGGTGCACCACACTGAGCTCAAGCTCTATATAAATAGAAGTTAGGACTACCAGTTGTTATGATATCACTTGCTCTGGTATCACTTATTGGAAAGATCTCTCATGTGGAATATGGATTCTCCTATCTCAAAATTATAATACCATTAACGATGTCGATACCACAATAGAAAGAAAGAATTAATATAGAAAAAGAATACAACTAAATATGTGGATCAATCCAAGGCTCACCTTCATGAGGCATGCAAGCTTCACTATGATAAAAAAAAAATTACAAGAGGAGATCATACCCTCTCAACTCTCATATATCAATCCTTCTCTTTCAAAAAGAAGCATAATCTCTTATAAAGATCTCTCTTTAGAAAACCTCTCATAGTTCTGACCACTACCTGTTAGTCTATCTAAAGCACCGCATGCTACACCTTTGCTCTCTGCCAGCTAGTGCTCTCGGCACTCCTTTAATTTGTGGATCTGCCTACCACTCCACAAGCCCTTCAGGCCTCTTTTAAAGCCCTTAAATAATGCCAAAGTAGGTTTAGATCTCCTAATAGGACCCAAACATCCCCTTTGGCCATCTGATCAGTTTGCAAGCCTCTGTAGCCACCTGATCATGTGTATGTATGAAAAATAGTGTGAAACAAGGCTATAGACCCCATGAAATCCCTATGAACCCTTAAGGTGTCCATGTCTCATGTGTGGACTGCATGAAGCTAACTAGGATGCATGTGAACCGCTTGAAGACCATGCCTGGTCCATGTGCTCTCCCTGGACTACATGCGTGCTGGGCATGGTGGACCGTGCGTGCACCGTGTAGTTGCCTAGGCCCTGCCCATGCATGCTAGGCCACACATGGGTGCCTGGGCATGCTTGCATGCTGGGCCATGCCTGTACACTGGGCTGTGCCCTGCTCCAGGCTGTCCACTCCTACAAGCCATGTGTGCCTACGAGCCGAGCCCTCTTATGGGTTTGTTTGTCACTAGGTCTTCACTATAGGCTTTTCTACCATGGCCTTTTCTACTGTGAATCGAATTCGAGGTACTTTTTTCAATAATCTTCATCTTGACTCGACATTCGGTCTTTATCTAATTTTGATAGCTTATGGATGATCTCGCCCTCATGCCATGGGGCATCAACCTATCAACTTATAAAGAAAAAAATATGGGAGTCAAGCTAGATTGCTCAATCCTATCTTCATCGTATGCTGTGACTTGGCTAACTTGAGAACTCTTGGGATAGCCTCCTATGTCAATAGAAACTTTATCTTGCGATGTCACCTGTCATCCTTCTAGTCTCCCATCTTGTGCTCAATTTACCTACTCTTGGAGCTCTACCTCATGCTGAGCCTGACTAACACCTAAAGCTTTACCTCCTACTGAGCTCCCTACCAAGTGATAGTGTCCTCTATATTTCTTCCCCTCTAAGATAATCCTATTGCCATACATAACCTTCAAGATTCCATCACCAGCTCTTCATCAATAGCTGCTTGAATCCAGTCTGCTCAGTGAAATTAGATTCCTCTTGAAACTAGGTATATATTGGATCTCATCCAATTTCCTCACTATTTCATAATATGTTTGCAAGCTAACTATTCCAATACCCTTGATCGTACAGCTTGATCAATCCAATAAACAAACACTATCCTCACTACTCTCTAGGAAGTCAAATATCTCCTCTTTACAATAAATATGATGTGGACATGTAGAATCTAAAACTATTGCTAGAAATAAGTAGATACCTCATTAGTGATCATAAGCATATCATCGATCTTATTACTGTCGCTACTTTGGACTGCTATTATAGTAGCTTTCGTCCGACCTCTGAGCTACAGGCAATCTATGATTCGATGCTCCAACTCATCATGCCGGTAGTATCTGATCTTGCTGAGTCCCTCGACACGAACTTAGACTATTCACCTTATAATTCTATTTTATTTCATCTTCAGCCACCACCACCTTTAGTCACCACCATAGCTGAGTTGCCACCTGAATTCGAGGCTTGATTCTTTCGCTTGAGAACCTCATTCTGGAGAAGTATAGAAGTAATTTTGTCCATCTTGATGGTGCTCTTTATCATAAGAAAAATAGTCATCTAAGACTCAAAAGAAGAGGAAAGTGACAAAAGTAAGACCAATGCCCTAGTCTTTTCTCAACCTTTTCACCAATGCTGAGGAGATTGGTGAGGATCTTCTAGAAGTTGCTGAGATGCTCTTGTATGCTCTGCCTTTTGCTCATTTATAGCTAGTAAAATTACTTCTAGAAGAAGAGAGCATTGGTGAGCGACTTTACCATGTACATCTCTTTGAGCTTTGACCACATCACCATTGGAGAAGTCTCGCTAAACATATAGATCATCACATCATCTATCAAGTACAAGTAGATCATGCTCACCACCTGCATCTAGAGCTATCTATAATCCTTTACCTCCATGGCAGTTGGCATCTCCTCATACAAGTGAGCATCAATCAATCCTTAGTTGGATGAGCATATTCTTTATCCTTGCTTGCCATAGAGAGAAATTGCTCTTTCCATCAAATTGCTAGTTGATTTCTATTTTAATTGAGCCTGTCTTCTTCATCTTCTTTAGTTTTGATCAACACCATCATAATTCAATAAAACTAGAGCTATGGTAAATTAGCTTTGATATCAATTATTATGATATCACTTATGTTGGTACCACTTATTGGGAAGGTCACTCATGCAAAATATGGATCTCCCCATCTTAAGATTGTAGTACTAGTAACAATGTTGATACCACAATAGAAAGAAAGAAGAGATACAAGAAAAGAACACAATTAAATACATGGATTGGCCTAAGGCTCACCTCCATGGGGTATGTAAGCTTTACTATGATAAAAGAAAAATTACAAGAGAAGGTCACACTCTCTTAACTCTCATACAATAATTTCTCTCTCTCAGAAGGAAGCATAATCCCTTACAAATCTCTCTCTCTCTCTAGGAGACCTCTCGTAGTTTTGACCACTACCTGGTAGTCTACTCAAAATATTATTGCACCTCTATTCTCTACTGATTATTGCACTCAGCTACTTCTATGATCTGCCGATCTGCTTATCACTCCACAGGCCCTTCAGGCCTCTTTTAAAGCTCTTAAACAGTATCAAAGTAGGCTTAGATCTCCTAATAAGACCCAAATTATCCCTTTCTAATCAGTCTGCAAGCCTTCGTAGCCACCCAATTGTGCGTATGCATGAAAAATAGCATGAAACAAGGCTACAGATCCCATGAAATCCCTCTGAATCTTTAAGCTATCCACACCTCAAATTTGGACCATGTGAAGCTGATGGGGATGTGTGTAGACCATATGTAGACTATGCCTGGTCCACGTGCTTCCCCTGAACTGCATGCATGCCTAGGTATGGTGCACGTGTGGTTGCCTGGGTGATGCCCGCGTGCATTGCACCATGCATGGGTGCCTAGGCCACGCCTATGTGCTGGAATACGCTTGCACGTTGGGACACACCTTGATGTAGGCCATGTGTGCCTATGGGCCATGTGCACCTATGGGCCGAGCCCTCCTGTAGGCCTCCTCATCATTGGGTCTTCGCTGTAGGCTTTTCTATCATGGGCTTTTTTGCTGTGGGTCGAATTTGAGGCACTTTTCAACATCAGTTGTCAGCAAAATAATCTCATCCTACCTTCCTTATAGGTGAAGATGTGATTATAGATATTGTCATTGTTGTGATACTGTTGCTCGATGGAGGGGTTCTCCCCCCATCCTTTGGATGGATGTCGGGAGCTCGAGAGGGATGTATTGTTGGACATTCATCTTGGAATGGAAGGTATTGAAAATTGCCCAGCCATCGTGAAACCTTGGACCAAGGGTGACTCATCGATTATTCAGCAAGGGCTAGAATCAATTGGAGATATAGAGTGGCAGAGTGTGAGGAGGAAGGAGGGTCAGGATGTCAATCTTCATCACCACTGCAAGGCCAAGGAGAAATGGTTTATGGCAAGAAGAGGAGCATAGGAGAAACGAGAGAGGAGAGGGCCAAGGAGAAAATGTTATAAATTTGTTACTGTTTGTCATAATTTATAAAATAGATGATTTAATTTCATCAAATTATAAAATATATTGTACATAAATTAAAAATAATAAAATATCCTATTAAATTTGAAATATATTGCATGGACAAATCATAATAATGTGGTGATTTTTGCTTTGGAATATTTTTGCAAATGATGACTTAATTTTGATATAGGATGTTATATTTTTGTAACTACTACATTTAAGGATATTTTTTATAATATCATATCATAATTTTAATCTAAAATATAATAATTTTGATATAGGATATTATAATTCTACATTCAAGAATATTTTCTATGTTGGATGTCACAATTTTAACGTATAATATTATAATTTTGAACTAAGATCTGATTATTCTTTGTTTGGAGATATTTTCTATAATAGGATATTATAATTTTAACTTGTTATAATTTTGATTAAAATATTATAATTCTACATTTATAGATATTTTTTATACTAGATTATTATAATTTTAACATCTAACATCATAATTTTAACAAAGGATGTTATAATTCTTTGATTGGGGATATTTTTTTTGACAAGATGTCATAATTTTAAACTAAAATATTATAATTTTAAATTAGGATATCATAATTCTATATTTGTAGATATATTTTATGCTAGGATGTCATAATTTTAACATATAATTTTATAATTTTGAACTAAGATCTCATAATTCTTAGTTTAGGAATGTTTTTTGTGATAGGATGTCATAATCTTAACCTATATTGTCATAATTTTGATTAATATATCATAATACTGTATTCGAGAATATTTTCTATGTTGGGATCACTATAGGAAATTTTACTTTGGCGATGGCTAATTGCCTTCACTAATAGTGGTTTTGCCATTGGTAATAGTATTAGTGATGAAAAATCATCGCTAATTGATGGTCGGAATAATCCTTATTGTTAATTGCCACTTTTAGTGATGGATTTTCTTGCCATTGCTTATAACCACTATTAGTGATGGTATTTGTGATGGCTAAATTTCATCACTATTTATTTTTTAAAATTAAATTTAAAAACTTTTAAAAAATTTAGCGATTGCTATTTTGTTGCTAATGCCGTCGCTAATAAATATTAGCAATGGCTAAAACCATCACCAATGCCATCGATAATAGTTAATTTTATTTTTTAAAAAAATTATAATAATATCTTTTAAAATCTATTTTAATTGATCATAGTCAATTATGATTCTTAACACCTATTATAATTAAAATCCAAAGATAATATGATAATCACAAATAGAAAATAATTATATTACATTATAAATATAAATTTTATAATTTTATAAATAGTATCAAAAAATATAATACATCAATATAAAAAAAATTAGATCAGATCCTCTTTGTTGTCCACCTCCTCGTCCTCCTGCTCCTCTCCAGCATCTGGTGGATAAGAGCAGGATGTCCCAGCATCTTGAAATGAAGAAAAATAAAATATTATTAATAAATTTTGATATGAAGGTATATCTTTTGATACACTCCAATTTTTGAATAGGTTATTTCTACACGTTCCATTCGATGATACGGAGCTATAGAATCCCTAGCCAATCAACTAGATGGTTATATTGAATTTTTAGCCCCTACATCCTCTTTCCCGACTCAAGCCTAAATATGTGAAGCTTCTAAATATGAAAACTTAAAATAAGTAAAAGAGTTTACTAATAGAATTACCTAGTATGATGGTTGGGATAATGAGCCTAGCTGGTTGCATAGCTGTCAATCCTAGAGAATCTCTACAATTGTATGGTAGACGGCATCCTAGAAGCTTTGAGATCGCTAGCTTAGAAGCCTCTATACAACCGCCTCCACGTGCGCATTGCTCCAAGTTTGGAACATCGAGGCCTATGAGCATTGCTCTTACTCGCCCCTCTGGTGATCCTGAGCCATTCCTCAAGGTCAATAAGGGGTTGAGTGGATGGGTCATTGTTTTGCTACATAATGACATACTCCGCATAATCCACCTATATAGTTTAGAAATACATTAGTTCTAATATACATATCAGATTTTGTAACAACTTAATAAATACAGTTTGAAATTCTTACTACTATTTATCGTAATCTAGAATCTAAGTAATTATCAATCCTTCTAAATTGGTGTGTGGCCTCCCACAACCATAGCTATCCTATGGATGATCCAACTACCATATCTATAATAAATAAATAATAAAGTTAAATTAATTAAAGCATACATATTAGAATTTTTATAGTTCTAGTAAAGAGTTTTGGTATTGATTTCTTATCAATCTATCGACCACAACATGTATGTCGATGGAGCTGTCTGTATGCTTGATCGGATCTTGCTAGATGGCTTGATTCTGCCAGGCCCTCTGTCACTTACTAAAGTATTTCTCACTGCTCCACTAGTTGCAGAGGGCCTCCTATACATCCATTCGTATCCAGTGATCCCTATAGGACCTCTAGTCTGATGGTGACTGAGAACTAGAATGCTCGATGATAGACTGCCTAAGGCTATATAGCCCATCTCGAAACCTATGTGTGGCTACCTACTCGAAGATTCGATGGCTAGCCTCCTCATCCTGAGGAGTCTCGAATTGATAGTACTCTTGTAAGTAAAAGCAATCATGTGTTAATAAATAGAATACAAACCTACAATGAATTTAAAAATAAACATTTATGATTTACTCAAAATATCTCTTAGGCTACATCACAAGCTCCAAATGGCCAGTTAGAGAACTCATTCACCAGCCCCAGCATCAAGCATTGAATGATACTGGTAACCACACGAGATACTCCAAACTCTCTAAATGTATTGCAAAATTGATTTTGAAAAATAAATATTAACTTTAGAATGACTAAATTCTAAATATATTAATTGAAGTTGTAGTACTTACGAGTGGCTCTAAACGTGGATGAGCTCTCTACAAGCCTACAATATTTTTTTTATTATTGCAAGCATCCTATCATAATAATTGACCGCCATATTAAACTTAGCCTTCAAGTTCAACAATTCTAACACAGCTGATAATATAGTGTGTATTTTATATTCCGACCATAGTGATTCATTAGTATCTTTCATCATACAGTAGAAATTGCCATTGCCAGCTTATAAATCATCCTTCACATTCTAGTTAAATTTAGGACTAGCCATATTCATAACCATGTCTACCATTCTATTTATGTCCCTATCTTGCTCACTTCTAATCCTTGCAATTTTTTTTATGTATCTCCATGCAGGTACCAATGCTTGTAGTTGGACATAAATCCACTCTTATACAAATGGACAATAATTATATTGTTATCAAATATTTCTCTTTTGCCACATCTGTTACAAGGGCAATGAGCCCATTCTTGATGTAAAAGTGCTACATTTTCAAAAGCAAAATCATTGAAGTACTCTATACCCTCCCTATATTCAATAGAAATCATCCCATCAACTACTCGATGATCCATCCAAGTACAGTCCATGGCACACTATCTAAGAATTCTACATATACATAAATATAATACAACTGCTAATTAATTATTTTATTATTCAAAATAACTTACCTACTAAATGCATCCTATCATCAACTAATAGGTATAGAAGGTTCTATCCCATTCAAAAAATGCATTAATTTTATAGATCAATTACAGTAATCAAACGATATGCAATATGAGCTAAAAAAAATTTTGGTAGTATTTTTTCTTAGTTCTCCTCACACAACTAAAGATGTGTGGGGAGAACTAAAGAAAAAATATAATTTACTATTATGGAGAATTAAAGAAAAATATTATTCAAAATTTCTTTCGATCACTCAGCATACTATTTGATTATTATAATGACCCATAAAATTACTTGTATTTTATAAACTATCCATATTGAATAATCAATTAACCAATGTACATAATTTTTTCATTCATACAAAAATATATAAATATATGAATATAGTAGAATATGTATATTAATCAAAAGATGGGTCTATAGTTCCATGTAATGTAATTTTTTTTAAAAATTAACACCATCAGCCTAAGCATGTAGGGTGCATGAGAGTTAGATGCCTTAGATGCCAGCTAGGACTCGAGGTCCAAGCACATAGGGCATGCCTCAGCTCTATGTTCATAATGCTGATCGGTACCTTCCTTTGGCCTGAGTGCATAGGGCATGCAGGAGCTAGATGTATTAGATGCTAGTTGGGACCTGAGGTCTGAGCGCACAGGGCATGCCCCAGCCCTACGTTTGTAATGCTGCTTGGCACCTTTCCTCAATTTGAGTGCTCTATATGCCGAGACCCAAGTCCCATGCTTCTAATTAATTAATTAAATATCTAAATAATTAATTAAATTAATATTTAATTAATTATTTTTAATATCTAATTATACTTAATTAACATAATTTAAATAAAAAAATTGATGTTTAGGGATGGAATTAGCCATTGCTAATACTCACAATAGAAAACGAGCTGGTGTGCAGGATTGAGGCATGGCCTGGCATGTAAGGACTAAGACGTGGGTTGGTGCATAGAAACTAAGGTGTGAGGAGACGCGAGCTAGCATGTAGGGACTGAGATGCGAGGGGATGGCTCAAGAATGGAATATCAGCTTAGGGATGCGGCTGCGGAGATAAGGGCACGGGGATGGGGTTGCAGGGTTGGTCGGTGGGAAGGGGCCATAGGGTTGGGGTCGCAGGCTGGGGGTGATGGGGTAGAGGCCATAAGGTCGGGCCGGTAGGGCTGGGGCAGCGGCTCGGGGACATGACTATGGAAATGATGGCATGGGGATGGGGCCATCGTGAGGTCATGTAGGTTAGGGTCACAGGGTCGGGCCAGTGGGGTAGGGGCTATAAGGTTGGGGCCACGGGCTAGAGGCAATGGGGTAGGAGCCGCAAGGTCGGGTCGGTGAGGTCGCGGCTGGCAGGGTCGGGATGGTCGTAGGCATGGCTGAAGGATGGGCTCAGGACCGTAGGATGCCAGAGTGCAAGGAGTGGGGAACCGTCGGAAAGTAGGTGCCAATGAGGGAGGGAAAGTTGGGAAGGAGGAGGCATCAACAAGAGGGGAATCACGAGAAAGGGAGGGGATGAGATATGAAATTTTTTCCCCTACAAGTTAGAGGGATATTTTTGGCAGACTATTAGAGATGGCTATGGTGGCCATCTCTAATGCCGTTGATAAATCATTAATGATGGCAATTTTTATCGCTAAAAATTAATTATCATCACTAATACTGTTATAAAAAAAATTCATAATTTTTAAAGTAAATATTTTTAAAAATTATTAGTAATGACAAATCTTTCCATCGCTAATAGCTATTGATAATTAATTAATTTAATTTTAATTATAATTAAAAATATTTTTTAAAATTTTAAATTTATGATTGACAACTTTTGTTGTTACTAATAGTCAGATTTTTATTACTAATTAATACTATTAGTGATGGCTAATATTTTGGATCATTTTTTTATAGTTAAGACTATTTTTAGCGATAGCTTGGTTTTTTGTTGCTAATACTGTTGCTAATAGTCAACATTCTTATAGTAAATATCATAATTTTAATATATAATATTATAATTTTGATATAAGATATTATAGTTTTTCATTTGAGAATATTTTTTTCGATAGAATATCATAATTTTAAACTAAAATATTATAATTTTGATATAAATATCATAATTTTCTATTCAAGGATGTTTCTTGTACCAGGATGTCATAATTTTAACATACAATATCATAATTTTGATATAGGATATCACTATTTTTCATTCAAAACTATTTTTTTTGATAGAATATCATAATTTTAAACTAAAATATCATAATTTTGATACATGATATCATAATTCTATATTTGGAGATATTTTCTATACTAGAATATCATAATTTTAATATATAATATCATAATTTTGATACAAGATGTCATAATTCTTTGTTTACAAATATTTTTTTGATAAGATATCATAATTTTAAATAAAAATATCATAATTTTGATATAAAATATCATAATTTTATGTTCGAAGATGTTTTCTATGCTAGAATGTCATAATTTTAACATATCATATCATAATTTTGATACAGGATGTCATAATTCTTTATTCAGAGATATTTTTTTAATAGAATATCATAATTATAAACTAAAATATCAAAATTTCAATATAGAATATCATAATTCTATATTTAGATTTATTTTCTATGCCAGGATGTCATAATTTTAATATATAATTTTATAATTTTGATATCCTATTTTATAATTTGACATCCTATAGTCAAGATATGATTAAATACAAATTTTTAGAGGATTAGGACAATAATCATCACTTTGATAACCTATGTTCAATGTCATACAATGATTGAATAGAAAATGTTAAAAAAAAATTATTTTGAAAGAGAATTATGAATTCAATGTTACACAGCTTGACATCTTGTATTTAGTGTCATGTAAAGAATTGACTCTCTTACAATGATAAATTACTATCATATAGAAAATTAACTCTCTTATGATGATAAATTCAATTATAAATCAGTAAAATATGTTTAAGGATAGATTGAATTATTTCTATCAGAGGGCTCCAACTTTATTAATGTTAGCAATGACTCTCTATCCTTTCTTGAAATACCTTATAGAGAACTTGACTTGACACTGCAAGAAAGAATCAGATTGTCCACAATAGAAAGTTCAAGTAATAAATAGCATGTCATTTAAAGAAATAGGATGTTATAATATGATCAATATATTAATTTTGGAAGATAATATTGCCTACAATGTCATAATTTAAACTTGAAATGTTATAATTTAGATGCAGGATGTCATAATATTATTATAGACTATCTTCCATAGGTGCTTTACAAATACAATATCAAAATTTTATATCATAATTTCTATATAAAATTTATAATAATATTAAACCTATCTTCAGAAGGTAATTTACCTATAGAATGTCATAATTTTTAATTAAAATATCATCATTTTGACTTAGAATATCATAATTTTTTAAAAAATATCTTTTGGAGGTATTTTGCTAGCATGATATCATAATTTTAATCTAAAATAATATAATTTTGATATAGAATATTATAATAATATCAAAAACTATCTTCGAGAGATAATTTTTCTACAAGATATTCTATTTTTTTTGAAATATCATAATTTTGATACACGATGTCATAATAATATCTAAAAAAAATTTTTAAAAAAATTTATCTACAAGAAGTCATAATTTTAATCTAAAATATTATAATTTAGACACAGTATATTATTATATTTTTAAAGATCATCTTTTGGAGGAGTTTTGCCAATAGGATGTTATAATTTGATAAAAAATATCATAATTTTGATACATGATGCTATAATAATATCATAAATTATCTTCAAAAGATAATTTACCTATATGATGTCATAATTTTAAACTTAAATATCATAAATTTGATCTATGATGTCATAATAATATGTAAAACTAACTTTTAAAGAAAGTTTTCTTAGAGAAAGTTATAATTTTAATATAGAATATCAGAATTTATATACAAGGTGTCATAATATTTTTAAAAACTATCTTTTAGAGGTATTTTACTAACATGATGTCATAATTTTAATTTAAATATCATAATTTGACATAGAATATTATAATAATATAAAAAATTATATTGAAAGGTAATTTGCTAATAGGATGTCATAATTTTTATTTAAAATATCATAATTTTGATATACGATATCATAATATTATCTAAAACTATCTTTCGAAGGAATTTTACTTACTAAAAGTTATAATTTTAATTTAGAATATCATAATTTAGATATAGGATGCTATAATAATATCAAAAACTATCTTCAAAAAATTTTATGATAATAGGATGCCATAATTTTAACTTCAAATATCATAATTTCAATCCAGGATATTATAATAATGTAAAATACTATATACAGAAGGTATTTTAACTATAGGATGTCATAATTTTAATATATAATATGATAATTTAGACACATGATATCATAATAATATCAAAGATTTAATTTAAAAAATATTTTAAATATAATTATCATAATTTTAATCTGGAATGTCAGAATTTTGAAACAAGATGTTATAAAAATATCAAAAATTTACTCTAGGATATTTTTTATCTATAGAACATCATAATTTTAATTTAAAATATCATAATTTTTTATTAAAAATATCATAAAAATATAAAAAATATCTTTTAAAGATATTTTGTCTATAGGATGTTATAATTTAAAATTAAAATATTATAATTTAGATACAGAATATCATAATAATATCAACAACATTATTTGAAAGGTGTTTTGATTGCAAATGTCATATTTATAAGCCAGAATGTCAAAATTTTCATACAATATGGCATAAAAAAATCTTCTTATTAATTTTGAGATATTTTTTCCTATAGGGTAACATAATTTTAATTTATAGTATTATAATTTAGTCACAGAATGTCATAATAATATCAAAAAAAATATTTATGAGATATTTTTAGTTTAAAATATCATAAGTTTAATCTATAATATCATAATTTTGATTTAGGATATCATAATAATATCCAAAACCATCTTTGAAAGATTTTTCTTATAGAATATCATAATTTTAATTTAGAATGATATTCTATATTAAAATTATGATATTCTATTGATAAAACATCTTTTGAAGATAGTTTCGATAATATTATGATATCATATATTAAAATTATGATATTATAAATTAATATTATAATATTCTATAGGTAAAATATCTCTCAAGAGTTGGTTTTGATATTTTTATAATATCTTGGATCAAAATTATGATATTTTATATTAAAATTATAATATCCTATTGATAAAATACATTCTAAAGATTATTTTGATAATATTATAATATCAGAGATCAAAATTATGATATTATAAATTAATATTATGATATTATATAGGTTAAATATCTCTTAAGAGTCAATTTTGATATTTTTATGATTTTTTGATTCAATATTATGATATTCTACATTAAAATTATGATATCCTATTAGTAAAATGCTTACTAAAAATAGTTTTGATAATATTATGATATCCTAATTCAAATTTATGATATTATTGATTAATAGTATGATATCTTATAGATAAAATATTTTTTAAGTATAATTATTGAAATTTTGATGACATCCTATATTAAATTTATGAGATTATATTAACATTATGATATCATATTGATAAAATACCTTTCGAAGATAGTTTTGATAATATTATGATATTATAGATCAAAATTATAATATTATATATTAGTATTATAATATTATATAGGTAAAATACCTTCAAAATATAATTTTGGATATTTTTATGACATCCTAGATTAAATTTATAAAACTCTATCTTAACATTATAGCATCTTGTAGGTAAAAAGCCTTCTAAAGATAGTTTTAGATTCTGAAGGTTATGATTTTGATATATAATGTCATAAATTTCGTTCGGCATGACATATATTACTATAGGATGTCATAATTTTTTTCTTACTAGTTAGATGTTTGTTTATGGAAGGAGGTTATACTTAGTTAATATAAAATTTGAAAGTGAACTGCTCTGAAAATCATCAAGAAAGTAAAAAATCATTAATAAAAGCCCTAAACCTTAAAAGAAGTTTACCTTCTTCTCTTTTCTCTATTTTATCTCTTTCATAGGTTGTAGGGGCATCCTCTTCCCTGTAAATAATCATTACTGTACTCCCTTTGATCATCTTCTCTTCGTCATTGCCTTGTCTTTAGTGCCTTTTAAACTTTAACTTTTTAAGGGCTATTACTGAATAAAAGTGGTTATCTGAAAATGCTCCTTTAACCAATAGAACATCTTTCATATTATGTTAAAATACTCACTACAGAGATGGTTCAGTCGAGATGCTCCACTTCTCCATAAAAAGAAATGAAGAAAACATTGGTCATCAGAGTGGAGGGAAAATGAAAAGGCATTTTGGGAGAGAAGATGAAAAAAATTTAACCAGATTTTTGGCCACTTTTCTTTGCTACACAATAAGGGCAAAAGCATCTTAAAATTATTTCTTTGCTAAACAATGGGGGCAAAAGCGATTTTTTATTATTTTGAAAAGACCAGGATTAATGATGCTATAGAACATGACACTGCCATCTATGAAAAGTTAGGACTATCACATTATGCCATGAGGGTGCCCCATGGACCAATCGGGTGAGGCGATGTGCTCCACATTGGATTTTCTACGCTATAGGTGGTGTACAAAAAATTTTGCTTTGGTTGGTGATCCTAAAAAATCAACTAAATTGATTGTTAGCCCAAAAAATACTCAGTATAAAAATTTTAGTTGGTGATCCCAAAAAATCAACTAGATTGATTGTGAGCCTAGGTGAAATAACTGCACCATAATTGGACTGATTTAGTAAAATTTTCAAGAAAAGCTTGAAAGTGGACGTAGGTGTCAGATTGTATCGAATCACTATAAAATTTGCTATATTTATTGCACCCCAAATTTAGGATATAACATCGCCATGCTATCGAGAGGTATTACTCTCGATAACATGGATTATAATTAAAATATAAATAAAAATTTAATTCTATGATTCCTCAATTAATCAAACCAATATTGATCCAGTGCATCTAAATCTAAAACCAAAACTCAAAATCTATATCTCAAAATTCATAAATAATATGCTATAAGTTCATGATCACCTAATAAACTAAGTTTAGCTACCAAAATCACCAAGCTTGCTATATAGACCCCCAAGCCTAGATCCCTCATCATTTCTAATCTTAATCCTTTATAAAAGAAAACATAAAAATAAAAGATATGAGCTAAACTTATTCAGTAAGCAATACCCATGCTTTCTTACTTAATCAAGTATAATTTTTTTTAAGATAATCTAATATTTAAAAAATAATATACATTATAAAATAAAATATTTCATAGATCATATAATAAAATATTTCATAGACCATATAATAAAATAAATCATAAACCAATCATACATACTTAAATCATGAATATTTTGTAAACATGATTCGCAAATCATTTTTATCATATGTTCATATTATGTTTCAAAACATTGCTTACAGACATTCATGCTAAGATCACTTTATACCCATGATAGGACTATATTTTTTAATCGATAGAATTCTTATGTCATATACCAACTTTATATCCATTGGCAGGGCCATATTTTTTATGGATGCAAACTTTGGATGTTGACTTTTCTAATTTTAGGGATTCATGTATTGCTATCTGAGAGTCTTTGAAATTTTTATATCTTTTTCTTCAAACATATATATAGAGATGGAAATATAATAAAATTTATAATTCATAAATATGCTATTTTCATAAGACATATTCATGAAATCAATGGTTATAATAAAACATACTTTTTCATATTTCATATCCTAATCCTTATTTTATAAAAAAACATGACTTCATCAATAAAAATTTATTTACATAAAAAATATGATACTTTAAAAATAAATAAGTAGCATAAGATCTACTATCTCAATCATCCTAGATCATCAAAATTCATTAAAAGAATCAGATAATCCTATTTAAAATATTAAATCATAATTAATTTTTTAATTAATTTAATAAAATTAAATGATAAAAGAATGCTGTTAATTAGATGATCGGTCATAGACCATCAGAGCACTAAAGTGGTGGGGATCTTTTTATCGGGGTCAACACGAGTCCCTAGACAAAGAAGGCCCGACTTGACATAGGATCCATAGATCTTCTTAGAGAGAGAAAGTGGATAAAGATGGAGAAAATAGGATGAGAAAATAGCATCTAGGGTCCCACATGATCTAAACAAAGAAACTCTAGAGAAAAAGGGAGAGAGAATGAAAGGGAGAGAAAAAATCTTAGAGAGATACAAGAGAGAGAATTTTTCTCTTTCTTCTTCTTTCTTTTTTTCTTTTCTTTTCTTTCTTTTTCTTTTTCTTTCTTCTTTCTTTCTTGGCTGATTAAGGAAGTAAGGGATCAATGGCTTATGGCCAAAGATCGGCAATGTGGTGGTGACATAGGCGACTAGCGATGGCGGAGCAAAGGAAAAACCTTGGAAAAGTAGGGGACCCACCACTTTTCTTTTTCTTTTCTGATCATTATGGCCAAAACCTCCAGGAAAGATAGTAGGTAGGTGGAGGTCATGACCCAAGGGTGTGGCACTGCTAGTGGCGGCGTCGATGGCCAGAAAATAGGAAAGAAGGGTCAAACAAAATAGGAGAAAAATATGGTGTCATGTTTGGTGGCATTTTTGATGAATCTGATGGCTGGTGGCCATAGGAAGAAGGAGAGGAAGAATGGCCGACACTTATCTTGGGCTCCAGTGACATCTCTGATGATGATTTTAAGTGAACACAATGAGGGTAGTGATAGAAAATATGCAAAATTTCATGCATAAATTTCAAAATTTTTTCGAAATAAAGAACAACAAAAGACATAGATTAAATTATTTAATCTATAAATGCATGTAATCAAATTACAAAATCTTACATTAAGGATCTATAACATGTTATGATGCAAATATAAATATGAAATTAAATTAATCATAAGTGGTATTGATCATATCAATACCTAGATCTAGAATAATTCTAAATCTAATCCTAGATCACATCTAGATCACCAAGAGATTAGATCTCTTATCTTTGCAGGTCAAAACTCCATGGTTGAATTCATTGTTGTCTTTGAAGCCGCACAAGCATTTGGCCTCTCTAGATGATCCACACGAATCTGCAACACAGATCGAAGGTTCATCGAACGAAGATCTGCTCGAAGTGCTAGCTTCTCGTGGATCCCTTCTGATGGTTAATCAAATACATGTTCTTTGGATCTCTTAGACACTCCAAGAGATGAAGAATATGAGAAGGAATAAGGAAGAAATCCAACTCTTAGATCTTCCATAAATTAGAAATAAATACATATGAAAAAACCCTAGGAGAAGACAAATCTTCTCCTTCAGGATGTCAACGGTTGATGTCCTGAAAATATCTGTTATGCTAGGTTCAGAGGAGTCCTTCTTCTTTAGATTTTTTTTTAATTTTTTAGATATCACACCCTCAGATTTTTCTCATAAAAATCTCATAAATAAAATTGAGAAGAAGGGCTCTCAAGAAAATCCTAAGAGAAGACCTTCTTCTCTTCTTCTCGCAACAGGACATGATCAAATCATATCCAAAAAGAGTCTCTATTTCCAAAAACCTTTGAGCATATATCCCATGCCCTTATCCTTTCTCTCTAGGTTTTTATCACATAAAAATATACAAACAAAATAAGAAGGAAAGATTAAAATCAAAACAACAAGAGAAGACCATCTTCTCTTACCTTTGTGCCTTTCAAGACATCAACGTTTGATGTCCAGATGAAGACCTTTTCTCTTAGGATCTTGGCACCATCTTTCCTCAAGCCCTTCCTCTCTCTCTCTCTCTCAAATTTTTATTATATAAAAATCATAAATAAAATAGGAAGAGAGAAACATAAAAAAAAAATATAAGAGAAGACAATCTTCTCTTACCTTATCTCTTCAAGATATCAAACTTTGATGTCTTAATTGAGGGCTCTTCTCCATGAATCTTGGTGACAAAAAGCCTCCACACCTTCTCCTTCTTTTCTTCTAATTTTTCATAATTTTTCTAGAATTTTTCATGTCCTCTATGGTCAAAGAAAGAGGTGTCCCCTTTATATTGCAAAACTAGGTCAAAACCTAGTCAAAGGAGGACTTCTATGGGGCGTCCCACTCTTGGACGCCTTGGACGTCCCTCCCACTTATTTTTTCATATAATCACTGATTCTCACATACAAAAATAAGATAAAAAGGGCCAAATAAGATAGAGGGGCATGGGTAGAGTTGGCGCACAAGGGAGGGAGGAGTTTGGGTTAAAGAAGACTCTTCCAAGTAGGAAATAATTTTCAACTTCCTTCTAATTTTGACCAAATCAAATTTAAATCTAATTTTTGAGATAATTGGCTATGAAAAATAATTTCTTAGGCATGGAAATCATAGAAAAAAAATCTAGAATTAAAATATGGTGTGGGCTTTCTTAGGCGCAAGTGAAAGAGAGAGAGTCCCAATCCAACTAGGACTCCTCTTATTTAACTAATTTAAAATTATTTTAAATCTAATTTAAATAATATTTAAACTAGATTAAATGTAATCTAATTAAGAATAATCCTAGTTCAACTAGGATCCCAATTAAATCAGATTAAATCAAGATTTAAATCTAATTTTAATCCTAAGTCAATCAGGTGCACCCAAGTCCTAGTCAAACAAGGAATTGTTCTTTCCTTGCAATTGGCTTATCCAATAAATCAATTAGACTTAATCTACTTAAATCTAAACTAATTATAATTGAATCTAATTCAATTAAACTTGATCTCAGTCTGATTGTTCAATCAAATTGAGCCAAGTCGTAATCCAATTGCTAATCAATCCTCCTGCAATACTTACATTAGGTCAAACATCAATCGCATTAAATGTTTGACCTCAAAATGATTCTCAATCATTGATTAACCATCCGATCATGTTACAAGCTCTAATGTATGTGACCCCATAGGTTCAAACCTAAGTTGATAGTACAAATATTAATTTTTGTATCAATCAAAGTTACCATCTAGCAATGGTTTTCGACGTCCGAATAGGTCGAATGTATTCAAAGCAATATTTTTAGAACCTTGACCCATGGTTGCCGTATAATTCATCCCTATGACCAATAATGCTCAAGACAACTTCAAGTATGCTATCAAATTCTCATACAAGTCATCTCTATTATATCTCAAAATTTTGTAAATCCTATGACACCTCACGAGGATTACTCAGGTCTAAGTTTTGCTAAATTGAAACACAGCGAGATATTCTCTTTTTGAAGTTAATTAGAAATGGTCAATCCCATTTTGACTCACACATCGACTCTACAAGTACTTGACTGTACCCAAAAATCTTCCATCATCTATATTAAAAATATAGACAGTCCAGCACTAAAGTATAGTGAGTTGCTCGTAAGTCACCATGACGATCTCAGATCAGAGAGACACTTATACCCATTGACTTTAGCTAGCTACTCTTGATAGTAGAGTGTTACATTGATCATGTTTAGTGCAGATGTACTCCAACATCTCATCTGAATGCCATACCAGTATCTCTACACCATTTGATTACAAGAACAACCAATGCATATGGCATATAGCGATCTACACTCGATAAGTTATCATCCTTATTAATAACTTATCATTTGATCATGAATAATTTAAGAACCATCTGATAAATTCTTCTTTATCAATTGATTATGATTCTAAGGACTTCATCATAATTTAGGAGTTCATTTATGGAAGATAGAATTTTGATGATGAAATAACCAAATTATTATTATTATTAGATAATTCATATACTAATTTCAATCATCTACTACTTAGATGATTGGCTTTAGGACATATTTTTCAACAACTCCCACTTGGGCTAAAGCCAATCAGAATGATATCAAATATCCTATCTTCCACTTGAGTTCATAAAACTTCTTAGTTTTGAGGCCTTAGAAAATGGGTAGATCAAGTTCTTCTTTTACATCGATCTTCTAAAGATCGACATTACCCAAATCAAATATCTAAGATGAAAACGATGCAAAATATATTGGTCCTTTGGTTCTTTAGCCTGAGTTATGGCTCCGGTGCTATGATAGGACTGGACCATAGGTGGAGGGTGCCACTCCCAACCTGCTAATGAACCACAGTAACTACACAGCTTATATGGCAGCATCATATGCCATGATGTACTCTACATCACTAACTGAATAGGCTAAAGTATCCTGCTTAAAACCTTTCCAACAGATTGCTCCTACAATTAGGGTATGAGTCGACATTCTCTTGTTGTCATCTTATTCTGATTGAAATCAAAACATCAATATATTTTAAGTTAGTACTTTTATATTTGAGTCACTAGACCTTAGTATTTTTCAAATACTTAGGAATTGTCTATACAATCCTCCAGTGGCTCTTACTTGGATTAGATCGGTATCTGCTTACTACCTCTAGTAAGTATACCATGTCTAATCTTGTACATGGATAAATAAGATGACAGCTAAATCTTTATTTTTTGCAATGTTGGAATGCTATTCCAAATTAAGAGAATTTCATCCTCAAACATCATAAGAAATAACACTATAAAACATTTTGCCCAATAATAAGTGTAGGATTTGTCTTTGTTCATAACTAAGATATATATTCAGAATGTATGTTCAAACTTTGAGATGATACTCAGATGGGCTTTATAGGTCCTTACCTTCCCATCTGTGCTACTCTGATCTTATTAAAAATTCTTTCATACCCAATGGGTTTTATCCCTTCAGGTGATCAACTAGTGTCCATACACTATTGATTTTTATAGACTTTAATTTGGATCATATGGCTCTAGGCCACTTCTCAGAATCAAGCTGCTGCACTGTATTCTTATAGATGATCGCATCATTGTTGTTCTCATCAAGCTCAACATGATTGCCATATCGGATCTAGACACTGAAGTATCTATCCGGCTAAAGGCGGTACTCTACCGGATCTCCTTAAAGGTGACACTTTAATGGACTCCGAATTTGATATGATCAAATCAAATTCTATAGGTTTATTAGATAACATCGGTTCTTTTCTACCAATCAAACTTTTATAAGTTCAACTTGATGGGCATCATTTCCTTCTTTAAGGAACTCCTTTCTAAAAGGAATGCCCTACTACTGATGAACATTTGATGTTCTTTAGCATAGCAGAATTAATAACCCTTAAACACTTATTGGATCAGGATCCAAGTTTATTTGTATGCAAATATACGACATAGGCTGATCAACTCCAAATCCAAAAGTGAGAGAGTCTAGGTCTACGCCCAATCCATATCCCATATGGAGTCAATGCAATAGATTAACTTAGTATAAATTTTCAAAATAAAAAAATAGTCACAAGAGCACAATCCTACAACAAGTAGACAAGTATACCCTATTGTGGATTGAACCATGTCTAACAAAATTCAATTTCTCCTTTTAGATACACTATGTTTCGAAAAGGAATCCACTGAGAGAGAATCCTATTCTCTCCTAGATATATCACAAACTCACTAGATAAGTATTTGCCTCCTTGATTTGATCAAAAAGTTTTAATACCTTATCTAGTTTATTTTTTTTTTCATTATTGAATCATTTGAACATTTCAAATAATTCATCCCAGACGTACCCATGCCCAGATAGATCATCTGTAATGAAATATTAATGTCTTCCTTTGGCACTTAAGTTCAAGGTCCACATACATCACTATGTATGAGACTTAGAACTTGATCGGCTCCTTCACCTTCTACAGTAAAATGTTACTTTGTCATCTTCTCAAGAAGACAAGATTCATAGGCTATCAATGATTCACAATAATTGATATCGAGATTTTTCTCTCAAGCTAACCCATTTATCCTGTTCTTGTCAATATGACTAAGCCTGTAATGCCAAACATAGACATCCATGACATAATCTAACTAGTGTGTATACATTCAACTTACCTTAGGTCCTTGCAACGAATTGCATAAGACCACTGGTATCTATTACCCAGGTAGTAAAATTATATACAGAGAAGTTTTAAGGTGTTATCATATAACATCTTTAATGAGCAACTTTTGCTCCTTTCTCTTGTTCAACCTATTGTGGTCAAGGAAAGCAAGACAAATCTTCTTCCTATGACCCTGTTTTAGACATTAGAAGTACTATGCTTGATTTGGGTTAATCTTGGACTAATAATTTTGACTAGGCTCAGAAGCCCCAATACAAATCCATTCGTACTATTGAACCAATATTCAACTTTCAATATTGATTATTGAAGTTGGATCTATAAGTCCTCACTGTCTAACAATGATAGGAGCAATTAGGATTTAGCCTTAATAGAGAATAATGGCCTATTGTATATGAATCATTTTAAGCCTAAAGACTTGGACTTTAGTCTAAAGGTTCTTTTACTATTTTATTTGAACTGGTAGCCTCTACCTCTAATTCGAGGAATTACTTTAATTTTTTAGTAGGTACTAGAATCCACATAGATTGCACACGAGCCCAACTTTGGTTGGCCCATCAATGTATATCTAAGGATAGATTCATAACCAATTATTTCTTCAAATAATTTTTTGTAATTTTAATTTTGCCTCAGGCCCTGATCAATTGGCTTTGGCCTTCTCAGAAATGGGTCCAGTTAGGTCCAACCATTAACATAACCATACTTGGCGCATCCAACCTATTGGGGATAAATCTCACTCTCACCAAAGTCCAGCCTGATGCTTAGCCTAACACAATTGATAATCATGGAAGAGCTTTAATCGAGAATTCTTCCTCCAACGGTCGAGCCCCACCCGATCTCCTCCAACGGCCGAAATCATTTAGTAGCTAAATTCCTCCAACGATCGAATCCAACCAAACTCTTCAGTGATCGATCCTTAGCTGAACTCTCCATTAGTCGAACTCCATCCAGATTTCTCTAGTGGATTTCTTCCAAATTTTAACTAGTATTTCTTTCGGATGATCCCCTCTAGCTATGTTCCCTTTTGGAGTCCGAACTCTCCTGAAATTGATGTATGTCAAAGCTCTTCACCAACTAACACCTGCTTCCTCCGAACTTCAACTATTAAATCTCAACGAACAACCACTTCATGGCAACGGACATCACTCTCCATAACAAACTCCACATGGCCCCGAGCGGCCCACTACCAAATGACTACATTATAATAACGGATATCTCTCTTCATAACAAACTCCATGTAGCCCCGAGCAACCCATTACCGGATGGTTACGACAAGCTCCTTCTATAAAAAGAGACCCTCCAGATACGTTTTTTCTAAGCTCTCTTCTCCTTTTCGAAACTCTACTGAATTTTTATCTGAGCACTCTATTTCTATTGACCAGAAGAGCTGACTTGATCGTCGAAGGGTCTTGCCAGAGCCACCACCACTGACTCCAAATAAAACTTTATTTTGCAGGTCGTCGACGGCGACCTCTTCCTCCTCCACTTCAGCTTGATCCGGCGTCAACCAGATTCTGCACCAACAAAATTGGTGCTAAAGGAAAGGCCCTCTATTTCTGATGTTTTCTTATTCTAAAAAGAGTGTTCGATAGCAATCTCTCTTCTTCCTCTCTAGAGTTCTTTCTCGAGAAAGAATGCCTTCCAGGAAAGCTTCGATTCGGCGATCAACGGCCTCTGCAGTCAGATCCCATCCAGACCTATCTGCTCCTATTCTAGCCCCGGCAACTCAGGCTCTACCTACGGCCATGGTGGATGCGAAGCAATTCTACCTACTGGTTCAATAGGTTCACGGTCTTATGGAGGTAGTGCAGGCCATACGTCGATAGGCCTCGGCACTGATTTGACTGGATCAGGCCTCTTCGAAGCCCCATGATCTGATCTTGGGATGGCCGACTTAGGCTGCCCGATCGCTGATCTCAAAAAAGGAGAAGTAGAGGATGGAGGACCCTTACTCGGACCATGACTCGACCCAGGGGGAGGCTTCACACCCGCTCGACCAAAAAATTCTAGAGATCAATGATCTTGAAAATCTCCTTGATCAAAAGCTCCAAAAAATGAGCTGACGAATCGAATAACTCCATCACACTCCCTCCACCCATGGTAATGATATTTGCACTGACCCTCCTTTTTTTCAGATGATTATGCAGGAACCAATCCCACCAAACTTCAAGCTCCCTCAGTTTGAGAGTTACAACGAGACCACCGATCCGATCGATCATCTAGAGACCTTTCGAATGATGATGCTACTTCATGGTGCGCCAAATGCCATTTTATGCCAGACTTTTCCATCCACCCTCAAGGAAGAAGCCAGGAATTGGTACTCAGCCCTTAAGTCGGGTACCATCTTTTTCTTTGATCAGATGAGTCATCAGTTTGCAGTTTATTTCATTAGCAGCCGACATCTCCGTCGAGGTTTGGATTTTCTGATGAACATCAAGCATAAGGAGGGAGAATCCATTCGGGTATATGTCATTCGATTTAATGCTACTACATTGGAGGTCCGAAACTTGGACCAGTCAGTTGCAATGGACGCACTCAAGGGTAGCCTTCAGAAGAATGATTTGCTATTCTCCCTAAAAAAGATGTACCCTAGAAACTTTACCGATATGCTGGCTCGAGCTGAAGGTTATGCCCAAGCTAAAGAAGCTTTCAAGGCCAAGGATAATGAAGCCATTGGAGAGTAGTGAATCGGTGAGCCGGGTAGGCCCATTAAGGAAGGAAAGTTGAGTGAAGCTTGGCCATGCTTTCGAACTTTCTCTAAGCACAAGCGAGCCCGAACTCCTCCCCAGGCTTGGAGGTAGGGAAGCCCTGATAGAAGGGTGTAGCGGGGTTCTCCCCTCCAAAAATTTTATAACTATTCCCCTCTCAATGCTCCAAAAATCCAAGTGCTGATGGAAATTAGGGAGCAACTACCAAGATCGAAAAAGATGCGTACTCATCTCGACAAGCACAAGCCTAACAAATTCTACCTTTATCATCATGATCACGATCATGATACTGAGGAGTGTATTTAGCTCCAGGATGAGATCGAGGAGCTCATCAGATGAGGCAGACTCGATCGATTCCTACGACGTTGGCCTGAAGGATGGAAAGATCGGCCAAGGGCACTGCTGCAGCCTGAACCACCAAGAGGGAGGATCAACAAGGAGATCGACCGTCTCTCAACATCATCAACACTATCTCGAAGGGACTTCGATGAGAAGAGGCTGGTGGATCTGAGGGATCAGTGAAGAGATGGAGGACTGAGGAACCCATAACCTTCACTGAGGTAGATGCCCAAGGAGTCCAATTCTTGTACAATGACGTGGTTGTAATTTCTTTAAACATTACCGATTATGATGTATGCCGTATTTTAGTAGATAATGGAAGCTCAATCGATGTATTATTTTATGATGCTTTCTCAAAAATGTCCTTACTCAATAACCACTTAGGGCCTATGAACTCTCCATTGATAGGCTTTACTGGTGATGCTGTACTAGTTGAGGGTATAATAACTTTGGCTGTGACTGCAGGACAATGCCCGAAGCTGGCTAAGACATAGGTCAATTTTTTAGTCATAAGGACTCCATCTGCCTATAATGCTATTCTGGGTTGATCTAATCTAAATGCACTTCGGACAGTGGTATCAACTTATTATTTGAAGTTGAAGTTTTCGACAAGTCACGAGTTCGGAGAGGTCAGGGGAGATCAAGCTCTGGCAAGGCACTGCTACTCAATCACCCTGCATAAGGAAGAACAGTCCAACCCTTATTCTATTGATGGACTAGATGTCCATGATGATCTCACCAAGGAGCGGGGTGAGCCTATGGAGAACCTTGTATCTATGCCCTTAAACGACGGGAACATGGAGCACGTAGTGCAGATTAGCTCCAACTTAGGGGACGAGGTTCGGGAGCAACTCGTCGCCTTCCTCAGAAAGAATGCGGATGTCTTCACCTGGGTCCTAACAGATATGCCAAGAATTGATGCTAAGGTCATGGAACATTGGCTGGTCATTGATCCGAAGCATCAACCGATAAAAGAGAAGATGCGCAACCATGCCCCGAAGAGATAGAAAGCAATTATCGAAGAAGTAGGCAAGCTCCTCAAAGCTGGATTCATCCAGAAAGTTAACTATCCGACCTAGGTCTCAGACATGGTTCTTGTCGAAAAGGTAAACAATAAGTGGAGGATGTGTATAGACTTCAAAAAGCTGAACAAATTCTGTCCAAAAGATAGCTACCCTATACTCAGGATTGATCAACTGGTAGATGCAACTTCGAGCCATGAGCTCCTCACCTTCATGGATGCCTTCTCTGGTTATAACTAAATACGGATGGCATCGGAGGATGAGGAGAAAACTACTTTTGTTACTGACCATGGTCTTTATTGTTATAGGGTTATACCCTTTGGACTCAAAAATATAGGGGCAACATACCAGCGCTTGGTCAACAAGATCTTCAAGAAGCAGATCAATTGCAACATGGAGGTATACATGGATGACATGCTCGTCAAAAGTCGAGCTTCTATAGACCATCTCGCCGACCTTAAAGAGACCTTCAGCACACTCAGAAAGCACAAGATAAAACTAAACCTGACCAAGTGCACCTTTGGTGTGACCTCTGAGAAGTTTCTTGGGTTTATGATGTCGGGATTGAAGCAAATCCAGAGAAAATCTGAGCCATTTAAGAGATGACTGCTCCAAAAACAATCAAAGAAGTTCAGCATCTAATTAAAAAAGTGGCATTCCTAAATCGCTTCATCTCGAGATCGATCGAGCGATGCATGTCCTTCTTCTAAGTTCTCAGGCAACCAAAGAACTTCTGCTAGATGGTGGAGTGCCAATGGGCGTTTGAGGAGCTTAAAAACTACCTCGGCTCACCCCCACTGCTGGCAAAGTCCAAACCTGAAGAAGAATTATTCCTTTACCTAGCAGTCTCCCCAACGGCCTTGGCAACTGTCCTGGTCAAGGAAGAAGCGAAGATGCAGCGATCGGTTTACTATATAAGCTGGGTCCTGTGGGATGTAGAGACCAAGTACTCTAGACTAGAAAAATTGACTTACTCTCTTCTAATTGCTGTCAGAAGACTCCGATCTTACTTTCAGGGGTATACCATAATGGTCCTCATGGACCAACCAATAAAAGCAGTCTTTCATCGAATGGATACTTTCAAAAGAATCGCAAAATGGACAATCGAGCTCACAAAATTTGACATCAACTATCGACCCCGGCCATCGATCAAAGCTCAGATATTGGTAGATTTTATAGTAGAATGTACCAATCTAGATGAAGTCGAGCTTGAACAGACGAGATCGACACTCAGCTATCGCAACCGAGCCTCCCTAAAGAGAGTACCGACCTTTCTGAAGATTTTTGGATCCTATACGTGGATGGTTCATCCAACTCCATAGGAGCAGGTGCTAGGTTAGTCTTAGTCATCCCTGAGGGAATCATCATCAAGTATGTGCTATGCTTCGAATTCTCTACAACTAATAATGGGGCCGAATATGAAGCGTTGATCGCCAGATTAAAAATAGCAAGACAGTTAAAAGTAGATCGACTTCAAGTCTATAGTGATTCTTAATTAGTGGTCGGCCAAGTTGGTGGCAACTATAAAGCATGGGAGGAAAGTATGATGAAATACCTTGAGAAAGTAAAGGATTTGACTTTGGCCTTTGGCAGTTTTGACATTCAACAGATTCCAAGGATAGAAAGTACAAGAGCCGACCTCCTCTCTAAATTAGCCACTTCAGTCCCAGCTGAACTATCCAAAGAAGTATTTTTCGAAACTCTAAAATGCCCAAGCTTGGAGGAATCATAGGTTGTTACGCAGACCGAGCTCGAGCCGAGCTAGATTGATCCATTGGTTGCCTACCTCAAAGAGAAAGTTCTTCCTCATGATCCGAAAGAAGCTCGAAAACTCAGAAATCAAACCTCTCAGTACGTTTTGTATGATGGCAAGTTGTATAAGAGGTCGTATTTACTACCGCTACTGAGATGTCTCCAACCTTTAGAGGCCAACTTTGCATTATGAAAAGTGTACGAGGAAATCTATGGAAGTCATGTAGGAGTCAGGTCCCTATCACAAAAACTACTTCGATAAGGGTACTATTGGCTAACCTTGTACCATGATTCTATGGAGTATGTCAGGAAATGTAACCACTATCAAAAGAATGCAAATATATAAAGATAGCCAACCTCCAAGCTTACTCCGCTAAGTGCACCTTAGCCATTTGTGTAATGAGAAATGGACATACTTGGCCCTTTTCCAATGGCATTCGGGCAATGAAAATTTCTTTTGATCGCGATCGACTACTTCACCAAATGGGTTGAAGTGGAACCACTGGCAAAAATTACCGAGGTTAAGGTACAGAACTTTATCTAGAAGTCAATAATTTGCTAGTTCGATCTATCCTGAACTCTCATAATAGATAACGGACGATAGTTCGCTGAGATGAGGTTCGCCGAGTTCTACGATGATCTAAACATCTCCCAGTACCTGACATCAGTAGCTCACCCATAGGCAAATGAAAAAGCTGAAGTGACCAACTAGATCCTGTTGCAAGACATCAAGACAAGGCTCGATAGAGCAAGGGGGGCCTGGTTGGACGAACTCTACCACGTCCTCTGGGCATACCGAATTACTCAAAGACTGCTGACTGGAAAAACACCATTCGCCTTGACCTTTGGAATGGAGGCAGTCATCCCAATCAAAATTAAGCTTCCATCAGCATGGGTCGTGGCCTTCAATGAGCAGCATAACCCATAGGACCTCAGAGTCAACCTCAACCTGCTAGAAGAAAAAAGGGAGGAAGTCCAGGTTCGGATGGTGGCCTATAGATGAAGAGTGGCCCGATACTATAACTCTAGAATCAAAAGTAAAACATTCAGAGTAAAAGACTTAGTACTTCAGTGAGCCACCATCTCTCAGCGTTAGAGCTAGGGAAAGCTTACCCCAGATTGAGAAGGCCCATATGAGGTAGAGGAGGTCGTCCGATCCAAAACTTATCACCTGAAGGAGCTCAGAGGAACAACGCTTTCACGATCTTAGAACTTAGAAAATCTGAGGGTGTACTACCAGTAATTTTTCTTCAATAAAACACCTTCATTTCAACATTATTATTTCTTGGTGCAAGAACTATGTGATGACAGAAAAAAAGCAACCAAAAGTGGCCATGTTAGGAACAGGAGAAGAACCTCATCCTAATGTGAGCAAAGTCGAAGGCCTCATTCATTTTAGATGAGATGGGGGTAGAGGCTCCGACAATGGTCCTTATGTGCCCCCACAGCCCATTAGGAACAGAAGAAGAATCTCATCCTAATATGAGCAAAGTCGAAGACCTCATTTATTTTAAACGAGATGGGGGAAGAGGCCCTGACAGCTGTCCTTATATGCCCCCACAGCCCGTTAGGAATAGGAGGAGAACCTCGCCTAACGTGAGCAACATCGAAGACCTCATTCATTTTAGATGAGATGGGGGAGAGGCCCTGACAGCGGTCCTTATGTGCCCCCACAATCTATTAGAAATAGGAGGAGAACCTCATCCTAAATGTGAGCAAAGTCGAAGGCCTCGTTCATTTTAGACGGAATGAGAGGAGAGGCCCTGATAATGGCCCTTGTGTGCCCCCACAGCCCATTAGAAATAGGAGGAGAATCTCATCCTAACATCAACCGAAGATAAGATCTCCTTCAATCTCGATTGGAGATAAGATCTCTTCCGAGCTTCAATTTCAATGTCAACCTCAACTGGAGATAAGATCTCTTCCGAGCTTCAACTTCAACTTCAACCTCGGTTGGAGACCAGATCTCTCCCGAGCTTCAACTTCAACTTCAACCTTAGCTGGAGATAATATCTTCCCCAAGCTTCAACTTCAACCTCGACTGGAGACAAGATCTCCCACGAGCTTCAACCATAATGGCAACAGGAGATAAGATTTTTTTGAACCTCAGCTGGAGGCAAGATCTCTTCCAAGCCTCAACTTCAACATTAACCTCGATTGGAGATAAGGTCTCTCCCGAGCTTCAACTTCAATGGGTGTAGAGCCCGATAAAGAACTTTGACAGTCATTTTTTTTGTACTTTCTTTCTTCAAATTTCAAACTCGAGAGTGGAGGGACTATTGTTGGAGATAAATCCTACTTCTGTCAAAGTCCAGTCTGATGCTTAGCCTAACACAATCGATAATTATGAAAGAGCTTCAATCAAAAATTCTTCCTCCAATAGTCGAGCCCTATCCGATCTCCTTCAGTGGCCGAACTCATTCAATAGCCAAACTCCTCCAGTGGCCGAACCCAACCATACTCCTCAGTAGTCGATCCCCATCCAAACTCCCCAGCTATCGAACTCCTTCCGAATCTCTCCTTCAATCAGACTCCTATGGGAGCTGAACTCCTTCCAAATTTCTTCTTCAGTCGGTTAACTCTAGGAGCCAAACTCCTTCCAAACTCCTTCTTCAGTCAAATTTCTATAGGAGCCAAACTCCTTCCGAGTCTCTCCTTCAGTCAAGTTCCCCCAGGAGCCAAACTTCTTTTAGATCTCTCCTTCAGTTGGATACCTCCAAGAGCCGAACTCTTTCCGAACTTCTCCTTCAGTCGATTAACTTCAGGAGCCAAACTCCTTCTGGATTCCTCCTTCAGTCGGATATCTACAGAAGCCAAACTCCTTCTGGATCTCTCCTTCAGTCAAGTTTCTTTAGGACATAAACTTCTTTCAGATGTCTCCTTCAGTCGAATACCTTCAGGAGTTGAGCTCCTTCCAAACTTCTCCATCAGTCGAACTCCTCCTGAACTTCTCCATCAATCAAACTCCATCCAGATTTCTTCAGTGGATTCCTTCTAGATTTCAACTAGTATTCCTCTCGGACGATCCCCTCTAATCATATTTCCTTTAGGAGTCCAAACTCTCATGAAATTGATGTATGTCAAAGCTCTTCACCAACCAATGCCTGCTTCCTCCAAACTTCGACTATTAAATCTCAACGAATGGCCACTTCATGGCAATGGACATCACTCTCCATAATAAACTCCACGTGGCCTAGAGCGACCCACTACCAAATGGCCACATCACAACAATGGATATCTCTCTCCATAACAAACTCCACATGGCCTCGAGCAATCCACTACCGAATGGTTACGATGAGCTTCATCTATAAAAAGGGACCCTCCAGATACATTTTCTTTAAGCTCTCTTCTTCTTTCTAAAACTCTGCTGAATTCTTACCTGAGCACTCCATTTCTTGCTTGAGCACTCTGGACAGGACTTTATTTTGTAGGTCACCGATGGTGACCTCTTCTTTCTCTACTCTAGCTTGATCCGACGTCAACTAGATTCTACACCAACATAACCAATGAATGATCAAGCCCAACTTTGGTTGGCCAACCCAACCACCATTAGAGAGACACATCCAAGTCATCATATGATGGATGATAATTCCATTAGTCAACAAGCACCAGGCCTTTGGGCCTTCAATGATTATTGAGTTAATGGACCCATTATCAAACACCTTAATGGGAGGCTATGACTCCATTATCCCCATAACTTTATCATTTTAAGGATCTAATAATTTTAGAGGATTTAAATTATTAATGATTTAAGGATAGAAAGGACATGAACCAATTTGTCAGTTTTGATTTGGTCTGCTTAAAGACTCAAGCTCGACCACTGAGCCACGATCAGCATCCATTTGTTAGATGTATGGACTTTGATCAACTACAACTATTAAAGTAATCTATAGAAATGACCTAATCCTAATTAACTATTAATTAGGTTTGATCAATTTCTTAACTATGTTCATATTTAATCTAACCCTAGGTCTAACCCAGTTAAGGACCTAATCAAAGCTAACCCATTTTTTTTTAACCCATGTTTTATGAAATCATCTTAGGATCTTCAAATCATAAATCTAAATCTTAAATAATCACTTAATTCTCAATTAAGTTCAAGTCTTATGGGTTTAGGTTTATGGAGTCTCAGAACTAGTTTCTAATTTTATTGTTTGAAATATTTTCAAATTGTATTCAATCATATTCAATATATAGTTTTAGATTTAATTTATTTCATTATTTAGATCATGTCCTAGCATTTTAAATCTAGAGTTTTGCAGAAAATAAGTTTGCAATTTAATTTTTATAAAATAAATATGCCATACATATACATTCTAGATTCAAAACAAAAATTATATATCAACATATGCAATAAGAGGATCTAAATCTAAACATAAAACACATCATATGGATCAGATCATAAATTATTTAAAATTAGATTTAAAATTTAAAAATAAATCATAAATTACTTTAGATCTCATCTAACATATTTATGACTTAGATTTCTTGGATTAGCACATACTAGGACAACATTTTCACTGTAAGGGATAAATCTTATAGTAGGACAATCTTATGGCAGTATGTGCAATCCTGATATTATTTAGATCTAATCTAAATAATCTAAAATAGATCTAATATCTACTTAATTTTAGATTTAAATCAAAAATTAAATCATAAATTTTTTAAGATCTAATCTAAATTATTCATGATTCAGATTCATATCAGTACATACTAGAACAACCTTTTTATTGTAAGGGATTAACCTTACAACAGGACAACCTTATGGCAGTATGTGCGATCTTTAATTAACTTTAATTTTTAAATTTAATCTAAAGCATACATAAATATATTATAATAAAATCTAGATGTTCTGATACCACTAATAGAAAACATGCATGTTTTCATGCATAAATTTCAAATTTTTTTCAAAATAAAGAACAACGAAAGACATAGATTAAACTATTTAATTTATAAATGTATGTAATCAAATTATAAAATCCTACATCAAGGATCTATAATATGTTATGATATAAATATAAATCTAAAATTAAATTAATCATAAGTGGTATTGATCAGATCAATACCAAGATCTAGAATAATTCTAGATCTAACCCTAGATCACATCTAGGTCACCAAGAGATTAGATCTCTTATCTTTGTATGGATTGAAAATAGCATGGTTGAATTCATTGTTGCCTTTGGAGCTACACAAGCATCTGACCTCTATAGGTGATCCATATGAACCTGCAATACAGATCGAAGGTTCGTCGAACGAAGATCCACTCGAAGTGCTAGCTTCTCACGGATTTCTCCTGATGGTTAATCAAATACATATTCTTTGGATCTCTTAGATACTCCAAGAGATGAAGAACATGAGAAGGAATAAGGGAGAAATCCAATCCTTGGATCTTTCATAAGTCAAAAATAAATACATATGAGAAAATCCTAGGAAAAGATAAATCTTCTCCTTCAGGACATCAACGGTTGATGTTTTAAAAACATCTATTATGCTAGGTTCAGAGGAGACCTTTTTTTCTAGATTTTTTCTAATTTTTCAGATATCACACCCTCAGATTTTTCTCATAAAACTCTCATAAATAAAATTGAGAAGAAGGGCTCTCAAGGAAACCCTAAGAGAAGACCTTCTTCTCTTCTTCTTCTCGCAACAAGACATGATCAAATTATGTCCAAAAAGGGTCTCTATTCCCAAAAACCTTTAAGCATATATCCCATGCCCTTATTCTTTCTCTCTTAGGTTTTTATCACATAAAAACATACAAAGAAAATAAGAAGGAAAGATTAAAATCAAAACAACAAGAGAAGACCATCTTCTCTTACCTTTATGCCTTTCAAGACATTAATGTTTGATGACCAGACCTTCTCTCTAAGGATCTTGGCACCATCTTTGATCAAGCCCTTCCTCTCTCTCTCTCTCAAATTTTTATCATATAAAAATCATAAATAAAATAGGAAGAGAGAAACATAAAAGAAAAATATAAGAGAAGACAATCTTCTTTTACCTTGTCTCTTCAAGATATCAATCTTTAATATCTTAATTGAGAGCTCTTCTCCATGAATCTTGGTGCCACAAATCCTCCATGCCTTCTCCTCCTTTTTCTCTAATTTTCTATAATTTTTCTAAGATTTTTTACATCCTCTCTAGTCAAAGAAAGAGGCGTCCCCTTTATATTGCAAAACTAGGTCAAAACCTAGTCAAAGAAAGACTTCTATGGGGTGTCCAACTCTTGGATGCCCCTCCCACTTATTTTTTTCATGTAACCACTGATTCTCACATGCGAAACCAAGAAAAAAAGGTCTAAATAAGGTAGAGGGGCGTGGGTAGAGTTGGCGCATAAGGGAGGGAGGAGTTTGGGTCAAAGAAAACTCTTCCAAGTAGGAAATAATTTCCAACTTCCTTCTAATTTTGACCAAATCAAATTTAAATCTAATTCTTAAGATAATGGGCTATGGGAAATCATTTCTTAGGCATGGAAATCATAAAAAAAAAATCTAGAATTAAAATATGGTGTGGGCTTTCTTAGGCGCAAGTGAAAGAGAGAGAGTCTCAGTCCAATTGGGACTCCTCTTGTTTGACTAGTTTAAAATTATTTAAATCTAATTTAAATATTATTTAAATTAAATTAAATTAAATATAATTAAAGATGATCTTAGTTCAACTTGGAGTCTAATTAAATCAGATTAAATCAAGATTTAAATCTGATTTTAATCCTAAGTCAATCGAGTGCACCCAAGTCCTAGTCAAACAAGGAATTATTCTTTTCTTACAGTTGACTTATATAATAAATCTATTAGACTTAATTTAATTAAATTCAAACTAATTCTAATTGAATCTAACTAAATTAAATTTGATCTCAGCCCGATTGCTCAATCAAATTGAGCCAATTAGCAATCCAATTGTTAATCGATCCTCCTGTAACACTTACATTAGGTCAAACATCAATTGCATTGAATGTTTGACCTCAAAATGATTCTTAATCATCGATTAACCATCCGATCATATTACTAGCTCTAATGTGTATGACCCCATAGGTTCGAACCTAAGTCGGTAGCATAGAAATCAATTCATGTACCAATCGAAGTTACCATCTAGCAATGGTTTTCGACGTCCGGATAGGTCGAATGTATGCAAAGCAACATTCTTAGAATCCTGGCCCATGGTTACCATATAATTCATCCCTATGATCAATAATGCTCAAGACGACTTTAAGTATGCTATCAAACTCTCATACAAGTCATCTCTATTGTGTCTCAAAATTTTGCAAATCTTGTGATACCTCACGAGGATTACTCAAGCCTAGATTTTGCTACATTAAAATACAGCGAGATATTCTCTTTCTAAAGTTAATCAGAAGTGGTCAATCCCATCTTGACTCATACACCGACTCTACAAGTACTTGACTGTATCCAAAAATCTTTCATCACCTATATTAGAAATACAGGCAGTCCAACATCAAAGTATAGTGATTTGCTCATAAGTCACTATGGTAATCTCAGATCGGAGGGATACTTATACCTATTAGCCTTACCTAGCTACTCTTGATAGTAGAGTGCTACATTGATTACGTTCAGTGTAGATGTACTCCTACATCTCATCTGGATGCCATATTAGTATCTCCACACCACTTGGTTACGAGAATAACTAACGCATATGGCACACAGCGACCTACACTCGATAAGTTATCATCCTTGTTAATAACTTATCATTTGATCTTGAACAATTTAAGAACCATTCGATAAATTCTTCTTTATCGATTGATTGTGGTTCTAAGAACTTCATCATAATTTAGGAGTTCATTTAAGGAAGATAGAACTTTTATGATGAAATAGCCAAATTACTATTATTATTAGATAATTCATATACTAATTCCAATCATCTACTACTTAGATGATTGGCTTTAGGACACATTTTTCAACAAGTAGGATGTAGCTTCAATGGGAGAAAAGGAGGAAAAGAGCACCGATGGAGGGCCAGCTTCATCATGGGTTGCTTTGGAGGAGGAGAGAGAGATTTATAGAAGACTCTAAAGGATTTTTGGCAACCCTTAGGAGTTTGGTTTCTAACTAGTTTTGACAAGGAAGAAGACTCCCATTGGGAGTCTTCATTTCTTTATTTCTTTTTTTTAGAGGCTATTTTTTGTGCAGCAAAAATCAGCTTATCATAGAGTTTGTGTGTGCTTTGTCTGTCTTGCTTTAGTTACTGACTTTGCATTATCATTTAGTTCTAGCATTGCTTCTTTTATATCTTAATTTTACTATAATACATTGCATACACCTCATAAACACTCAAGTCAACTTAATTTAAAGTATATACTTATTTAGACTTTAGATTTGATTAAAGTTTTTAAGAATCAAATTCATCCCCACCCCGGTCCTTTTGGGTTGCTACCTTTCTAGGCAACACCTGACTATAAGTAAGGTACGTGGATAGAAATGTTTATCAGTATATGAATACATGAATAGTATGATCTTGTGTTCCGATTTTAGAGATCTATTCCTGCTGTGTATAATATTGGAAAGAAGGAGTACATCATGATAGCGTATAAATATTATCAAAATTAATTATCATATAGTTATCAGTACAAACATATCATGTTTATATGATTTAATTAACATACATTGTATAATTTAGCTTGATTTAATTATATAAGGTGAACTTGTTACTGAGCCATGAAGCTCATGATCTTCATATATATTTTTCAGATCTAGAGAAAAAAATTTTAGAAGCACATATCCTCATTTTGCGGCATGTGTATAGAGGGAGGGCCTACCAATAGATGGTAGATAGTTTCTTCAGTTATTTAGTGTAAATTAACATGTTATGTGTTGATGTTGTACAAATTATTTAAATATTAAAGTTTTGGAATGTAAGCATAACAACAAGCTATTTTGATAAGCACCACCACCTATGCCATGAAGTATATTATTTCTTGAATTATATTGGATCATACGATAGGCAGAATGCCTTGCATTCTTATAGGGATAGCTCCTTGTAAGTGTATGATATAACTACTCACACCCTTGATTTGTGAATCTGAGCTTAGGGGTGTGACCATGGTGATTCCACTGGAAACCCTTGGTAATGTAGAAGTAAAGAAAGAATGCAAGATTAGAGCTGAAAGGCCGATGCATATTCTTTAAATCAATGTGGATGAAGATAACCATCAACATATTCAAGATATAAAGAAGCTAAAGAGAGTAAGGGGTATTCTTGTAGCTATACTTTCATAGTCTAATAAGAATCAACTTCAATTTTTGGATGATGAGATTGGTGCTCTCAAATTAGATAATCTGACAATCTCTAGGTATGTTCTTAAAGGGGAAGAAATTATTTGATGATCTCGGTGTGCCTAATCAAGATTCTTGGTATATATGTATGTATGTATGTATCTATCTATCTATCTACATGTGTGTGTATACATACATACATACATACATACATATATACACACTCATACATCCTGATACAGGCCTTCACCCACATTCTTGGAGAATGAAATCGCATTCATTCTCTATATATACATACATATACACATACATGGACACACACACACCTCGCTACAAGCCTCCACCTGCATTCTTGGAGAATGAAGGTGCCTTCATTTTTCATGAAAATGCCTTTATGAAGCATGAAGATGCCTTCATTCAGCTTCATGAAGGTGCCTTAAGGAAGGTTCAAGGTGGCTTCAGAGAGGATTCAAGGAGGGTCCATCAAGGCACCTTAATGGTTCTGATTATCAACTCCATTTGATCCGATTCACCCAAGTTTATCAAATTTTAAAATCCCATCCAATCCGATTAGACCCAAGTTCACCAAATTTTAAAATCCGGCTAAATGCACCGCATGGAATTTGACATAAAACAACATCCTAAAACCTAAAACTCTTCACCTTCTTTCTCTTCCTACAATTTCATTGCTTCCAAAATCCCTAGCTCCCATCTCCAAAACCATCTCTCCATCATCTCAAATCTTAAATCTCAAACCAAAAACTTTTTCCCCACCTCCTTCTCATCTCCTTCTCCTCTAATTTTGGTAAAGCTAGTCAACTTTGAGAAATGATGGCTTCGAAGATGCATCTTCCCTAATGCCAAAGAACAATCAGAAGTGAAGAAAGTAGAAGGAGAAGAGAAACGAGAGGAGCAAGTCTAGCTACATCACCTCCTCCATGAACTCCAATAAGATTCAAAAATATTCTCTCTACTATTAGCCAATAGATGAATGTACTTGTTCTGAGACTTTCAAATCAAACTTAACTCAGTCAACCTCCTCCTACTTAGTCATCCTCCTCTTCTAGACCATCCTCATCTAGCCGTACAGATAGTGGTCATCGAGATATAATTTCTAAAGGCAGAGCTCGTGGCTTTGGTCCTACTATGTAAGCTGATCCTAAGGATTAGAGTGTGTCGGCTGCAATATGTCTTTATATTATGATGTATTATGATGATGTAATGCAGCTTATTTTGTATTTTAAGTTATGCTATGTACCAGTATTTGTATGAAACATCATCTATGTTGAATGATTTATATTGATCAAACCAGTCAACTTATTATGAATAAAAAAAATGATGGATGAAGATAGTCATGAAACATAGTTGAAGCAATGTTTCATTATGAATGAAAACAATGATGAACGAAGATAGTCATGAAATGCAATCGAAGCAATGCTAGAAGTCTTAAACAATGCTAGATGTCATTAATTAGGAAGTGTAGGAAGTCATATAGGAAGTCATAAAGCACTACAGAAAGTGATAAACCATTACCAAATTTATGTTTAATCTAGAAGTTTATGTTTGTTTTAGTAGAGTTTCTATTTATTATATACTATTTGTGTTTATTTTATGGGGTTTGTATTTATTTTGGGATAGTTTGCATTTATCTGACCTTGGGTTCATAAAAGATAAATAGCAATTATAGCCATTTGTGTTTATTCAAAGTCAGTCTATATTTATTATTTGATGCTTGTATTTATCATAGTATGGTTTGTGTTTATTTCAACAGGGGTTAGTGTTTATCATTGTTTATCATTTTCAGTTAGTATTTATCCTAGGATGACCCTAGATTACCCAACTTGTAGCCCAGAGTTTGTATTTATTTTATGGAGTTTGTGCTTATTTCAGTAGAGTTCTTATTTATTATATATTATATATATTTATTTTATAGAGTTTGTATTTATTTTGGGATAGTGTGTATTTATCCAACCTTGGGTTCATAAAGGATAGAGAGTAATTTTTAATGATTTTTATTTATTTGAAGTTAGTTTATATTTATTATTTGATGTTTGTGTTTATCTCAGTAAGGTTTATGCTTATTTCAGTAGGGATTAGTGTTTATCATTTTTAATTAATGTTTATTATTGGAGGATCCTAGATCATCCAACTTGTAGGCCCTGAGTTTTCTTTATTCTATGAAGTTTATATTTATTTTAGTAAAATTTTTATTTATTATATATTATTTATATTTAATCTATGGGGTTTATATTTATTCTAGGATAGTTTGTATTTATCCGATCTTGAGTTCATAAAGGGTAGAGAGCAATTTCTAAAGATTTGTATTTATTCAAAGTCACTTTATTTTTATTATTTTGTATTTGTGTTTATCATAGAATAATTTATGTTTATTTTAACAGGGATTAGTGTTTACCATTTTCAGATAGTGTTCATCATTTTTAGTTAGTGTTCATCATTGGAGGATCCTAGATCACCCAATTTATGGGCTCCAAATTTGTATTCATTTCAGTAAAATTTTTATTTAATACATGCTATTTATGTTTATTCTATAGAATTTATATTTATTCTAGAATAGTTTGTATTTATCTAGCCTTGGGTTCAAAAATAGCAGAGCAATTTCAGCCAGTTTGTGTTTATTCAAAGTCAATTTGTGTTTGTTATTGGATGTTTATGTTTATTCTAGGATGGTTTGTATTTATGTCAGCAGGGATTAGTATTTATTATTTTTAGTTAGTATTTATCCTAGGAGGATCCTAACTCATCCAACTTGTGGGCCCTAAGTTTGTATTTATTCTATAGAATTTATGTTTACTTTAGCAAAGTTTCTATTTATTATATGTTGTTTATATTTATTCTATGAAATTGGTATTTATTATGGGATAGTTTGTATTTATTCGATCTTGGATTCATAAAGAGCAGAGAAATTTCCATTGATTTATGTTTATTCAAAGTTGGTTTGTATTTATTCTAGGATGATTTATATTTATTTCGATAGAAATTAGTGTTTATCATTTTCAGTTAGTATTTATCATTGGAGAACCCTGGATCACCCAACCTATAGGCCTTGAGTTTGTATTTATTCTATAGAGTTTATATTTATTTTAGTAGAGTTTCTTTTTATTATATGCTGTTTGTGTTTATTCTATAAGATCTATATTTATTTTGGGATAGTTTGTATTTATCCAACCTTGGGTTCATAAAGGGCAGAGAGCAATTTTAGTTGATTTGTATTGATTCAAAGTCAGTTTATGTTTATCATTTGGTGTTTGTATTTATCCTAGAATGGTTTGTTAATGTCAGCAAGGATTAGTATTTGTTATTTTTAGTTAGTATTTATCCTAGGAGGACCCTGGCTCATCTAACTTATGAGCTCTGAGTTTGTATTTATTCTATAAAATTTGTATTTATTTCAGTAGAGTTTTTATTTTTTATACACTATTTGTGTTTATTCTGTAAGGTTTATATTTATTTTGGGATGATTTTTGTTTATCTAGCCTTGGATTCATAAAGGATAGAGAGCAATTTCAGTCGATTTGTATTTATTCAAAGTCAGTTTATGTTTATTATTTGGTGCTTGTGTTTATCGTAGGATGGTTTATGTTTATGTCAGTAGGGGTTAGTGTTTATCATTTTTAGTTAGTATTTATCCTGGAAGGACTCTAGCTCATCCAACTTGTAGGCCTATAGTTTGTCTTTACTTTATGGGATTTGTATTTATTTTAGTAGAATTTTTATTTATTATACGCTATTTGTGTTTATCCTGTGGGGTTTGTGTTTATTTTGAAGTAGTAGATTTGGGATGGGAGCAGGGGAGAGAGATTTGAAGAGATGGGATGTATGCATGGGATGGCATTGTATCATAGTAAGTGTGCACTTTCTTTCCATCGCATCTCTTTTTTTTTTTCAACACGTCAGGTCAGCTAATGATAAGAGAAGTCTTTGTTTGCTTTTAGGAACATCTTGGAGATGCACATCGATCTAACGATTAGGGATCCAATTGGATATGGATTGAGATCCAGCCAACCAAAGCCTAGCCTATCTCTATATATATGTATGTATATATGTATGTATATATATGTTGACACTGAGATCCGACTGTCGATCGGAGTGGCTGGAGTGGTGGCGCATCCTCTTTGGAGAAATGACTAGCAAAGAAGGTTGGCTCCGATGGGGGCCCTTTGATGCTCAAGTCAGACTCTAGCAATAGAAGAGAAAGAGTGGAGAGAGAATATTTTCATACCTCCAGGGTCCACTTGCTGACATTTTTATAGACGAAAGTTGGTAAATCTTTCAAGACAACCCATCCAGTCGATTAGAGTGCGATCATGGCATGATCGAAGGCTGAAATTTATGAGATTAATTATGTGGTTAGGCTTGCCTTATCAGTTTTGAAGCCAGCTGGAGCACTATAGACACTTTCAAATTTGAAATGGTGGCACTACAAGAAAATAGTGAATTTACAAATGATTTTCCAACTAATTTTTTTTGGTCACTTTGGCGAATGATTTTGCAACCAATTTATGATCAAATAAAATATTTGCAATTGATTTACAATCATTTGCAAACTCGATCGCAAATTCTTCAATCCTGATCCATCAAAATATTTTATGATCGAACTTGAGATTGATTTTTAAATTTTAAAATTTTTTTATTAAAATTTTTTTAATAACTTTGCAATTGATAAATCGATCATAATTTTTTTAATTAGTTTTTAATTTCTTGAAAAGTTTGTAATCAATTAATCGATCTTAAATAAATCTAATTTATTTAAAAATATTTTAGTTTTTTTGCCATTACTTTTTTAGTTGCAAAATGGGAAAAAATGTAATTTTGAGTTTGTAACCAAAATATTAGTTGCAAAATCATTTTTAGGAAATAAATTATTTTAAGTTAGCGATCAATATATCGGTTGCAAATCAAAAAAACATCACAAAAGCAAAATTTTTGTAATTATTTTTTTTAGTTTTTATAGTTTGGAACTAATTAATCGATTGCAAATAAATATAATTTTTTTTGAAAAGCCATTGCTACAAAAAGGTTCTATGGTAGCATTTACTATCGCAGCGGTTCAAAAATTATTACTATAGAGTCTATGATAGTAGTTATATATAATCGCTACTATAGGTTTGAGGTATAATAGTGGTTTCTAGTAGCAATGGTTATCAATAATCGCTGTCATAGGTCAAACATATGGCAATAGTTTTACATAACTATTACCATAAATTTGATCTATCACAGCGTTATGTATAACCACTGTCATAGCTTTGATCTATTATAGTGGTTGGTTAAAAACTTCCATAGGCTTGATAAATAACAGCAGTTATCTATAACCACAATAATAAGTTTGATATATAGTAGCAGTTATATGTATCTATTGCCATAGGTTTGACTTATGGTAGTGATTAGTTTAATTACTATCATAGGTTCTATATATAGTAGAGGTTATGTATAACCGCTGCCATAGATTCAACCTATTGCTATGATTATTTGTAACCACAACTATATAATTTTTTATTTTTTAATAAATATGATATAATTTTAAAATTTAAAATCAATATTTATCATTCATTATCTAAATAATTATTATTATAGTATTATCGCAAAAGACCTCCTCGATCCGATAGCCTAGCTATGTCGATCAAAAAAATTTAATTTTGACAACAATGAATGACTGCATGATGATCTAATAGGTAAAGACCATTGATGATTTCAAAAACTTGCAACAATGATCTTGATGATGTTTGTAGCATGCTATCAAAATTTTACTTCACTCGGACATCATTATCATGATCAAATTAGTACAGGATAATTACGATCGTTAAATAAAAAGTAAGTGATCAAAAGGCCAAACAACATCCAATTATAAGATGATTTTTTAGATAAATGATCTATGATACTACTTTGATTATTTGTATGGTGGTGATCATAAAATCGAAACTATGCCTATATGAACCAATCATGTTAAGCAGATCTTATAAAAGCATATGCATGATTACCAAAGAACTTTAAGAATGAGTATCAAGAGATATATTTTTGGATCCTTCATATATGCACAAATTTGAATCTCATAATCACCACCATACAAATAATTAAAGTAATAGCAAAGATCATTTATCTAAAAATCATTTTATAATCGGATGCCATTTAGCTTTTTGATCACTCATTTTTATTTGATAATTAAAATAATTCCATACAAAATTAACCATGATATGATATCCGATTGAAGTTAAATTTTGATAGTATACTACAAACATTATCGAGATCATCATTGCAAATTTTTGAATCCATCGATGGTCTTTACCTATTAGATCATCATGCGGTCATTCGTGGCCGTCAAAATTAGATTTTATTGATCAACATAATTAGGGCTATCAGATCGAGGAGGTCTTTTCAATAACACTCTAACAATAATTATTTAGATAATGAATGGTTAAGATGAACTTTAAATTCTAAAATTATACTATATTTAGAAAAAAATATATAAAAATTTATATTTAGGCTCTATAGTAGTGGTTGGTAAGTAACGGCTGCTATATATCTATTGCAGTAGTTTTTAAACTACTGCCATAGGTATATAGCAGTGGTTGCAAAAATCCAGGGCTACAGCAGTAGTTTTAAAAATGTCTTCCATAGGTTTTGAAAATTTTTTGCCTGACTAATTTATTTCACATGCCCGATCGTATTCCCTCTCTCTCTTTTTCTTTCTCCTCTCTGCTACTTATGCCCTAGCTATTTAGTCCACCACTGGCTCACTTGCTGCTGCCCCTTCCCTCTAGCACCATTGCCAGTCCGGCCCCCTTGGCCCTGCCTCCCTCATCCCTGTCAACCCCACCTTCCTTAGCCCCAGTTCCATCCTTATCGGCCTCACCTCCCTCACCCCCATCAGCCCTGCCTCCCTCGGCCCTAGCCTACTTTGGCCACCCCTTCCCTCTAGTGCAGCGATCGACCTGCCCTACCTTGCCACCGGCTCTGACCCCCTCGACCCCACCTCCCTTGGCCTTAGCCCCTTTGTTCCTGCCTCCCTTATCCTCGCCTTTGACCGCCTCCTTCCTCTCCGTCGCCTACCAGTCGCCCCCGGCCCCACTCCCTCGCCCGGCATCCTTTGGCCACCCCCTTTCCTCTAGTGCCACTATCGATCGCCTCGCCGCTACTGGCCCTCCCTCTGGCCCCACCTTCCTTCCTCTAGCACCGTCGCCGACGACATTCATGGTCTGCATGACTCCTCTCCTCACAGTCGTAGGTATAATTTTTTTATTTAATTTTATAATAATATTTATAATTATTTATAATATTTATAATAATATTTAAAATAATTATAATAAATATTATTATAAATATTATAAAAGTTTTATTATATTATTTATAATAATTTTATAATAATATTTAAATAGAACTTCCGTTGGCGAGTTCTGGACTGTGTCGACGGCTGTGGGCTGTGCTGATGGGTTCTAGATTGTACTGACGAGTTCTTGGCCGTGTTGATGGATTCTAGATCATGCCAGCAACTGTCAGCCATGCCTAGGAATATCTTTGATGATATGAAGGTTGATGATGATATTGGACCATGAATACAAAATATTTTTTTAGGACAAAACTTATATGGTGTTGTCGAGATTTTAGATACATTTGTTAGGAGCAATGGTGATATCCATATTATAGATGCAAATAGACGATGAGTTCAATTGATCACCTACTAATATTATTATTTAATATATTATATTATTAATGTTCATTAATGTTGCAAGTCATGATGACACCAAAGTGCCATCTAGCTCTCACCTCCGCCCCTCGACGAGCTACGTGGAGCTTCGCATTTAAGCCACTACCAATGCATACTCCATCAATCTCTATATTGGCTTTGACTTTGCAAGCACATACTCCTCTCATCGACACATCTGAGCCTTTACCGACAGTCACATCGCCAGTGTATACATCTCTAGCACATATTCCATCCACCAATTTAGCTCCACCATCATCCATGTCGCATGATCCCAGTGAGAGTAGGTTTTTTATTATATCAATTATTTATTTATTTATTTATTATATAGTTATTGCATACTTTTATATATTCGTAATATATTTTTATTATGGGTGCATCATCCAATAGGATATTTTGCAATCCCACACACGTGCCGCATATATGAAACCACCAGCATTAGGTCAAGATGGAGTACGATTAGGAGGGAAGGCTACTAAAGGAGACTGCATGGGAGATGCATTTTATTTTTGAAGTGCTTATGAGGCTGTTCGACATTATTCCCATACTACCTATATACTGGCAATTGATGGACGCTGGTGTCAAGGATTGGGTATGGAAGAAGATTTGGATAAGTGTATTTTAATTATATATATGCATGTAATATATTTATACTATGTTTTATTGAAATAATTTTGTATCTGACTTTTGATAACTTTATGTAGAGGAGGTATAACTTTTCAAATGATGAGAGGGCTCAAGATGCCCGATTGATAAGTACCATAAATTCACCAAAAAAAGCATTAATTTATAAATTAATTTATTTTAATTTTTAAAAATTAATATTTTTATTTATCTATTTTAAAAAATATTATCACAAATGAAAAAATTATTTTTTTGATCAAAATAAAGTAAATTTGGAGCAAATCCAAATTAAAATGGATATGATATGAAGTTTCAAAAAAAAATAAAAATAAAAAGGGGTTTAGCCTAGTGCTTGTGTCCTAGTGCCAGCCAGGCCCAACCAACCAGCATAAGCCTAGCTAGCACAGCACCAGCCAAGCTAGCTAGCTAGCTAGCTCAAAACCCGCCAGTGCCAAGTTCAACCCACACTAGCCCGTAGCCCAACCCACTCCAACGATGATGTCACCCTAGTGTCATATTACATGTGGTCTATGGTGGACCATGAAGGGTTTTGCCACACCTGGACCCTTAATAGGTCTACCACAAAAATACATGGTGCACGGGGCAATATAGTAAATTTAGGTGGTGTGTCACGGGGTGATTGATCCAGGTCTTCGACATGCTCGGTTCATAGCAGTCCTAGCATAGTAATTGCGCCATTGGATGGTTGCGGTAGTTTCCGATCAAGATTGAATGGTTGGTATTATTTTCTACTTTGATTCAAATAGCCCAGCCATTGTTGCTTCGATTCGATGGTCTTGAATGCTCTAGATTTCGATCCAATGATCAGATCTTGCCTAGACTTCAATCCAACAGCTAATGGAAGCCCCGATGCTGATCTAAACTCCCTGAGCACCATCCAATGCAAGATCTCCTCCATCAAATGCAATCGGATGGCTAGAACCTATTCTGACTTGATCTGTGCTAATTAACAAGTTTTTTTTGATATTTTTTGGAGCATCAGATTCTCATCTAATGGCCAAAAGACCCAACACTCACAAAAAACAATTTAATGCAATCCAAGCAATGTTCTAATTTGATTTTCACTCAGATTCCTCTTCATACATGGTTCTACACAATGCTTTAGTCCCATATTGGTTGATAGCAAAGATCCCTCCTCTCCAGCATCTATTTAAACACCCCTAGGCCTCCAAAATTTAGTGGCTTCGATCAAGGGGAGGCTAAGGTATAGGGTAGAGCCATGTTTGGGTTGATGGTTGCTTCGAGGCAGATGGTGTCGAGAGAGAGAGCTAGTCTTCTATGCCATTTTTATGCCAATGCCAATCCAAGATTAAGATCACCTATTTCTAGTTTTTATTTTTTCTTATCTTTTTAATTTATGTATCTAATTTTTGAACTTTTTAATTAATATAATTTTTTTTCTACTTTTTAAATTCATGCTCTTTACTTTTAATTATAATTTTATTTTATTGCAAATAGATGCTAAGATCTAGGTAGTAGATCTTAGTACCCAAAATTTATTTTCAAGCTATTTATGTTTTTATTTTTAATTTTATATAATTTTAATTTTAATTTTCTAACTTTATTTTTTTTAGACTTTTTATAAAATAAAAAATTTTAAATCAAAGTACTACCTTCTTTATGGATTTGATCTAACTCATTATTTTTTATATATTTTTAATTATTTAAAAAAAATAAAATTAAACTGATAAATACAATGTTTTAACGACAACATTGTGATTTATCAAATTTTGGCACCAATACTGGGATGGCATAAAAAACTAAAATTTTTATTTTTTTTTGATTTTTTTATAAATAAATTATAAATAAATATTTTATTTTTTTAAAATATTGCTTACAAACTTTTTTTATTTATTTTGTGATAAAGTAAAAAAAATTAGGGTAAGGAAAGAAGCTTCCAATCTTGTTTGATGAGATCAATCCTAAACTCTAGATTTTTTTATTATTTATTTTATTTTTAAATTAATTTAAAAGATATCCACTTAAATCTAATTAAAAACCCTAATTGCTTAAACCATCCATCATATTAATTTTATTTTATTTTATTTTTTTGGTGATTATTGGAGATAAGTTAAGCTTCTTAAGTTTAACTAGTTTTATGCATCTAATTTAGTTGCATAGAACTTCTTATCTAAAAGTAATTGTGCATATTCATCCTTAAATTAAATTAAGGATACGATCCATTAAACATGATAAGATGGAGATTTGATTATTCTTTTTTAGCTTACAAACAACCAACCAACATTCCTTATTGACTTAAGCCTCTAATTTAAAATTAATTAGACATCGGCCCAAAGAACTCGAGCTCATTACGATAAGAAATTCAAAGAATTAGACCGAATTACGATTAGTCAGTTTGACTGGTATCTAAGGCAAGTGATTTAGAGACTATATCCTAAAGAAAAGTGGTTACTTAATTAGTTTTGCTCGCTTATCTGACCAAGATAATTGATGTCTAAAGAAAGCAATGGGGGACTTCCACCAATCTTATACTTACCTGGTTAGTCGAATGGCTGATCTTATACTTGAAGGGCTTGAAGATGATCTTAGCAGTTAGAAGCTGTCTAGATCTAGGATAATTTTTAGTCAGGATTGATTACTTAACTTAATTACTAACTAAACATCAAACCTAAACTTAACTATTTTCTCTCTCTTCTTAGCTCTCAGACTCCTTAGGATTTCTTTTTTTGGAACTCTTTTCTCTCTTTCTTCTCCTTTTCTCCTCTTCTCTTTTAAAATAAAATAAAATAAATAAATTAAATAAATTAAAAATAATAAAAAATAAATAAAATCATAATTTTTTAAAATAATAATAATAATAAAATTAAAAAATTAAAAATCTTTAGAAAAGTAAAATAATAATAACATAATAATAATAAATTAAAAAATAATAATTAAAAATAATAATAATATATAAAAAAATTAAAATTATTTTATATATTAGGGTTGTATTAGTACATGCATGATAGAAGATTGCTTTTTCTGACCTAGTTAAACCAAACCTTGAAATTGATGACTGATTCATATTAAATTTGATAATCAAATGGCTGGAAATAATGAAGAACCATCTAGGCAGATGAAGAAATATTTTATTTCTTTCACCTATAACCCATCAATTTATATCCACTTACGTGATATTTCTACAATCCATTATAAGATCAAGTTGACCACAATCTAGATGCTCCCATCCTTCTATGGGAATACTAATGAAGATCCTAATAAGCATCTAGTTGAGTTTTCAGAAATCTACTCTATGGTCAAGATCCAAAATTTAACTGATGATACCCTTAGACTAATCTTATTTTCTTCTTCATTAAAGGATAAAGCCAAGTACTGGCTTGGCATAATAGGAAGACCAATCAAAACTTGCACTGAATTGCAATATGAGTTTCTTAAGAAATTTTATCCCATAGATTGAACCATCACCATGAGTCGAGCCATCACTGGATTTGCTCAGCTTCTAGGGGAACAAAATCACGAGTCATGGGAGAGACTTAAGAAATTTTTTAGAAAATGCCCACACCATCATCTATCTAAGTGGCAAATAGTTTAAGTTTTCTATGAGGATTTAGAAGACCAATTTAGATAGATGGTAGATGCATCTTATGGAGGAGCATTCATGAGCAAAAGTGAGGATGAAGCTTATGTCTTATTTGAAATCTTGAGTGAAAATTCAATTAACCATGCTTCATTATCTTTCTACCAAAAGCGGATAGGAGTCTATGATTTTAAACACCCAGAACCAATTCTAAAGCTGACTTGAACCTAATAGCATAAAAATTAGATAAAGTCGATCTTCTTGCCTAGAAATTAGATCAATTTCTAACCCTAGGTCAACAAACTCCTGCACAATTCATACCATCTTCTAATTGTCAGAAGATTTGTTCTATCTATGCTAGCCCTGCCCATCATGTGAGTGAATATCCTATGGCTACATAATTTTTATCTTTTATCCAAAAAAAATCTAAGCTATACAAGGCTACTTCAAGTTGATTAATGATCCTTTTTCAAATTCATATAATCTAGATTAGAGCAACCATCCTAATTTTTCTTAGATACCTCAATAGACTTAGGCTCAGACCCAAATTCTACCTATCCAAAATTATCAAAATAGGCTCCAATATCAAAATTATGCCAATAATTATGGTTAGCCTAGTCAATCCATCCAACCATTATATTACAATCAACTATCATACCCACCTCCTCAATAGACCAATCTAGTCGATGATAGGTTTAACCAACTTCAATAATTGATTTTGACTTAACAATAATCTATCACCAAGCTAGAAGTACAAATAGAATAATTGGCTGAGTCTAGCATGAGGAGAGAACTAGGTTAATAGTTGAGCCAATCAATAGCAAATCCTATAAATGATCCACTTAATGTCCACCAACTACCTAGATTCAATTATCAATTAAATGTTCCATCTAAGAATTTCTAATTTGAGAATGCCAAAGCAATTTTTGAACTTAGAAGTAATGAAATTCTTAAAAATCCATACCAAAACCAGGTAAGAGAGGCTAGTACTGATGCTAGCCAAAACAAAAATATAGAAGAAGAGGTTAATATTGAGACTAACCATAAAGAAAAATCTGAATCAGAACTGTTGACGCAGAAATTCGTCATCACCGGAGTTCGTCGGAGTTGACGCCGATGAGGTCGCCTACGGGGACCTGCAAAACAAAGTCTGGTTCAGAGCCGGTGGGGGTGGCTTCGACAAGACCCTCCGACGCTCAAGTCAGTTTCCGTCAATAGAAATGGAATGCTCGGTAGAGTATAGAAGAAGAGAAAAGGATTTTCAGAACCTGGCATAAAGGTATCCGAAGGGTCCTTTTTATAGAGGGAGCTTGTTGTAACCGTCCTGATCAATGCCGGTCGTTATTGTCGATTGTTATTGCTGATAAATGCCGATCGTTATTGCTGATAAATACCGATCGTTATTGTTGATAAATGCTGATCGTTATTGCTGATAAATGCCGATCGTTATTGTTGTGTAACCGTAGTGAGATTGCCTGCAGGAATCCATCATAAGGAGTTCGGCCATTGAGAAGCTCGTCCATTGAAGAAGTCTATAGGGAGTCCGGCTTCCGTAGAAACTCAGCCCAAGAGGAGGTTTTGGGGAAGTTCGGTTCCCGCAAGGGTCTGGCTGAAGCCCGATCGCTGGGAGTCCGAAGAAGTTCGGCCCGGAGCCTGGGCGCTGGAGAGTTCGGCCGCTGGACAGGAGTTCGGAAAGTTCGGCCGCTAAGAGGGTTGGAACAAGCTCGACCGTTGGGGTCTCGACCGAAGCCCGACCGCTCGGAGTCCAAAGGGGCTCGGGCAATAAGTAGTTCGGCCGCTTGAGGAGTTCGGCCGCTAGGGGCCTAAAGGATCTCGGCCGACTGAGAGAATGGTTGCTTGAGGAGTTCGGCCGCTAAGAGTCTGAAGCTCGGCCGCTTGATAGTTCGATTGGTTGAAAGACTTCGGTTGAGGCTCAGCCGCTGAGAAGCTCGGTCGGATGTAGTAGTTCAGCTAGGATGCGTCCGCTGAAGTTCTTCCGCATTGACCACATCAGGCTGGGACCGAACTTGACTTTGACAGGAGCGGGATTTATCCCCAACACTAGCCCCCCCACTCCCGAGTTCGAAATTCGAAGTAAGGGAGTGCAGATAAGGTGACTGCCAAAGTTTTTCTTCCGGGCTTCGTATCGGTCCATGTCGAAGTTTGGGGGAGATTTCATTTCTGGCTAAAGTTGATGCTGAAGTTGAGGCTCTCCAGCCGAGGTTGATTCGGTCAAAAATTCCTATCTCTCGCCGAGGTCGAAGTCGGCGCTCTTCATCCGAGGTCAGCCTAAGTCGCTCGGGGGGATCTTATTTGGCCGAAGTTGATAAGATTGCTCGGAGGATATCTCATCTCCTTTGGCTGAGGTTGATGTAAGTGCTCGCGTTAGGACGAGGTCTTCCTCCTTGCTCCTAACGGGCCGTGGGGGCACATGCGGACCGTCGTCCGAGCTTCTCCCCCCATCTCGTCTAAGGTGAACGAGGCCTTCGACTTTGCTCGCGTTAGGACGAGGTCTTCCTCCTGTTCCTAACGGGCTGTGGGGGCACATGCGGACCGTCGTCCGAGCTTCTCCCCCCATCTCGTCTAAGGTGAACGAGGCCTTCGACTTTGCTCGCGTTAGGACGAGGTCTTCCTCCTGTTCCTAACGGGCTGTGGGGGCACATGCGGACCGTCGTCCGAGCTTCTCCCCCCATCTCGTCTAAGGTGAACGAGGTCTTCGACTTTGCTCGCGTTAGGACGAGGTCGTCCTCCTGTTCCTAACGGGCTGTGGGGGCACATACGGACCGTCGTCCGGAGCTTCTCCCCCGTCTTGTCTAAGGTGAACGAGACCTTCGACTTTGCTCGCGTTAGGATGAGGTCTTCCTCCATTCCTAACGGGCTGTGGGGCACATGTGGACCGTCGTCCGGAGCTTCTCCCCTCTCGTCTAAGGTGAACGAGGCCTTTCAACTTTGCTCGCGTTAGGGGATGAGGTCTTCCTCCTATTCCTAACGGGACTGTGGGGGCACATGCGGACTGTCGTCCGAGCTTCTCCCCCGCTTCTCGTCTAAGGGTGAACGAGGGTCTTTCGACTTGCTCGCGTTAGGATGAGGTCTTCTCCTGTTCCTAACGGGCTGTTTTACTCATTTTTCTCTTGCGATCCCACGATTTCTTATGCCAAAAATCAAAAACGCAGAACAAAGAATTCATTGATGATACATCCTCAGATTTTTGAGTTTCAGTGGCCGAGAAGGGCATTATCCCTCCGAGTTCCTTCAAGCGGTAGGTTCGGGTTAGATGACTTCCGTTACCTTGTACGCGACCTTCCCAATTTGGAGCGAGCTTTCCTGACTCTGAGGCTGAGTGAGTGACAGCGGCTCGTCGGAGCACTAAGTCCCCTACTCTGAACATCTTTACTTTGTAACCCTGAAGTTGTAGTACCGAGCACCTTCTGTTTATAGGCTGACATCCGATGCGAGCTTCCTCCTTCTTTTCTTTCAGAAGGTCGAGGTTTGACTCTGAGGTCTTGGGGGTTGTGCTGTTCATTAAGCCCACAACTCGTGTGGAAGGAGCTTAAGTCAATCGGGATGACTGCCTCAGTACCGAAGGCCAAAGCGAAGGGTGTTTCTCCAGTTGGCACCCTCTGAGTAGTTCGGTACGCCCAGAGGACATGGTAGAGTTCGTCTACCCAGGCCCCTTTTGCCTTATCTAGCCTCGTTTTGATTCCCTGTAGCAAGGTCCGGTTGGTTATCTCAGCTTCCCCATTGGTCTGCGGATGAGCCACAGAAGTGAAGCGCTGGGAGATGTTTAATCCTTCACAGAACTCGGCGAACCTAGCCCCGGCGAATTGTCGCCCATTGTCGGTTATAAGGGTTCGGGGCAGGCCGAACCGACAAACTAGTGACTTCCAAACAAAGTCCTGTACCTTGGCCTCGGTAATTTTTGCGAGTGGTTCAGCTTCGACCCACTTGGTAAAGTAGTCAATCGCGACCAAGAGGAACTTCCACTGTCCCGACGCTGTCGGAAAGGGGCCGAGTATGTCCATTCCCCATTGTGCAAACAACCAGGGTGAATTAAGCAATGTGAGTTCGGATGCCGGCCGTCTCTGCACACTAGCATTTTTCTGGCAGCGGTCGCACCTCTTTACGTATTCCACAGAATCGCGAAATAAGGTCGGCCAATAATACCCTTGCCGAAGTAGCTTTAGCGACAAAGACCTTGCTCCTAAATGGCTTCCGCAAAGTCCTTCGTGCACATCCCATAGTGCAATATTAGCTTCTGAAGGTCGAAGGCATCTCAACAATGGAAGGGAGTACGACCTTTTGTACAACTGGCCTTCGTATAAGACGTAACGGGAGGCCTGATTTTTGAGTTTTCGAGCTTCTTTTCGGTCATGAGGAAGAACCCCCTCTTTAAGGTAGGTGACCAGTGGGTCAATCCAGCTGGGCTCGAATTCCGTCTGTAGGATATCCTGAGATTCTTCTGTGGTTGGGTACTTCAGAGTTTCCTGAAACACTTCTTTGGGTAGTTCGGCTGGAGCCGAAGTGGCCAGTTTGGAGAGAAAATCGGCTCTCGCATTTTCTATCCTTGGGATATGTTGAATGACGAAACTGCCGAAGGCCGGGGTTAAACTCTTCACTTTCCCGAGGTATCTCGCCATGCTCTCTTCTCTTGCTTCAAAGTTGCCGCCAACTTGACCGACCACTAGTCGAGAATCACTGTAGACTCGAAGCCGATCTACTTTTAGCTCCTTTGCTATTCTTAATCCCACAATCAGTGCTTCGTATTCGGCTTCATTGTTGGTAGCGGGAAACTCAAAGCGCAGCGCGAACTCGGCGACAACTCCCTCGGGGCTGACCAGGACTAGCCCCGCACCAGCTCCAATGGAGTTGGAAGAACCGTCCACGTGTAGAATCCAGAAGCCTTCAGAGAGGTCGGCCCTTTCCTTGGGGAAGTTCGGCTGTGATGGTTCGACTTCGTCAAGGCTCGATCTCGCCTTTGTGTTTGTCTTGCTTGATTCAAGTTCGGCTTCGTCCGGAATGGTGCATTCTAATACAAAATCTATCAGTATCTGGGCTTTGTTTGATGGCCTGGGCTGGTAGTTGATGTCGAACTCCATGAGCTTCATTGCCCATTTTGCGATTCTTCCGAAAGCGTCTGCTCGGTGGAGAACTGCTTTTATTGGTTGGTCCGTGAGGACCGTTATGGTGTGCTCCTGAAAGTAAGGTCGGAGCCTCCTGACGGCAATTACGAGACAGTAAGATAATTTTTCTATCCAGGAGTATCTGGTCTCCGCGTCCCTTAGGACTCGGCTCACGTAATAGATCGGGCGTTGTGTTTTTGCTTCTTCCCTAACGAGAACCGCCGCCAGGGCCACCGAAGAGATAGCTAGATACAAGAATAACTCTTCCCCAGGTTCAGGTTTTGCCAGCAGCGGGGGCGTGCCGAGGTAATTTTTGAGTTCCTCAAATGCTTGTTGACACTCTGCCGTCCAATTGAAGTCCTTTGGTCGCTTGAGAACCTCGAAGAAGGGCAAGCAACGTTCAACCGACCTTGAGATGAAGCGATTTAGGGACACCACCCTTCCGGCCAAGTGCTGAACTTCTTTAATCGTCTTTGGAGTGGTCATTTCTCGAATAGCTTGGATTTTCAGGGGGTTTGCCTCGATTCCACATCTCGACACCATGAACCCAAGAAATTTTCCAAAAGTTACGCCAAAGGCGCATTTGGTAGGGTTCAGTCTCATCTTATGCTTCCTCAATGCATTGAAGGTCTCTTCAAGGTCGGCCAGATGGTCAGTTGAAGCTCAGCTTTTGACGAGCATATCATCTACGTACACCTCCATGTTGCGGCCGATCTGCTCCTTGAAAATTTTGTTGACCAAACGCTGGTATGTTGCTCCCGCATTCTTGAGTCCAAAAGGCATGACCTTATAGCAATAAAGACCTCGGCTAGTGATGAAGGCTGTTTTTTCTTCGTCTTCAGGCGCCATACGTATCTGGTTATAACCAGAAAAGGCGTCCATAAAGCTGAGGAACTCATGACCCGAGGTTGCATCTACCAACTGATCGATCCTGGGCAAGGGGTAACTATCCTTTGGACAAGCCTTGTTTAGCTTTTTGAAGTCGACGCACATCCTCCACTTGTTGTTTGTTTTCTTGACAAGAACCACGTTCGAAACCCAAGTCGGGTAATGAACTTTCCCGGATTAGTCCGGCTTTAAGGAGTTTATCTACTTCTTCAGCGATCGCTTTCTGCCTCTCCGGGGCATGTTGGCGTAGTTTTTCTCTTACCGATCGGTGTTTTGAGTCAACGGCCAGCCGATGTTCCATGACCTCGGCATGTCGATTCCTGGCATATCTGCTGGGGTCCAAGCGAAGACGTCTGCATTCCTTCTGAGAAAAGCGACGAGCTGCTCCCGAACCTCGGTCGCCAGGTTGGAGCCGATCTGCACCACATGGTCCGATCTTCCATCATTTAATGACACAGAGATGAGGTCCTCTGCAGGCTCAGCTCGTTCTTCAGCGAGGTCATCACGGACGTCCAGTCCGTCAACCAGACAGGGGTCGGGCTGATCTCCCTTATACAAGGCGATCGAGTAACAATACTTCGCTAGGGCCTGGTCTCCTCTGACTTCTCCAATCCCATAGTTCGTAGGAAACTTCATCTTTAAGTAATAAGTCGACACAACCGCCCGAAGGGCATTTAAACCAGGTCGACCGAGGATAGCATTATAGGCGGACGGCGTCTTTACGACTAGGAAGTCGACCTGAGCTTTGGCCTGCTTTGGGTACTGCCCTGCTGTTACGGTCAAAGTTATGATACCTTCGACTGGTACGGTGTTGCCAGCAAATCCAACTAGCGGAGAATTCACCGAGCTCAATCGATCATCAGGTAGGGACATTTTCGAGAAGGCACCGTAGAACAACACATCAGCCGAGCTTCCATTATCTACGAGGATGCGGCGTACATCGTAGTCAGCAATATTCAACGAAACTACAACCGCGTCATTATGCGAAAATTGGATTCCCTGGCCATCCTCCTCGGTGAAGACTATAGGCTCCGAAATCTTCCATTTCTTCATCGATCCTTCAAGCCTGCTGGTTTTCTTTTGCTGAGATCCCCCTAAGATAGTGTTGATGATGCCAACGGGTGGCCGATCTTCTTGTTGGTTTTCCCCGCTTGGCGTTAGCGTTCTCGGTCGATCTTCCACCTCCTCGGGCCACCTTCGAAGAAACTGGCTTAGTCTGCCTCGCCTGACGAGCTCTTCGATCTCGTCCTAGAGTTGAATGCACTCCTCCGTGTCATGACCGTGATCGCGATGGTAGAGGCAGAACTTGTTGGGATTACGCTTGTAAGGATGAGAACGCATTCTCTCTGGTCTTGGAAGCCGTTCCCGGATCTCCATCAGAACTTGAATCTTCGGGGTGTTTAGGGGGTTGTAGTTGTGAAATCGTCGTAGACGGGGAGAACTTCGACGCTGAGGAGAACTTTGGCACTGAGGAGAACTTTGGCGCGTCCTTCCGTCAGAGCTTCCCCGCTTTCGAGCTTGAGAGGGAATCCGAACTTGCTCGCGACCAGGGGGAGTCCTGGAGCATGGCCGAGCTTCAATTTGCTTCCTTTCTTCGGAGGGTCTATCCAGCCTGTCGATCAGCCGTTTACCACCAATTTCACCATCCTTAGCTTCGAAGGCCTCCTCTGCCCGGGCATAACTTTCGGCCCGAGCCAACATATCGACAAAGTCCCTGGGATACTTTTTTTTCCAGGGAGAACAATAGGTCATTTTTCTGAAGGCCGCTCTTGAGCGCGGCCATGACGACCGATTGATCCAGGTTTCGAACTTCTAACGCAGCGGTATTAAACCAGAAAATGAAAGCCCGGATGGATTCCCCTTCTCTCTGCCTGATGGCCATTAGGGAGTCTGAGCTTCGGCGTGGACGCCGACTACTGACGAAGTGGGCCGCGAACTGTTGACTCATTTGGTCGAATGACAGGATGGTACTCGGCTTGAGTGCCGAATACCAATTTCTGGCGGCTCCTTTAAGAGTAGAGGGAAAAGCCCGGCACAGGATGGCGTCTGGCGCGCCATGAAGCAACATCATCGTCCGGAAAGGCTTCCAGGTGGTCGACCGGGTCAGTGGTCCCATCATAGCTCTCAAACTGTGGGAGTTTGAAGTTCGGCGGGACTGGTTCTTGCATAATTTTCTGTGAGAATGGAGGGTCGGTTCGGATCTCATTACCATATGAGGGAGGAGCATGGCGGAGTTCTTCGATCCGACGACTCATTTCCAAGAGCCTTCTATCCAGGAGATCTTCATGGTCTCTCATTTCTAAAGTCTTCTTGCTGATCGGATGAAAAGCTTCTCCCTGGGATGAGCTGCAGTCCGAACAAGGGCTCTCCTTCTGTTGCTTTCCTTTTTCAGGAATTGGAAGTCGGGTAGCCCATGTCGATTGCCTCTGGACTAGACAATGCGGCTCCGGAGGATGCGGGACCAGTTGGACTGGTACGGCAGCTTGCTGGTGCATGGCTTGCACCGCTTGAACGGCCTTGGTGAGGCCACGAACCTGCTGGACGAGCAGGTTGAACTGTTTAGCGTCTACCATGGCCTGGATTGCCGGGACTGGAGCGGTAGCGGACGGACCCGGACGGGATCGGGTCGCGGAGGCCGCCGATCGTCGGGCTGCAGAATGAGCCTGAGTCACTGGGGCTGGAGCTGGAGCGGATGGACTCAAACGAGATCGGGCCGCGGAGGCCGCCGATCTCCGAGTGGAGGCTCTCCTGGGGGGCATCTTTTCTCTTTGGAAGGGGATTTGAATTGAAAAGAAGAAAGGTCTCTCGAGCACTCCTTTAAGAACAAAGGAACACCGACTTCCTTTAAGAAGGGAATCTTCACCGGTAGGCCCTCCTTCTAGCGCCAATCTATTGACGTAGAAATTCATCATCGCCGGAGTCCACCGGAGTTGACGCCGATGAGGTCGCCTACGGGGACCTACAAAACAAAGTCTGACTCAGAGCCGGTGGGGGTGGCTCCGGCAAGACCCTCCGACGCTCAAAGTTCAGTTCCCGTCAACAGGAATGGAATGCTCGGTAGAGTATAGAGGAAGAGAAAAGGGTTTTTAGAACCTGACGTAAAGGTATCTGGAGGGTCCTTTTTATAGAGGGAGCTTGTTGTAACCGTCCTGATCAATGTCGGTCGTTATTGTCGATCGTTATTGCTGATAAATGTCGATCGTTATTGCTGATAAATGCTGATCGTTATTATTGATAAATGTCGATCGTTATTGCTGATAAATGTCGATTGTTATTGTTGTGTAACCGTAGCGAGATTGCCCGCAGGAATCCATCATAAGGAGTTCGGCCATTGAGAAGCTCGTCCATTGAAGAAGTCTATAGGGAGTCCGACTTCCATAGAAACTCGGCCCGAGAGGAGGTTTTGGGGAAGTTAGGTTCCCGCAAGGGTCTGGTTGAAGCCCGATCGCTGGGAGTCCGAAGGAGTTCGGCCCGGAGCCTGGGCGCTGGGGAGTTCGACCGTTGGATAGGAGTTCGGGGAGCTCGGCCGCTAAGAGGGTTGGAACAAGCTCGGCCGCCGGGGTCTCGGCCGAAGCCCAGCCGCTCGGAGTCCAAAGGGGCTCGGGCAATAAGTAGTTCGACCGCTTGAGGAGTTCGGCCGCTAGGGGCCTAAAGGATCTCGGCCGACTGAGAGAATGGTCGCTTGAGGAGTTCGACCGCTAAGAGTCTGAAGCTCAGCCGCTTGATAGTTCGGTTGGTTGAAAGACTTCGGCTGAGGCTCAGCCACTGAGAAGCTCGGCCAGATGTAGTAGTTCAGCTAGGACGCGTCCGCTGAAGTTCTTCCACATTGACCACATCGGGCTAGGACCGAACTTGACTTTGGCAGGAGCGGGATTTATCCCCAACAAGAACCGATACTGATACTGGTTCCAAAATGAGTGAGATAGATAAAGAAAAAAAGAGAGCAAATGATTTATCCGAGACCTATAAATAAAAAATTTCATTTCCTTCAACTTTAAAAGCTAGTTCTTTCCATAAAGAGCAACCAACACATAATGAAGAGCTAATGGAGTTGTTTAAGCAAGATCATATTAATTTACCTTCAGAACTGAAGCCACCTTTAGTCACACATGAATTTGAATATTTAGAACCAAAAGACACCTTCCAAGTATCCATTGTTTCGGACTTATCTTCTAATCCAAAAACTTAGTTCATGAGCATTTTAGAAGAATAAATAGGAAAAATTCTTAACAAATAAGGGTTTGAAATTGGGGTCACATCCTATCTTCCTAAAATTAGCAATGAATTTATCAATAAAGGGATTATAAGTCATCTTTTTGAGATTGACAATCCAAAATCATTAGAATTTGTCAATCCAATATTTGACATGGGATAGATAATCTGTATTGTGTCTAGCTAAAGATAGCAAACTTAGAGCTTGTTGGGAGGTAATTCAATATTTAGTTTTCTTTCATCTAATTTTTTTTTCTTAGTTTTTTTTTTAGGACATGTTGAATAAGTTGAAAGGAGAACTAAATTTTTAAAGACCCATGTTTGACAATAAATACATATTGAGTTAGGTGTATTCTTTCATATTCTTTATTACACACTTTATTTTTCTTTCTCTATAAGAACAATATCGATTAAGTTAGGGGAGAGAATAATAAAAATTTTTAAAATTTTTAAAATCCTCGAAGAAGTTAGTATTCAGCATTTAGGCACCCGATTACTCTTAAGAATCAAGTTGAACTAAGCATTTTTTTAAAAAATTAATGCACAGATCAAAGAATTAGTGAGATATTGAGAAATTAAGTATAAAAAAAATTCAATAAAGAGTTAAGTCTAGAACATAAATAATTTTCTTTGAGTATTTATAATTTTTTCTACCAGCATCAAAGAAGAATCTATTTTTTATGGACTTATGTAGGATAACTATATATTTCATTATTAAAAAATTATTTTTAAAATAAAATAGTTTCTAGTTACTTCTCATTGAGTAACGAGGCTTCTTTGACTAAGCAAGCATTAAGTTTCATATCAAAAGATGGAAAGGGCAAAGAAGCTCATTGTAAAGCTAGTCTTAACTCGTAGCCTATTTGATTCAAGGTAGTAAGCCCAAGGAGTATTTTATACCTAGTACCCTAAAGCCAATTGATTTGAAAGTCATTAGTCTATGACTCGCTACATGGATCAAACAGAAAGCTTAAGAAGTTATGACATTAAGTAGTAGTACAATATTAAAAAAAATATATTAGTTTTTTATCAAGTAATCAGGTCTCATTGCCTAAGTAAGCAATGATATTCGCATAAAAAAATGGATAATATAAATAAAAATAAAAAAATATCAATAAATGAAGCACAGAAGTAACAATACACTTTTTCATATCAAAGTTTAGATAATTTAGAAATAAAGGTAGGGATAATTTAGAAAAAGTTTAGAAAGTTTAATGTTCTTCACTTAATTTTTATATTGATTAAGTATTAATACTTCGATGACATACCTCACTTATGCTCTGCTGAATATCAATGGCCCTTTTGAAAATTGCTAGACAAAATTTGAAACTCTAAAGCTTCAAAGATATCCAAAACTAAGTTCTTTCTTTACTCGAGGATGAGTAAAGCTTAAGTTGGAGGTGCTGGGATGCATGTAGGGTTTCTAGCTCTACTTTCAAAATTTTTTTAAAAATTAATCATAGTAGAAATTAAAATTAATCTAATTAATTTATAAAAAACTATAGATATGATCTACAAATCGTATATTACTAGGATCTAATATGATATACATGCAAACAATAAAATCTGAAAATAAAAGGCTATGAGCAGTAAAACACTTTTACTATGCTACGTGTTTATAACACGTTATCTTGTATGGGTAGATGATCTCTGTAATCAAGTCACTACCAATTTGATCATCAGAAAGATCTGATCATCTCGATATAGCTACACACATATTTGGCCTCCATAGATGGTCTACACGAGATTCTGATTTTGATCGACTCCTTTCGAGTGCTAGCTCGATAATGGATGCTTCTGTTAGCTAGATCTGATTGAACAATTTTGATCTCCCTCCATCGAAACTTTAGATGCTTTGGATCAACAGCAGGGGTAGAAGAGAGTATGAGGAAGTGCTCTAGAAAATCTCATGAAGATCTAACACTCAGATCTTATGAAATCAAATTAGAATAACCCTAGATCAAGAATTAGGCCAGCACAGCACTCAAAACCTAGCACCTACCTTTTTCTCTCAATTTTTTCTTCTCTATTTTTTTTATTATTTTTCTCATGCTGGGAATGGGCTCATGCACTAGATGGGAGGAGTCTCAAAAGTTTTGCACACCCCAAAAAAAATTCCAAGAATTTTATATAGGGCGCACAAGAGAGATGGCGTGAGGGAGAGTTAGGATGAAGTGGTTTGCTATTTGAATTCAAATCCCATTTGAATTCAAATTGCAACCAGATCAAGCCTAGCCTTTTGAGGCATGAGAAGGGAGGGTGCAAGCCTTTCTCTTGTATGGAAAAACTTATAAGAAATCCTTTCTCATAGAGAGAAGAATGGCACAAAGATAAGAGTGGCGCATGGAAAGACTAGGTCAAACTAGTCTCAAATTATCTCATCCAATTAGATCAATCCAATCCAAATTGGTGAGGCTTAATTAGACTAGATTAAACTCAACTCATTTAGCTTTAATTAGACTCAGTTAAATTCTAATCAAATTAGAAATTAATTAAATCCAATTTCTTATCAAATCAGAGATCAAACCTCCTTAATGATTAGGTTATCTCATAACCTAATCGGATCAAACCCAACTTAATCCAATTCAATTGAACTTGATTCAAAAATAATTATTCAATCAAATTAAGTTAATTAATAATCAAATTACTAATTAAATCTCTCATAAATCTAGAGTCCAAAAGTAGTGGATAAGACTCTTGATCAGCTATCAAATCGGATAGAAATCTCTAATATATGTGATCCCATAGGTTCGAACCTAAGTCGATAGCACATGAACCACTTTCTATACTAATTGAAGTGACCATCTAGAAATGGTTTCCGACGTCCGAATAGATCGAATAGTCACAATCGCAATGATAAGTACCATAAATTCATCAATAAAAGTATTAATTTATGAATTAATTTATTTTTATTTTTAAAAATTAATATTTTTATTTATCTTTTATAGAAAAAATGATCACTAAAGAAAAGAACTCGATTTGTAGATTTAAAAAAAATAAAATTAGAAGTAAATCGGACTCAAGATGGATCCATAATAGAGACTCAAAAATAAATCAAATTTTGGCCCAAAATTAGCTCAAATTTGGCCTAAATTTAAAAGAGATACAAGCCAAATTCAAATTCAAGTAAAGTGAGGCCCATGTGCATTTAAGGCTATTAAAGGGGAGAAAAGGTTTTGCTCCTCATGGTGGCTTGGGTTTGTACGTGGAACCAAAGGAAGTTGGCTGTCGCGCGTGGAAACTTAACAGGCTGCTGCATGGAAACAACTGAGAAATACGCAACGTGAGCTACTGGCTGGCACGAACATAAAAGCAGAAATTAAATGCTAGAATGGCTGAAGACACTTGGCTTCACGCGGCTTGATGCATGATCGTGAAAGCAGAATTTGAGAAGAATTTATACATTGAAATAGACCGAAACTCGAGCTCTTCCACGGATGCATCCTATACTATTCTATTGGTCCCACATCGGCAAATTAAAAGAATTTTCTTTCTTCTATCATCTATAAATAGGACCCCAGACCTTCAGAGTTCACTGTCTTTGGTCACGAAAAAGCTATGGTCCAGGGTGAGAGTCATGCTTGGATTAGAGGCTGCTTCAAGACAATGGATGCTGTGAAGAAGAACTAGCTTCTACACCATCTCAATGCCGACGTCAATCCAAGATTGAGATTAGCATGTCTTTAATTTTTTTTTTTAATTTCATGTATTTAAATTATGAATATTAAATTAATATAAATTTTATTTTTATGCACTTTAAATTCATGCTTATTATTTTTAATTATAAATTTAAATTTCTATTCTTTATTTTAATTGCACTTTTTTTTTATTACAAGTAGATGCTAAGATCTAACTAGTAGATCTTAGTACCAAGTTTAATTTTTTTTGCACCTTTTAATTTTGATTTTTTATTAATAATTTTATTTTCTAACTTCAAATTAATTTTTAAATTTTTTTTTATAAAAATCAAAGATTTTAAAACTAAAACACTATCTTCTCTATGGATTTGACCTGACTCATTACTTGCTATCTATTTTTAATTATTTAAAAAATCAAAATTAAACTGATAAACATGATGTCCTAATGACAACATCGTGCTCTTATCATGCAACATTCAGAACCTACGTGAATATGATTATCGCATAATTCATTCCTTTGATCTCTGTGCATGAGGATGACTTAGAGTTAAACTATTAATTCTGAACAGTACATCCAAATCATTGTTGAAAAATATATCCTAAAGTCAATCATCTAAGTAGTAGATGATTGAAATTAGTATATGAATTATCTAATAATAATAGTTATTTGGCTGGTCATCATAAAAGTTCAATCTTTCTTAAATAAACTTCTAAATTATGATGAAGTCCTTAAAACCATAATTAATCAATAAAAAAGAATTTATCGGATGATTCTTAAATTGTTCACAACTAAATGATAAGTTATTAACAAGGATGATAACTTATCGAGTGTAGGTCATCGTATGCCATATGCATTGGTTGTCCTCGTAACTAAGTGGTGTGGAGACACTGGTATGAAATTCAGATAAAATGTAGAAGTACATCTGCACTGAATGTGCCAATATAGCACTCTACTGTCAAGAGTAGCTAGCTAAGGCTATTGGATATAAGTGTCCCTCCGATCTGAGATCACCACAGTGACTTGCAAATAACTCACTGTACTTTGGTATCAGACTGCTTGTATTTTTAATATAGGTTCGAAAGATTTTTGGGTATAGTCAAGTACTTGTAAAGTCGGTGTGTGAGTCAAGATGGGATTGACCATTTTTGATTAACTTCAAAAAGAGAATGACTCGCTGTGTTTTAATTTAGCAAAACCTGGGCCTGGGTAATCCTTATGAGGTGTCACAAAATTTGCAAAATTTTGAGATACAATAGAGATGACTTGTATGAGTGTTTGACAGTGTACTCAAAGTTGTCATGAACATTATTGATCATAGGAATGAATTATATGGTAACCATAGGCTAGGATTCTAAGAATGTTGCTTTGTATACATTTGACCTATTCGGACGTCGAGAATCATTGCTAGATGGTAACTTCAATTGATACAAAAATTGATTTCTATGCTACCGACTTAGGTTTGAAGCTATGGGATCACACACATTAGAGCTTGTAACCTGATTAGATGGTTAATCAACGATTCAGAATCATTTCGAGATCAAATATTCAATGCGATTGATGCAAGTGTTGCAGGAGGATTGATTAGCAATTGGATTGCTAATTGGCTCAGTTTGATTGAGCAATCAAGCTGAGATCAAGTCTAATTAAATTAGATTCAATTAAAATTAGTTTGAACTTAATTAAATTAAATTTAGTTGGTTTATTGAATAAGCCAATTACAAAAAAGAATAATTTCTTGTTTGACTAGGACTTGGGTGCACCTAATTGACTTAGCATTTAAATCAGATTTAAATCTTGATTTAATCTGATTTAATTGGACTCCTAATTAGACTAGGATCATCCTTAATTAGGTTGCATTTGATCTAATTTAAATGGGATTTAAATTGGGTTCAAAACTATTTTGACCTAGTCAAACAAGAGGAGTCCTAGTTGGACTGGGACTCTCTCTCTTTCTCTTACGCCTAAGACCTCACACCTACCTTAATTAATTCTTAATTTTTCTATGTGTATTTCCATACCCAAGAAGGCCTTCAACACCCAATAATTCATATTTTTGGAAATTTATTATGACTTGGTCAAAACTTGGAAGTTGGGATTTGTTTTCTACTTGGAAGAGTCCTCTTTGACAAAAACTTCTTCCCCTCTTGTGTGCCCACTTAACCCATGCTATATTTAACTTCTCCACCCTTCTTGTAGGTTTTTGGGGATGTGGAATTGATGGTTCTCATAAAAAAAATCAAGAGAGGGGCGTCCAAGAGTTGGACACCCCATAGAAGTCCTCCTTTGACTAGGTTTTGACCTAGTCATGCAATAAAAGGTGGACACCTCTTTCGAGATGGTTAGAGGATGTAAAAAATTCTAAAAAAAATTATGAAAAATTAGAGAAAAAGGAGGAGAAGGCATGGAGGATTTGCGACACTAAGATTCATGGAGAAGAGCCTTCAATTAAGACATCAAATGTTGATGTCTTGAAGAGACAAGATAAGAGAAGATTATCTTCTCTTATTTTTTTTCTTTTATGTTTCTCTTTTTTTATTTTATTTATGATTTTTATATGATAAAAATCTAAGATAGAGAGAGAGAGAGAGAAGATTTGGGTATGAGGATGAGTGCTCCTAGTTGTTCGAGCATGGTGTTATTTTTTGGATATGATCTGATCATGTCCTGATGAGAGAAGGAGAAGAGAAGAAAGGTCTTCTCTTAGGGTTTCTTGGAGAACCTTTCCTCTCCAATTTTTATGAAAATTTTATATGATGAAATTAAAAATATTAGATTTGAAAACTTAGGAAAAATTCTAGAGGAGAAAATCTCCTCTTGTCCTAGCATAGAGATGTTTTCAGGACATTAACCGTTGATGTCCTAAAGGAGAAGATTTATCTTCTCTTAGAATTTATTTTTTATTGATTTTATTTTCTAATTTATGAAAGATTCAAGGGTTGAATTTCTTCCTTATTTCTTTTCATGTTCTTCATCTCTTGGAGTATCCAAGAGATCCAAATTACATGTATTTGATTAACCATCAGGAGGGATCTGCGAGAAGCTAGCACTTCGAGCGGATCTTTGTTCGACAAACCTCCTTTTTATGTTGTAGGTTCGTATGGATCACCTATAGAGGTCGATGCTTGTACATCTCTAAAGACAACAATGGATTCAACCATAAAGTTTTCGACCCATGTAAAGGTAAGAGATCTGATCTCTTGGTGATCTAGATGCGATCTAGGATTAGATCTAGAATTATTCTAAATCTAGGTATTGATATGATCAATACCACTTATGATTAATTTAATTTTAAATTTATATTTACATCATAATATATTATAGATGCTTAATATAGGATTTTATAATTTGATTACATGCATATTGTAGATTAAATAGTTTAATTTATGTCTTTCACTGCTCTATATTTTGAAAAAAATTTGAAATCTATGCATAAAATCCTACATGTTTCTCAACAGTGGTATCAAAGTATCTAAATTCTTTTATAACATGATCATACTTATATTAGATTAAATTTAAAAATTAAAATTAATTAAAGATCGTACATACTGCCATAAGGTTGTCCTATTGTAAGGTTAACCCCTTACAATGAAAAGGTTGTCCTAGTATGTGCTGATTTGAATCTGAATCATGAATAATTTAGATTAGATCTAAGAAAATTTTTGATTTAATTTTTTAATTTAAATCTAAAATTAAATAGATATTTGATCTATTTTAGATTATTTAGATTGGATCTAAATAATATCAGGATTATGTATACTGCCATAAGGTTGTCCTGCTGTAAGGTTCATCCCTTACAATGGAAAGGTTCTCCTAGTATATGCTGATCCAAAAAATCTAAGTCATAAATATGTTAGATGAGATTTAAAATAATTTATAATTTATTTTTATATTTTAAATCTAATTTTAAATGATTTATGATCTGATCTGCATGATGTTTTTTATTTTTAGATCTAGATCCTCTTATTGTATATGTTGATATGTAATTTTTGTTTTGAATCTAGAATATATATGTATGACATATTTATTTTGTAGAATTTAAATTGAGAACTTACTTTTTGTAAAACCCTAGATTCAAAATCCTAGGACATGATCTAAATAATAAAATAAAACAAATCTAAAACCATGTATTAAATATGATTCAATGTAAATTATTTATAATTTAAAAATATTTTAAATAATAAAATCAAAAACTAGTTCTGAGGTTTCATAAATCTAAACTTTGAACTTAATTGAGAATTAAGTGATTGTTTAGGATGTAGGTTTGTGATTTGAAGATCCTAAGATAATTTCATAAAACTTGGGTTAAAGATTAAATAGGTTTTTTTTTATCAGGTCATTAAATGGATTAGACCTAGGGTTAGATTAAATATGGACTTGTTAAAAAAATTGATCAAACCTAATTAATAGTTAATTAGGATTAGGATATTTCTTTTCTATAGATCAATTCAATAGTTGTAGTTGATCAAAGTCCATATATCTGACAAATGGACCTGATCGTGGCTCAATGGTCGAGCTCGAGTCTTTAGGTAGACCAAATCAAAACTAACAAATCAATTGGTGTCTAAGGTAAGTCTAACATTTTAGATCGATAGTTTTTAATTGGCAGTCCGCTTACTTAACCATTTTTTATGGTGTCTAGAACAAGCCTTAGCAGACCCTCCCACCGATCTCACTTACCTAGCCAATGTGGTTAGTCAGATTTTGATTAGGTTATCTATTGATTCGAGCTAACCCATGTCACATAGGAAATCAGTGAGATTGTTTTCATTTAGTGAGACTGATATATGTGCCCATGGATCAAAATTGATCATAATTCTCATCAATGACTTATGAAGTCAGTGGAAGGACCTGACTTGGTGAAGTCAGTGGGAGAAAATTGGTTCATGTCCTTTCTATCCTTAAATCATTAATAATTTAAATTTTCTAAAATTATTAGATCCTTAAAATGATGAAGTTATGGAGATAACCGAGTCAAAGCCTCCCATTAAAGTGTTTGATAATGAGTCCATTGACTCAATAATCATTGGAGGCCCAAAGGCCTGATGCTTGTTGACTAATGAAATTATCATTCATCATATGATGACTTGGATGTATCTCTCTAATGGTGGTTAGGTTGGCTAACTAAAGTTGGGCCTAATCATTCATTGGTTAGATACACCAAGTATAGTCATATTAATGATTGGACCTAACCGGATCCTTACAGTGGAGGCCAAAGCCTACTGATTAGATTTTTAGGATAAAATTAAATTACTAAAAATTATTTGAAGAAATAATTGATTATGAACCTATCCTTAGATGTACATGGGTTGGCCAACCAAAGTTGGGCTCATGTGCAATCTATGTGGGTTCTAGTACCTACTAGAGAATTAAAGTAATTCTCCAAATTGGAGGTAGAGGCTACCAATTCGAATAAAATAGTGGGAGAATCTTTAGACTAAAGTCCAAGTCTTTAGGCTTAATATAATTCATATACTTAGATCATTGTTCTCTATTCTCAGATTAAGGCTAAACTCTAATTGCTTCTATCACCGTTAGATAGTGATGACTTATGGGACCCAACTTCGATAATTAGTATCAAAAGTTGAATTTGGTTCAGCAGTATGAATGAGTTCGTATTGGAGCTTCAAAGTTCAGTCAAAATAATTAGTCCAAAGTTAACCCAAATCAGGCATAGTGCTTCTAATGTTAGAAGCAGGGTCATAAGAAGAATATTTGTCTTGCTTCTCTTGACCATAATAGGCTAAACAAGAGAAAGGAGCAAAAGTTGCTAATTAAAGATGTTATATGATAACACTTTAAAATTTTTTTGTAAATAATTCTACTACATGGGTATTAGATGCCAGTAGTCTTATGCAATTTATTACAAAGACTACAAGTAAGTGGAATATTTAAAAATGGTGAGAAATACCTGAACGTTGGGGATGGAAGTCTTGTTCCAATCCTAGCTTTAGAAATTGTTAAGCTTATTTTCAATAGATGTCATTTTAAGTGATTGTCACTATTATCCATCATTTATGATAAATGTGATCTCTGATGATCTTTTGATCAGAGATGATTATCATTTATCAATAAAAAAGATTATTATGATATTATTATGAATAATATTATAATAATACATGGATAATAAAAAAATAATATTTAACATTTATACAGCCTATTAAGTGCAATGTATCCACCCAAGTTAGATTATGTCATGAATATCTATCTTTGGTATTTATAAGCTTAGTCATCTTGATAAGAACAGGATAAACGGATTAGCTTGAGAGGAAAATCTCGACATCAATGATTGTGAATCATTGATAGTCTATGAATCTTGTCTTCTTGGGAAGATGACAAAGTCGCCTGTTACTGAAAAAGATGAAGGAGCCGATAAAGTTTTAAGTCTCATACATAGTGATGTATGTGGACTTTTGAACTTAAGTGCCAAAGGAAGATACTAATATTTCATTACAGACGATCTATCTGGGCATGGGTGCATCTGGCTTGAATTATTTAAAATATTCAAATGATTCAATAATAAAATAGAAAAATAAATTGAAAAGGTATTAGAACTCTTCGATCGGATTGAGGAGGCAAATACTTATTCAGTGAGTTTTGATATATCTAGGAGAGAATTGGATTATCTCTATAGTGGATTTCTTTTTGGAATATAGTGTATCTGAAAGAAGAAATTAAACTTTGTTAGACATGGTTCAATCCACTATAGGGTTCACTTGTCTGCCTTTTTTAGGATTGTGCTCTTGTGGCTACTAGTTTTACTTTGAAAAAGGTTCTGAGTAAATCTATCGCATGGATTCTATATGGGATATGGATCGGGCATTGACGTAGACTCTTTCACTTTCGAGTTTAGAGTTGATCGGCCTATGTCATATATTTACACATGGATAAACTTGGATCCTGGTCCAATAAGTATTTAAGGGTTATTAATTCTACTATGTTAAAGAAAATAAGATGTTCATCAGCAATAGGCCATTCCTTTTGGAAAGGAGTTAGAGAAGGAACTGATGCCTATCAAGTTGAACTTGAAAAAGTTTGACTGATAGAAAAAAATTGACGTAATCTAGTAAACCTACAGAACCGAATTTGATCAGATCAAATCTAGAGCTCATTAAAGTATCACCTTTAAGATGATCCGATAGAGTACCGCATCAGTTGGACAGATACTTCAATATCTAGGTCTGGGATGGCGATCCTATTGAGCTCGATGAGAACAATAAGGATCCGATCGCCTATAGAGATACAATGCAGTGATCTGAAGCCACATGATCCAAATTGAAGTCCATGGAAATCAATAGTGTATGGATACTACTTGATTCACCTGAAGGGATAAAATCCATTGGGTGTGAATGAATTTTCGAAAGGATCAGAGTAGCACAGATGGAAAGATAAAGATCTTAAAGCCCGTTTGGCTATTACCTCAAAATTAGAACATACATTTTGAACGTATGCCTTTGTTATGAACAAAGATAAATTTTGCATTTGTAATTGGACAAAATATTCTGTAGTGTTATTCCTTGTATTGTCTGTGGATAAAATTCTCTTAATCAGGAATGACATCCCAGCATTGCAAAGAATAAAGGTTTAGCTATCATCTTATTTCTCCATGTACGTGATCAGACATGGTATACTCACTAAAGGTAGTGAGCAGATACCTATCTAATCCAAGTGAGAGCTACTGAAAGATTGTATAGACAATCCTTAAGTATTTGAAAAATACTAAGATCCAGTGACTCAAATATGAAAGTACTGACTTAAAACATATGGATGTTTTAATTTTAGTCAGAATAAGATGACAACTAGAGAATGTCGGCTCATACCTAATTATAGAAGCAATCTGCTGAAAAGGTTCCAAGCAGGATACTTTTAGCCTATTCAGTTAGTGATGTAGAGACATTATGGCATATGATGCTGCCATGTAAGTTGTATAGTTGCTGAGATTCATTAGCAGGTTGGGAGTGGCACCCTCCACTGATGGTCCAATCCTATCATAGCACTAGAGCCATGGCTCAGACTAAAGAACCAAAGAACCAGCATATTCTGCATTGCTATCATCTTTGATTTTTTGTCAAGATGACGTCAATCTTTAGAAGATTGATGGAAAAGGAGAACTTGACCAACCCATTTGTTAAGACCTCGAAACTAAGGAGTTCTATGAACTCAAGTGAAAGATAGGATATTTGATATCATTCTAATTGGCTTTAGTCTAAGTGAAAGTTGTTGAGAAATGTATCCTAAAGCCAATCATCTAAGTAGTAGATGATTGAAATTAGTATATGAATTATCTAATAATAATAGTTATTTGGCTGGTTCATCATAAAAGGTCAATCTTCCTTAAATGAACTTCTAAATTATGATGAAGTTCTTAGAACCATAATCAATCGATAAAGAAGAATTTATCAGATGGTTCTTAAATTATTCACGATCAAATGATAAGTTATTAACAAGGATGATAACTTATTGAGTGTAGATCATTGTATTATTGGAAATTATGTTCCAAAGCCAATCATCAGTCTATTGATGGTTGAGCTATTTTATAATTATAATTAATTTATTAATTAATAAAAATATTTTGGCATCTTTTTCATCGTATGTTTACATCTTCTAATGAACTTCATTATTGTGATGAAGTCCTTAGGACTGTTTAGTTTTGATAAAGAGAGAATTTATCGATTAGTCCTTAAATTTATTCACGACCAAATGATAGGCTGTTAATTAGGATAACAACATTTATCGAGCATAGGTCGCTATATGCCATATAGGTTGGTTGTCCTCTTAATTAAGGAGTATGGAGACATTGGTATGGCATACAGGTGAGATGTATGGGTACATCATCATTGAACATGACCAACTCTAGAGCATTCTGCTGTCGGAATGTCTCTGATGGGATATAGGCAAAAGTATCCCTTAGACCTGAGATCACCTCAATGACTTGCAAGCAACTCACTGTGCTTTGGTACCGGACTAACTGAATTTCTAATTTAGCAATGAAAGGCTTTTGGGCACAGTTAAGTACTTATGAAGTCAGAGTGTGATCAAGATGGAATTGACCACTCCAAGAGTTGGAGAAGAATGTATCACTGTATTTCAATATAGCAAAACCTTGGCCAGGGTAATCCATCAGATGTATTTGATATTTTAAAATACAATGTGGACAATCTGATTAGAGTTGATAGTTGAACTTTGAGGTATCCTATGAGCATTGTGGTCAACAGGATGAATTATATGAAAACTATATTCGCATGGGTTCTAAGGATGGTGTTCTACACCTTTCAACCTATCCGACCGTCGGATATCATTACTAGATGGTCATTTCGATTGGTATAAAAATTTATTTTTATGCCACCAACTTAGGTTCAGACCTATGATGTCAGACACATTAGAGTTCACATTCTAATCGAATGATTGATCAGCAATTTAGAATTATTTTAGGATTAAACAATCAATATAATTGGTGTTTAACCTAGTGCAAGTGTTGCAAGAGGATCGATTAGTAATTTAATTACTAATTAGATTAATTTGATTAAGTTAGAAGGCTGAGATTAAGTTTAATTAAATATAATTTAATTAGATTTGGTTTGGATTTGATTGGATCAAGTTCAATTGGCTTATTGGATAAGTCAAGTGTAAGGAAGAACTAGTCTTCGTCTAACTAGAACTCGGATCCACCCAATTTTTTAATTTGATTAGAAAATTAAATTAAAATTAAATCTAATTTAATCTAATTAGCTAAGTCTTTAAATAGATTAAGACCTTATTTAATTGGGTTGGTTTACTCTTATTTTTATTTGGTTAAAAGACCTTATTTGACCAAGTCAAAATAGGACTCCTAGTGTGACTAGGACTCCTTATTCCTTGCGCCATCTAATCCTCATGCCCCACCCTTTTCTTTTTGTGTTTTTATGTAAATAATCTTCATGCCCAAAGGTTTCTCATGCCTTCCTTCTCTCTTTCTTTTTCTCATATGAAAGTTTGTTGGAAGACCAAGTCAAAAGGGAAATTAGGTTTGCTTATGGATTCTATAAGAATGAATCCTTGTCAACCAAAACTCTTCTCATAAGTGTGCCGACCCATCCTTCCTTATTTTCTTTGATTTTCATGATAAAAGAGGACTTTTTTATGCACCCCCCTTTGCTAGTCCATGGTAGAGAAAAGGTGGGGATGCCCTTGCTAGTCCATGGCAGAAGAAAGGTGGGGGCGCCCAAGAGTTGGGCACCCCAACAACTTTCCTTATTTGGTCCTTCCTAGTTTAGATTTTTGACCTAACTTGGACTCTACATATCTCTTTATTTAAAGATATTTTTTGACTAAAATTTTTATGGATTGTAGACATTTGAGATGCCTCTTTGGTGTAGAATTAGAGAAAAATTCTTCTAGGTCATGGAGATATTAAAAACACAAATAAGGGTGTCTAGAAAAAGAATAAAGAAGAAGATGAGGGTCTTCTTCTAGGGTTTTTGTTCCAGATCTCTTCCTCCCTTTCTGTGAGCTTTTGAGAGGTGTCTCAGTATCACAAATATTCTTCTTTTATTTTGGTATTTTGGAGTATCCAAGTTTCAAAGAAGAAAGCGTCGGATCGACCATCGAAGAGAGATCAACACAGTGTTAGCATACTATGCTGATTTCCTGCATTAAGATCTCTGATCGTATTCATGGGCTTATGTGGATGACTCCTAGAGGCTGGATGTGTGTGTTGCTCGTGATTTCATCCTCAAGCTCGGACAGTAAGTTAGAACATCTAACTTGCTTAGGTAATAGATCCGATCTATTAACTTCATACCTGTATTTGATGTAATGTAGATCTAGGTTGATTTGATCAATCTTTTCTTTCTTATTTGATTTTAATTTTTGATTTAATATCATGCCTTAATCATATAATAAATCTAAGATCTAAGTATTTATATATTTATTTAAATAAATATTTGATTTATTTAAGTCTTTTGCTGCATGATCTTGAAAAGGTTTCAAGATCTACCCATGAAATCCTAGATCTGGTTCCTTCAATTGGTATCAGAGCCCAGATTCTTGTTACATAATTTTTATGCATGTTTAGATTATTTTTTAGATTAGATCTAATTTATAATCTAATTATTAAATCTAAAATTATAAAAAAAATTTAGATCTCATGAACTGCCATAAGGTTGTCCTGCTATAAGGTTTACCTATTACAGTGAAAAGGTTGTCCTAGTTCATGATGATCTGACTCTAATCATAAATTTATTAGATTTGATCTAATTTTATTTATAATTTAATAAATTTATAATAATTTTAAATCTAAAAATAAAATATTTTAGATTGCATGGACTATCATAAGGTTGTTCTGCTATAAGGTTTACCCCTTATAGTGAATAGGTTATCCTAGTATGTGCTAATCTAAAATATTGATCATAAAATTTTAGATTAGATCTAAGAAATTTTATGATCTGATTAAAAATATTTTAATCTAATTTTAATCATCATAAATATGTTAGATTTGATCCAAGAAGATTTATGATTGATTATTATTGAAACTGTTTCAATTATATGAATCTATTTAGATTAGATCTAAAGTAGTTTTATATTTATTTTACTTGCATATTAATTATGAATCAAACATGCAACTTGGTTGATAGAACCATGTTGTAAAAATATTTTACAAATATGAAAATTATTTTCAAAAAGCTGAACTCCAACCCTCAGCCCAAAACTTAATTGAGAATTAAGAAGTTGATTGATTAGGATCTAGGATTGTGAATTGAATATCCTAAGATACAAATTATAACACATTAGGTTAAATGAGTTAGTGGAGATTAGGTCCATTAATTAGGTTAGGCCTAGGGTTAGATTAAAGAATGGACTTAATTAGAGAATTGACTAAATCTAATTAATTATTATCTTAGATTGGATCAAGGATTCTCTAGATCAATTACAATAGTTGTAGTTGGTCAAGTCCATGTCTTTAACAAGATCCAAGATGGATGATTCTTAGCTACGCAGTCTAGCATGAACTGTTAGGTTGATCTAATTGAAACTAATTAAACTAGTTGGTGTCTAAGATAAAATAGACCGATGGTTTTTAAATAATAGCCCGCTTACCTAGCCATTTCTGATGGTGTCTAAGGCAAGCTTTGCCAGACCCTCCTACTGATCGAACTTACCTGATCTTTTGGTGAGATTATGTTTTGATTAAATCACTTAACTATTCGAGCTGACCCATGTCAGCTAGGTAAATCAATGTGACTGATTTAGGTACTCCTAGACCAGCCTATTAGTGGTCTTCCTTAAGCTAACTTGGTGAAGCCAATGGGATGATCATGACAAGCTGGTTAATCTGATCTACTCACTTCTATAAATAAATTCTCTAAAATTATTAGGTTCCTAAAATGAAATAGTTATATGATAACTGGATTATAGCCTCCCATTAAAGTGGATGATAATAAGTCCATCAATTGGATAATTATTGGAGGCCCAAAGACCTGGCGCTTATTGATTGATGGAATTATCATTCATTATATGATCTCATTGATACATCTTTCTAAATGATGGTCTGGTGGGCCAACCAAAGTTAGGCCTGATCATTCATTGGTTAGATAGGCTAGGTATGGTCATGTTAATAGTTGGACCTAACTGGACCCTTTTCTGAGAAGGCCAAAGCCAACTGATCAGGGGCTAGGGCAAAATTTAATTACTAAAAATTATTTGGAGAAATAATTAATTATGAACCTACCCTTAGATGTATATAGGTTGGCCAACCAAAGTTGGGCTCATGTACAGTCTATGTGGATTCTAGTATCCACTAAAAAATTAGGATAATTCTTCGAATTGGAGGTAGAGGCTACCAATTCGAATAAAATAGTGGCAAAAATCTTTTGATTAAAGTCCAAAACTTTAGGTTTAATAAATCAATTACTAATTAGGTTTTGATTTTTTTTTTGTGCAGACATGGCCACTTTTCTATCGCTCCGATCATTGTTGGACAATGATAAGTTGGTGGGATCCAACTTCGATAGCTAGTATCAAAAGTTGAAGATTATCCTGGAGCATGAACAGATCCTATATGTGCTGACAGATCCTGCACCTAAGGAGATAGCTGCCAATGCACGTGGAATAGTTAGAGACACTTATCAGAAGTGGCTCAGTAATCGAACCATGGTGTGTTGCATTATACTGGCTGTGATGAGCGATGAGTTTAGTCGCAGGTTTGAGATAGCTCAGCCAAAAGAAATGCTCCAAATGTTGGAGGATTCTTTTGGCACACTTGATAACATTGAGAGGCACAAGACTAGTTACACCATCTTCAATGCCAGAATGTGGGATGGAGCCTCTATCACTGATCATATACTATACATGATCGAGCTAATAGAGCACTTGAGCAAACTCGGATTTTCCTTGCATGAACAACTTAGGAAAGATACAATACTGAATTCGTTGCCAAAGTCCTATCTCCCTTTTCTTACTTATTACAAAATGACAAAGCCTGAAGTAAACTACCACAGCTTACTGGGGTTACTTCAGAACTTTGAGAAGGATCACCTACTCCATAAAGAGTTGGTGAACTTAGTGGGAGGTTCGTCTTCTGGTTCTCAATCCTTTAGGAAAGGAAAGAAGAACATGAAAAGGAAAACAAAGAAGGTGCAAGTTTAGGAGTGCTTCTTTTGCAAGAAGCAGGGGCACTGAAAGAGGATCTATCCTCAGTACATTGCCTCCTTAGATTCGAACAGGCAGAGAAAGAAGCAAGCTATTACTGGGTAAGGTATTTATATGATAACTCCTTGCAATTTCTCTATTTGTGATATTACTGATTGGGTATTGGATATCGATAGCCCTTACCATATTTACAATTCATTGCAGGAATTGCAGGTCAGTAGAAGATTCGAGCAAGGCAAGAGATTCTTGAACGTTGGAGATGGAAGACCAGTTCCAGTTCTAGCTTTAGAAATTTTGAAACTTGTATTTGAATCTCATACCATTGTTCTTAGTGATTGTCATTTTTATCCTAATTTTTTTTTAAATATCATTTCTATAGGCCTTTTGACTATGAACAATTATGAAATTTTAATAAAAAAATGAGTTTGTAATGTCATTATGAATGGCATTACTACTTTCTATGGATAATTGAACAATGGTGTATATATGTTATCACAACCTGTTAATATAGTCTATTCTACTTGCAAGCATTCTAGATTAGATAGTGTATCAGATATCTACTTATGGCACTGTAGGCTAGGTCATATAAACAAGAATAGGATAAACAGGTTGACTCAATAGGAAATCCTCGAAGTCAGTGATTCTGAATCACTTCCAACCTGTGAGTCTTGTCTTCTTGGTAAAATGACCAAGTCACCTTTTACTGAAAAAGGTGAGAAAGCCAATGAGCTCTTAGGTCTAGTACATACTGATGTATATGGACCAATAAGCACAAATGCCAGAGGTGGATATGACTATTTCATCACTTTTACAGATGATCTATCCAAATATGGATATGTCTATCTGATGAAACATAAGTCGGATTCTTTTGAAATATTCAAACAATTTTGAAGTGAAGTAGAAAAATAAACTAGAAAAAGTATTAAAACTCTTCGATCTGATCGAGGAGGAGAATATCTTTCTGGTGAGTTTCACATATATCTAGGAGAGAATGGAATTCTCTCCCAATGGACTTCTCCTGGAACACCACAGTATAATGGTATGTCTAAAAGGAGGAATCGGACTCTGTTAGATATGGTCTGATCCATGATGGGGTTTACTAGCTTGCCGATATTCTTTTAAGGATATACACTCGAATTGGCTTGTTATCTATTAAATAGAGTTCTAAGTATGTAGTTAAAATTCCATATGAGATATGGACAGGACGTAAGCTAATACTTTCATATCTTAGGGTTTGGAGGTGCCCGACTTATGTCAAATGGTTAATTACAGATAGACTTGAATCTAGGTCTGACAAGTGTACATTCATAGGATACCTAAAAGAGATCAAAGGATACTATTTCTACCATGCTGATGAACAAAAGGTGTTCATCAGTCTTAGGACAACCTTTTTGAAAATGAAGTTCCTTGGTGAAGAAACTGTTGCCTCAAGGTTGAACTTGATGAAGTTCAATAGATAGAAAGTTTGATACAGAATATTGAGCCTAAGTCGGATTTGATCAGATCAGATTCGAAGCCTATTGAACCCGCACCACTAAGGTGATCCAGTAGAGTACTGCACCATCCAGATAGATACTATGGATTCTTGGTCTAGGATGGTGATCCCATCGAACTCGATGAGAATGATGAGGACCCGATCACCTATATGGATGCGATGCAGAGATCTGACTCTGAGAAATAGCTAGAAGCCATGAGATTCAAAATAGATTTCATGAAGGTTAATGATGTATGAACATTAGTTGACCCACCTGAAGGGGTTAAACCCATTGGATGTAAATGGATCTTCAAAAGGAAGAGGGACGTAGATGGAAAGGTGGAGACCTATAAAGCCCATCTGGTTGCCAAGGGATATTGTCAATATTATGGTATTGACTATGATGAGACATTCTTTTCTATGGTAATGTTCAAGTCCATTCGGATCATGCTTGCCATTGCTATCCATCTGGACTATGAGATCTGATAGATGGATGTGAAAATAGCTTTTCTAAATGGAGAGCTAACCGAAGAGGTGTATATGATACAACCTGAAGGATTCACATCCATAGATGAGTCCAAGATGTGCAAGCTTCAGAGATCCATTTATGGATTGAAGCAGGCATCTCAGAGTTGGAACATGCATTTTGATAAAGTGATCAAAACGTATGGCTTCATTAAGAATGGAGAAGAACCCTACATTTACAAATGGGCAAATGGTCCAGCAGTGGTATTTCTTATTTTGTACATGGATGATATTTTCTTAATCGAGAATGATATCCCCGCACTATAAGAAATAAAAGTCTGGTTGTCATCACAGTTCTCCATGAAGGACTTGGGTGAAGCATCCTACATCCTAGGGATGAAGATCTATAGGGATAGATCTAAAAGAATGCTTAGTATATTCTAGTCCACATACATAGAAACTGTGCTGAGCATGGAGAACTCCAAAATGGGATATCTCTCGATAGGCCAAGAAATTTTCCTCTCTAAGAAGGATTGTCCGACAACTCCTGAAGAGAGAGAGCATATGAGTAGAATTTCATATGCTTTGGTAGTGAGATCTATTATGTATGCAATGACATGTACGAGATTAGACGTGGCATACTCACTAGGAGTGGTGAGTAGATACCAGTCTGACCTTAGAGAAAATTACTAGAAGGTGGTTAAAATCATACTTAAGTATTTGAGAAATGCTAAGGACCAATGGTTGGTTTATGGTGAGTCAGATCTGAAGCTTATGGGGTTTACAGACTCCAGCTTTCAACCTGACCATGATGACAGTAAAATGTGTCGGGGCATATCTTTACTCTGAATGGTGAAACCATCTGCTGAAAAAGTTTCAAGCAGCATATAGTGGCTGACTCTGTTTGCGAAGTAGAGTACATGGCAGCATCAGATGCAGCAAAGAAAGCTGTATGGTTGAGGAAGTTCATCACCAAGCTTGGAGTAGCATCCTCCATTGATGGTCCAGTCCTACTCTACTACGACAGCACTGGCGCCATAGCTCAAGCAAAGGAACCGAAGGCACACCAACGGATAACGTACATTCTACGCCGCTTTCATTTGGTCCGTGAGATCATGGATCATGATGACATCAACCTTTAGAAGATCGATGAAAAGAAGAACCTAGCCGATCCCTTCATTAAAGCCTTGGCAATCGAGAAGTTCGACAACCATAAGTCGAAAATGGGTATTAGATACTGTACCGAGTGGCTTTAGGACAAGTGGGAGCTGTTGAAAATTATGTTTCAAACCCAATCGTTAGCCTATTAATGGTTGAGCTATTTTATAATTATAATTAATTTATTAATTAATAAAAATATTTTGACATCTTTTCAATCATAAGTTTACATCTTCTAATAAACTCTATTATTGTGATGAAGTCCTTAGGACTATTTAGTTTCGATAAAGAGAGGATTTATTCATTAGTCCTTAAATTTGTTCATGACCAAATGATAGACTGTTAATTAGGACAACAATGTCTATCGAGCATAGGTTGCTATATGCCATAGAGGTTGATTGTCCTCTTAACCAAGGAGTGTAGAGATACTAGTATGGCATACAGATGAGATGTATGGGTACATCATCATTGAACGTGACCAACTCCAGAGCATTCTACTATCGAGAATGTCTCTGATGGGATATAGGTATAAGTATCCCTTAGACCTGAGATCACCTTAGTGACTTGCAAGCAACTCACTATGCTTTGATACTAAACTAACTGAATTTTTAATTCAGCAACGAAAGGCTTCTAGGCACAGTCAAGTACTTGTGAAGTCGGAGTGTGATCAAGATGGAATTGATCACTCCAAGAGTTGGAGAAGAAAGTATTACTGTATTTCAATATAGCAAAACCTTGGCCAGGATAATTCATCAGATAGATTTGATATTTTGAAATACAATGCGGACAACCTGATCAAAGTTGATAGTTGAACTCTGAGGTGTCCTATGAGCATTATGGTCAAGGGGATGAATTATATGAAAACTATATTCGCATGGGTTCTAGGAATGGTGTTCTACACCTTTCGACCTATCCGACCATCAGGTATCATTGTTAGATGGTCACTTTGATTGATACAAAAATTTATTTTTATGCTACTGACTTAGGTTCAGACCTATGAGGTCACACACATTAGAGTTCACATTCTGATTGGATGGTTGATCAGCGATTTAGAATCATTTTAGGATTAAACAATCAATACGATTGGTGTTTAACCTAGTGCAAGTATTGCAGGAGGATCGAATAGCAATTTAATTGCTAATTAGCTTAATTTGATTAAGCCAGAAGGTTGAGATTAAGTTTAATTAAATATTATTTAATTAGATTTGGTTTGAACTTGATTGGATCAAGTTCAATTAGCTTATTAGATAAGTCAAGTGTAAGGAAGAACTAGTCCTAGTCTAACTAGGACTTGGGTCAACCCAATTTTTTAATTTAATTAAAAAATTAAATTAAAATTTAATTTAATTTAATCTAATTTAATTAAATGTTTAAATGGATTAGGATCTTATTTAATTGGGATGGTTTACTCTTATTTTTATTTGGTTAAAAGACCTTGTTTGACCAAGTCAAAATAGAAGTCCTAGTATAACTAGGACTCCTTATTCCTTGTGCCACCTAATCCTCATGCCCCATCCTTTTCTCTTTGTGTTTTTATGTGAATAATCTCCACGCCCAAAGCTTTCTCACACCTCTCTTCTCTCTTCCTTTTTCTCATATAGAAGTTTGTTGGAAGACCAAGTCAAAAGGAGAATTAGTTTTGCTTAAGTATTTTATGAGATAGAATCCTTGTCAACCAAAACTCTTCCCATAAGTGTGCCAACCCATCCTTCCTTATTTTCTTTGATTTTCATGGTAAAAGAGGACTTTTTTGTGTGCCCCCCTTTGCTAGTCCATGGTAGAGAAAAAGATGGGGGCGTCCAAGAGTTGGGCGCCCCAACAACTTCCCTTATTTGGTCCTTCCTAGTTTAGATTTTTGACCTAACTTGGACTCTGCATATCTCTTTATTTAAGAATAATTTTGGATAAAATTTTTATGGATTGTAGACATTTGAGAGACCACTTTGGTGTAGAAAATTTAGAGAAAAATTCTTGTAGGTCATGGAGATATTGAAAACATAAATCAAGATGTCTAGAAAAAGAATAAAGAAGAAGAAGAGGGTCTTCTTCTAGGGTTTTTGTTCTAGATCTCTTCCTTCCTTTTTGTGAGCTTTTGATAGGTGTCTCAGCATCAAAATTTTTTTTTCTTTTCTTTTGGTATTTTGGAGTATTCATGTTTCGAATAAGAAAGCATCGGATCGACCGTCGAAGAGAGATCAACACAGTGCCAGCATACTGTGATGATTTCCTGCATCAGAATCTTTGATCGTGTTCATGGGCTCATATGGATGACTCTAAGAGGCCGGACATATGTGTAGCTCATGACTTCATCCTCAAGCCTGGATCAGTAAGTTAGAATATCTAACTTGCTTAGTATTGATCTTGATATTGATTTTGATGATTTCAAAATATTGAGTATATTATGTATCTAATCATGTATTTCAAGAATGTGTGTAGGATTTTTCAAGTATCTAAAATAAAAAATTTATCTTAAAAATAAATTCTCTCAAGATGCCATATCAAAATACTTAAAAGAGCAAATTCACACATATTTGGATAGCTTGGTATGAAGAAAGTATGATTGAAAGAAGAGAAATTAAAATTGAAGGAAGCAATTATGTTTAAAAGAGTTTGGAGCCAAGGAACTCAAATTTGGAAGGTTAAACATTAAAAAAAATTGAAGTCAGAATTTTTTGAGACATCTTGAATTTTTTTCGAGAGCTCTCGAGTGGTCTAGCATAATGAAATAGTTTTTTGGCACAGTCTCGAGTTGAACTTGAGATGTCTCGATCTCAGGAGATAGAACTTAGTTTCTATGCTCTAAGAATGAGAGGTCTCGTAGTTCTGGAGAGATGTCTTATGAAAAATTGAGAGGTCTTGAAATCTGATGAGAGATCACATGAAAAACTGAGAGGTCTCGATCTATGCGGATAGCCTTCAATGGATAGTTTTTCAACGACTATTTTTCGATCCCAACGACTATTTTAGAGCTTCCAATGACTAAGAACTCTCACTCCAACCTTTTCTAAAGGTATTTAAAGGTAGAGAATCAATTGATAAAAAAAAAGGAAAGAGATTAAGGGATTTAGAGAGAGAATCTTTTAGATTTTGTGAAGAACATTGAATATCCAAAGAAAAGAGAAAAGAGAGGAGTATCGTGCATAGATTTTAGCGAGCCTTCAAAGCAATCTTTTCCAACATCTTCCACATCCTCTCAAGCATAATTTGAAGAAAAGTCAAGCTTCAATCGAGCACATTATCGGTTTGTTCTTTAGGATTTAAAAGAGCTTATACTCCATTTTTTATATTATGCTGAAACTTTACTTGTATTTTTTTATTTCTTTATTAGTTTCTTTAGAAAAAGAAAACTTAAGTTTCAGGTCCATCCAAACCTAGAATTGGATATTGTAGATTTTGGTTAGTAATCCCAAAAAATCAACTGGATTGTTAGTGAACCCAGAAAACTAACGGTGTTGGGTTTTGGTTGGTGCTCTTGTAAAAATTAACTAGGTTTGTTTGTGAGCCTGAAAAAACAAACACACTATAATCAAGGATTGATTATAGTGGAATTTCTAAGAAAAGCTTAGGGAGTGGACGTAGGAGCGGGTTGCTCCGAACCACTATAAATCTTTGTATATTTATGTTATGCTTTTTTCTTCTATCTCTTTATATACTTTGCATGCTTATAATTCTTACTTTACTTTCATAGTTTGATTTTGTTATCTTAATTCCACTACTCATATTATATACATCTCATCCTCACCACTTAGATTAAAATCAAAGTACATAATTGCTTAGAGTTAAATTTGGCCAAAGCTTCTATAAGAATTCAATTCATCCCCCCCTCCTCCTCTTGGGTTGCTACCTCTGGACAATAATTGGTATCAGAGCAGGTGCTCTGTAATTGATTATCGATCTAACCATCTTGAGTAAAAGATCATGGCAACCCCATTTGGCTCATTATTTAATGAAGGCCATTCCATTGATCGACCCCTACTATTTTATGGCTCAAATTATACTTTTTAAAAAGCTAGGATAAAAATATTCATACAAGTACATGACTATAACTTATAAAATATTATTATTAATGACGTACACACACAATGCATTAATTATTGATAAAAAAACAATCCAACTAAATGCTAAAGCCATGAATATACTTTATTGCTCTTTTGATTTAAGTATATTTAATGTAATTTCTTTATGTATTTCAGTGAATCAAGTATGGAAAAAATTGGAAATGATTTATGGGAGAGCAAATCAAGAAGAAGAACCAAGCTCCCAAGAATTTAAGGAAGCTCACCTCAATCTATGCCTCATGTTTCATGAGGATGAAAAGAAGAAAAAAAAGAAGAAACAAAAGAAGAAGAATGCATCAATTAAGGGGGAGCAAAGTAAGAAAAAGAAAAATGAGAAAAGGAAGAAAATGCTACAAATCTTTGCCTCATGACCAGTGAAGATGAGGTAAATTCAGAAAATTCTTCTCAACTTACATTTGATGAATTGTTTGAAGCTTTTAATAATTTAATGGATGAATACAGAAAACTAAGGCTGAAAAATAAAGAGCTTAAAAGATCTAATCTTCTTTTGGATGATGAAAAGAGTAATCTATTGAATGAAAAAGAAGATATCTTAAGAAAAAAAGAATGCTTTTGCTAAAGAAAAGAAAGAACTTCTCAAATCCAAAAAATCTTTAGTTAAAGATAAGAATAAACTCTTAATTGAAAAAGAGAATTTCATGAAAGAAAAGAATAAGAGTGTGATTGAAAAAATGAATTATTGAAGGAAAAGAAATCTTTGATTGAAGAAAATAAAAAATTATCAAAATTTGAAAAATCTCTTATGGAAGAAAATGAAAAACTAAAAAAGAAGATTAAAAACTTGAAGTCTATGCTCGAAAAATTTACTATTGGATCTCAAAAGCTTCAAGCAATTTTAAATAATCAAAAGATTATTTCTAATAAGATAGGAATTGGCTTTAATCGCTTAAGAAAATAGAAATTTGTTAAGAATATGTTTGAAAAAGCTTCATTTGAAAATCAGTCAATTAAATACTTTAAATGCAATAAAATTGGCCATAAAATTTTTGAATGTAATTTTAAAAGAATTGGCCATATTTTGGTTAGACAAATTTGGGTTTCAAAAGGAACCTTAAATACTAACTCTTATGGACCCAAGAAAACTTGGGTACCAAAAATTATGAAGTAATTTTGCAGGTATACCAAGGATCCAATGAAGCTAAAAGAAGAAAATTTTTATGGATACCTTGAAAATGAAAATAGATGGATGGTGCTATTTGGTAAAATCTAAACTATTCTCACACCATGCCATCTTTATTTACTAAATATATTTTGATTATTAATTAATATAATTATTAAGTATGTTTGATTGATTTTGATGATTCATCATTGCTTAAAATGATCATACTCTATGAATTAAAAGTTTGATGTATTAACCTTAATGATTTGTTAATATGTATGCATATGATAACTTCTTTCATATTTTGATAAGTATGATTGATTTTGATGCTTGCAATAATTTGAATACTTTGATTTTAAAGATTAATACGCTCTCCTCTATATATCATGCTATGGATAAAATGGTTTATTTTGAAATTCAGCATAATATTTTAAGTCTCCCTATATTAATTTTATAATTAATGAATTTAAATTAAAAGATTCTTATTGGATATGAATGTTTTAAATTGCTAAATATTCATAGAGAACTTTAGTTTTAATTATTTGATATCAAACAACTTACTATTTCCATATATCTGATTGATTTATCTTTTGGCAAAAAGAGAAGAATGTCTTTGTTTCAAATATGATTTTACACAGCTATATATTTGATATGATATCATTTGAAGTAAATTCAAAATACATACCTTTTCTGAACCTAATTGCTTGATATTTCTTATGAAAGGAAGAAATGATCTTTTTGAAGAATGACTGAAATTTTTTTTATGATTTGCCTTAAATAATTTATTGATATCAATTCAAATTGATTTATCAATCTAAATCCTTAAACTATTTAATTTGAATCAATCCATCTTGATTTAATTCAAAATTAAAATCATTGGTATCAAGCTGAATTTGCAAATTAATCTTTAAATGGTATTGAACCATGAAAATCATGATTTGATCTAAAATTTAGATTAATTGGTATCAAGAGAATCTTTCAAAGAAATGACTCTATTTGTTAAAGTAAGGAGGAGAAAATATTAAAGAAGAAGTAATCATTTAATAAAAAAGGCCTTTGAAATTAAAAATATATCTTAAATTTTAAAAATCTAAATTTAGTGGTTAAATTTGTGTTTGCTTGATTTGAAATAAAGAAGGGGAGAAAGTTGAAAAGTAGAGTAATCTTGCTACAAGTATGAAAAAATAGGAGGAGAGATATTTTCTAACTTGATTTGATTGAAAATTTTGACTAATTTGAAAACATATTCTTACTCCAAGGAATAAATCTTAAAAAAGGTCATATCTATTCAAAAAGGGGGAGAGACTTTATTATTTGAATTCAAGCTAAATTTTTTAAAAAGGGGAGATGATTTCTTCGATTTGACTTCATAAATTTGATACATCTCTCAATTTAATATCTTGATGTTGATTTTGATGATTTTTCATATTTCTTTTCCATGAGCTTTTTGATGCTGTCAAAAAGGAGGAGAGGAATATTAAGTATATGCTTGAAGAAACTCAATGAATTGTATTGATGCTTGAAATAAAAACTTAACACTTACTGATATGAATTGAAATATTTTTTATATGAGTATATGAAATATGTGCAATGAACCAAAAGAATAATTGAGAACATTCATGAAGTACTCATTCATGTGTTTAATCTATACTTCATTATATTTTTTAGCAAAATGCATAGAAATACATTATTTGCTTTTATTGTGCATATACTCAAGATTTTGTCATCATCAAAAAGGAGGAGATTGTTGACCCTGAGATTGATTTTGATGATTCCAAAATATTGAGTATATTATGTATCTAATCATGTGTTTCAAGAATGTGTGTAGGATTTTTGAAGTATCCAAAATGAAAAATTTATCTCAAGAATAAATCCTCTCAAGATGCCATGTCAAAATACTTAAAAGAGAAAATTTACACATATTTGGATGGCTTGGTATGAAGAAAGTATGATTGAAAGAAGAGAAATTAAAATTGAAGGAAGTAATTATGTTTAAAAGAATTTAGGGCCAAGAAACTCAAGTTTGGAAGGTCAAATATTGAAGAAAATTGATGTTAGGATTTTTCAAGATGTCTTGGATTTTTTTTGAGAGCTCTCGAGTGGTCTGGCATAATGAAATAGTTTTCTAGCACAGTCTTGAGAGATCTCTAGTTGAACTCGAGACCTCTCGATCTCAGAAGACAGAAACTTAGTTTCTATGCTCTAAAAGCAAGAGGTCTTGCAGATTTTTTGAGAGGTCTCATAGTTTTGGTGAGATGTCTCATAAAAAATTGAGAGGTCTCGAAATCTGACGAGAGGTCTCATGAAAAATTGAGAGATCACGATCTGCGTGGATAGCCTTCGATGGATAGTTTTTCAACGGCTATTTTTTTGACCCCAATGGCTATTTCAGAGCTTCCAATGGTTAAGAACTCTTACTCCAACCTTCTCTAAAGGTATTTAAAGGTGGAGAATCAATTAAAAAAAAGAGAAAGAGATTAAGGGATTTAGAGAGAGAATCTTTTAAATTTTGTAAGGAATATTGAATATCCAAAGAAAGAAAAAAAGAGAGGCGTGTTGTGCACAGATTTCAACGAGCCTTCAAAATAATTTTCTCCAACATCTTTCACATCCTCTCAAGCATAATTTGGAAAAAAGCCAAGCTTCAATCAAGCACATTATCGGCTTGTTCTTTAGGATTAAAAGAGTTTATACTTTATTTTTTATATTGTGCTGAAACTTTACTTGTATTTTTTTGATTTTTTTACAAGTTTATTTGGGGGAAAGAAACTTGGGGTTTAGGTCTATCTAAATCTAGAATTAGACATTGTAGATTTTGGTTGGTGATCTTGAAAAACTAACTGGATTGTTAGTGAACCTAGAAAATTAATGGTGTTAGGTTTTAGTTAGTGTTCCTATGAAAACCAACTAGGTTTGTTTGTGAGCCTAGAAAAACAAACACACTGTAATCAAGGATAGATTATAGTAAAATTTCTAAGAAAAGCTTGGAGAATGGACGTAAGAGCAGGTTGCTCCAAACCACTATAAATCTTTGTGTGTTTATATTGTACTTTTTTCTTCTATCTCTCTATATACTTTGCATGCTTATAATTCATTACTTTCATAGTTTGATTTTGTTATCTTAATTCCATTGCTCATATTATATATATCTCATCCTCACAACTTAGATTAAAATCAAAGCACATAATTGCTTAGAGTTAAATTTGGCCAAAGCTTTTATAAGAACCCAATTCACCGCCCCTCACCCTCTTGGGTTGCTACCTTTGGGCAACACTCAGGTAATAGATCTGATCTATTAACTTCATACCTATATTTGATGTAGTGTAGATCTAGGTTGATTTGATCAATCTTTTTTTTTTATTTGATTTTAATTTTTGATTTAATATCATTTCTTGATCCTATAATAGATTTGAGATCTAGGTGTTTACATATTTATTTAAATAAATATTTAATTTATTTATATCTTCCACTACATGATCTTGAAAAGGTTTCAAAATCTACTCGTGAAATCCTAGATCTAGTTTCTTCATGTATGCCATATGCATTGGTTATTCTTGTAACTAAGTGGTGTGAAGACACTGATATGGCATTTAGGTGAGATGTAGGAGTACATCTACACTGAACGTGACCAATGTAGCACTCTACTGTCAAGAGTAGCTAGCTAAGACTAATGGGTATAAGTATTTCTCCGACCTGAGATCACCACAGTGACTTGCAAGCAACTCACTGTAATTTAGTGTCAGACTGCTTGTATTTTTAATATGGGTTTGAAAGATTTTTGGGTACAGTCAAGTACTTGTAAAGTTAATGTGTGAGACAAGATGGGATTAACCACTTCTGACTTACTTCAGGAAGAGAATGACCCGCTGTGTTTCAATTTAGCAAAACCTGGACCTAGATAATCCTTGTGAGGTGTCACGGGATTTACAAAATTTTGAGATATAATAAAGATGACTTGTATGAGTATTTGATAACATACTCAAAGTTGTCTCAAGCATTATTGATCATAGGGATGAATTATGCGATAACCATGGGCCAGGGTTCTAAGAATGTTGCTTTGCATACATTCGATCTATCCGGACGTCGGGAGCCATTGATAGATGATAACTTCAATTGGTATAGGAATTGGTTCCTATGCTATCGACTTAGGTTCGAAACTATGGGGTCACACATATTAGAGCCTGTAACCTGATCAGATGGTTAATTGATGATTGAGACATGTTTGACCTAATGCAAGTGTTATAGGAGGATTGATTAGCAATTGGATTGCTAATTGGCTTAATTTGATTGAGCAATCAGGCTGAGATCAAGTCTAATTAAATTAGATTCAATTAGAATTAGTTTGGACTTAATTAGATTAAGTCTAGTTGGTTTATTGGATAAGCCAATTGCAAGAAAGAGTAATTTCTTGTTTGACTAGGACTTGGGTGCACCTAATTGACTTAGCATTTAAATCAAATTTAAATCTTGATTTAATTTGATTTAATTAGACTTCTAGTTAGACTAGGATCATCCTTAATTAGGTTATATTTTATTTGATTTAAATAAGATTTAAATTAGATTCAAAACTATTTTGACCTAGTCAAACAAGAGGAGTCCCGGTTGGACTGGGACTCTCTCTCTTTCTCTTGCACCTATGACCTCATGCCCACCTTAATTAATTTTTGATTTTTGTATATATATTTCCATGCCCAATAATGCCTTCCATGCCCCATAATTTAAATTTTTGGGAATTTGTTATGACTTGGTCAAAACTTGGAAGAAGTTGGGATTTGTTTCCTACTTGGAAGAGTCCCCTTTGACCAAATCTTCTTCCCCTCTTGTGCGCCCACTTAACCCACACCATATTTAACTTCTCCATCTTTCTCCCAGGTTTTTGGGGATGTGGATTTGATGGTTCTCATGAAAAAAATCAAGAGAGGGGCGTCCAAGAGTTGGACACCCCATAAAAGTCCTCCTTTGACTAGGTTTTGATCTAGTCATGCAATAAAAGGTGGATGCCTCTTTTAAGATGGTTAGAGGATGTGAAAAATCCTAAAAAGATTATAAAAAATCAGAGGAAAAGGAGGAGAAGGCATGGAGGATTTATGGCACCAAGATTCATGGAGAAGAGCCTTCAATTTAGACATCAAAGGTTGATGTCTTGAAGAGACAAGGTAAGAGAAGATTGTCTTCTCTTATATTTTTTCTTTTATGTTTCTCTTTTTCTATTTTATTTATGATTTTTATATGATAAAAATTTGAGAGAGAGAGGATTTGGGTATGGGGATGAGTGCTCCAAGTTGTTAGGGCATGGTGTTATTTTTTGGACATGATCTAATCATGTCCTGATGAGATAAGGAGAAGAGAAGAAAGGTCTTCTCTTAGGGTTTCTTGGAGAACCTTTCCTCTCTAATTTTTGTGAGAATTTTATATGATGAAAATAAAAAATATTATATCTAAAAACTTAAAAAAAATTCTAAAGAAGAAGGTCTCCTCTTGTCCTAGCATGGAGATGTTTTCATGACATCAACCGTTGATGTCCTGAAGGAGAAGATTTATCCTCTTAGAATTTATTTTTTCTTGATTTTATTTTTTGATTTATGGGAGATCCAAGGATTGGATTCCTCCCTTATTTCTCCTCATGTTCTTCATCTCTTGGAGTATCCAAGGGATTCGAAGAATATATATTTGATTAACCATCAGGAGGGATCCGCGAGAAGCTAGTACTTTGAGCGGATCTTCGTTCGACGAACCTTTCATCTATGTTGCAGGTTCGTGTGGATCATCTGTAGAGGTCAGACACTTGTGTGGCTCTAAAAAAAATAATGGATTCAATCATAGAGTTCTCGATCCACGTAAAGATATGAGATCTAATCTCTTGGTGACCTAGATGCGATCTAGGATAAGATCTAGAATTATTCTAGATCTAGGTGTTGATATGATCAATACCACTTATGATTAATTTAATTTTAGATTTATATTTGCATCATAACATGTTATATATCCTTGATGTAGGGTTTTGTAATTTAATTATATGTATGTTGTAGATTAAATAGTTTAATCTATGTCTTCCACTGTTCTATATTTCGAAAAAATTTTGAAATCTATGCATGAAACCCTACATGTTTCTCAATAATCATGTCTGAAAGCAATCAATCCTGTGAGCCCTCACTAGGACTACCCTAGCCAAGGATTTGCTAAATTAAAATATAATTGAACACAGCTTTTAAATCGGAGTGATCAATCCCATCTTGACTCACATACTGACTTCTCAAGTACTTGACTATCCTAGAAATCTTCTATCACTGAATTAAAAATTTAAGTAGTCCAGTACCAATGCATAGTCAGTTGCTTGGAAGTCACTATGGTGATCTTAAGTTGGAGAGACACTTATACCCATATTTCATCAGAGTAAATCTTGACAGCAGAAAGCTCTGGAGTTGGTCATATTCAGTGCAGATGTATCCCTACATCTCACCTTCATGCCATACCAGTGTCTCCACACTCCTTAGTTAAGAGGATAACCAACCTATATGGCACACAATGATCTATTCTTGATAAACATTATCATCCTAGATAACAACGTATCATTTGGTTATGAACAAGTTTTAAGGATTAAATGTCAAATCCTTCTTTGCCAATTCTAAATAATCCTAAGGACTTCATCACAAGACGCAAGAGTTTATTAGAAGAAAGAAGGATTGGCGATGAAAAATGCCAAAAATAACTTTTATTTATTAATAATTCATATATAATTATAATAGATAGTTCAATTGCCAATAGTCGATGATTGACTTTAGGATACTATTCTCAATAATCTTTCACTTGATATAAAGCCAATCGGTATAGTATCTAATACCCATCTTTGACTTGAAGTCGTTGAACTCCTTCATCGAAATGACTTTAGTGAGTGGATTGATTAGATTCTCCTTTCTATCAATCTTCTGAAGGTTGATATCATCTCAATCCATGATCTTCTAGACAAGGTAGTAGCGGCATAGAATATGTTTCGTCTGTTGGTGTCCTTCGATTCCTTCGCCTGAGCAATGACTCCAGAGCTATCGTAGAAGAGCAGAACTAAACCATCAAGAGAGGATGCTACTCGAAGCTCAGTAATGAACTTTCTCAGTCACACTATTTTTTTGGCAATATCTAATGTAGCTACATACTCCATCTTGCAAACTCAATTGGTCATAATATGCTGCTTGAAACTCTTTCAGCAGACAGCTCTATCATTAATCGTAAACACATATCTCGACATACTCTTACTATCATCATGATCAGACTAAAAATTGTAGTCTATAAACCCTACAAATCTCAAGTCTGATTCACAACAAATAAGCTATTGGTCCTTGGTATTTCTTAAATACTTTAGGATGGCTTTAACAACCTTCTAGTAGTTCTTTTCTAGATTAGATTGGTATCTACTCACTACTCCTAGTGAGTATATCATATTTGGCTTTGTATATATCATGGTGTACATGATAGAACCCACTATCAAAGCATATAGAATTCTACTCATACGCTCTCTCTCTTGAGGTGTTGTCGGATAATCTCTTTTCAAAAGAGAAATTTCATGGCCTATCGGTAGATAGCCCTTCTTGAAATTCTGCATGTTGAACTTCTTCAGCATAGTCTCAATGTATGTGGACTGGGATAATCTAAGCAACCTTTTAGATTTATCTCTATAGATCTTCATCCCTAGGATGTAGGAAGATTCTCCAAGATTTTTGATGGAAAACTATGACGACAGTCAGATCTTTATTCCTAGTAATGCAGAAATATCATTTTCGATAAGAGAATGTCATCCACATACAATACCAGAAATACAACTGCTGGACCATTAGCCCACTTATATATGCAGGGCTCTTCTCCATTCTTAATGAAACCATACGTCTTGATCATCCTATCAAAATATATGTTTCAACTTTGAGATGCCTGCTTCAGTCCATAAATAGATCTTTGAAGCTTGCACATCTTAGACTCATCTATGGATGTGAATCCTTCAGGTTGTACCATATATACCTCTTCGTCTAGCTCTCCATTCAAAAAAATTATCTTCACATCGATTTGTCAGATCTCATTATCCAGATGGGCAGCTATCATAGGCATGATCTGAATAAATTTGAGCATTGCCATAGAAAAAATATATCTCATCATAGTCTATACCATAATATCGATGATACCCGTTGGCAAGCAGATGGGCCTTATAGGTCTCCACCTTTCCTTTTTCACCTCTTTTCCTCTTGAAGATCCACTTACATCCTATGGATTTTATCCCTTCGGATGGGTCAACCAATGTCCATACATCATTGAACTTCATGGACTCTATTTTGTATTTCATGGTCTCAAGCCATTTCTTAGAATCAGATCTTTACATTGCATCCATATAGGTGATCGAATCCTCATCATTCTCATCGAGCTCAACTGGATCACTGTCTAGGATCAAGAAACCATAGTATCTATCTAGCCGACATGGTACTTATTAGATGTGTGTCCTAGAAGCCAAATTAGTTGTCACTTATAATACACTTCTAAGGATAATTTTATAATTTTGACTATAAATTAATAAATAGGTTATTTTCTATCATAGTGTGTATTTAAAAGTGTTTGTGATACATCCTTTGAGTTAATGGTAATGACAATTCATATTTTCAAGAGTTGAAAATTTAAGACATGAATTTTCATAATTAACTCGTAAACTGCTCCTGACCATAGGATTATCACGAGGATGGTGATCGATCCAGAAGATTGGTGTATGATCACTTTCTTAGGATAGACGTGTCTTGAGTCTATAGTGTGGAGAAATTAGAGAGAGAGTATAGGTACTCGTTAGAGAATGAGGGCACTGAGCATGACCACCTCGAGTAGTCATAAGAAAGTCTGCCTTCTCGTTGATGATGACTCGATGTTGCAGTGGTGTGTCTGGTTGTTTGACCTGAGGTGCATCGATAGTTCATCTTAAGGGTGTTATAGTTTGACTATATCATAACTCGATCTCCTAGCTATTAAGAATCCTGAGGTGTATGTTGGCTATAGCATGTTCATTGTAGGAATTGGATTACACCAATAGAGGATCTATCTACTTTAGTAGATGAGGAGTAGTTCTATGATAATCATGAGATTGAGTTCATAAGTCCATGGCCATGGCAGAGAATGAAGATGATAGAAAGAGTTTCTATTAGGGTTTCACATTAGACTCAAATCGAATGATTAATTCATATGATGAACATTGGGTTTGACGTGTTCACCTTAACCCTAATCCTGATGGAGCTCAAGATAGAAGAACCCAATCACATAGGTAACTGTATCGAGAGGTTCACTTTTAGTTCTGATGGGTTGCCACCATATACTGTTAGGTATCACTGATGGATTTTGGGAGCAATTAGGATGATTTTGATGATCAATCATTCTAATTGTATGAATCAGAAAAATTTTAGTCCATCGAAAAGTATTTTGACGATGGAGATCACGATATATCTCATTACCATATAGAATTGAACCTAACTAGGTCACATAAATAAGGGTTTGGGTCTGGATGTCATCAATTGAGCTAATTCAGTTTGATTGATTTGGATTATATCCAATCAGGTTCAAGGTAATCATGCTAGCATATGATTGAGCCTAACTTTCTCCTTCTAAAATCTTTCTGATTTATCATAGTCAAGTCAAATTTGATAGTCAAATTGGACTAGGGTCAAAAATTGACCTATTTGAGAGAATTGAGGGTCACCTAATTAGATAATTCTAGAAAATTCTTTAAAAATTATTTTAATCTATTTTTTGGATATGTGATAGAGCATGAGTTATTCATTGGCTGTACCAAATTTTATGATTTTTGAAGATATCTAGACTGAGTTATGATAGAGTTTGATTTAGATCAAACTCTTGAGGGAAGAGTCCTAGGTGCAGTGGACTCTTCCTTATCTACTCATGCCGACACCTTTATCAATCATTTTTGGTGAAAAAAAAATAGATGAGATCTGATGGTTTTTCATGGAGAATAAGTTCTAGAGTCCTAATGATAAAATAAATAAGTTATTTTGGTCAAAAGGGACTCTAAGTAGGCATTGGACATAAAAGCCTTTCTTACATCAAAGTGCATTCAACGTAAGAAATAATTTTCCACTCCCAAAGTCTACCATCCCTGATATCCCATGTCTTCTCTATCCTCTCTCTTCTTCTATTCTACAAGCCTAAAAAGTTAGGCACAAATCTGAGAAGAAGGTCCAAGGTTTTTGGCATAATATTCAGGATCTAGGTGATGGTGTTCGTATGACAGATGGGCTGCCTTCAGAAATAGTTTTGAAGATTCTTCGGATCAAATCTATATCTAATTTTTGAAAAAAAGTTTATGAAGAGAAGACATTTAGATCCTGCCTGAGTGGATACTAGTAGAGGCTAGACGCATGCGTGGCTCCTTTCAGAACCTCAGGAATCAACAGGATCATAGCAGGATAATTAGATTACCTAATCAGGTACTTTAAATTAAATATAATTTAATTTTAATTTTTAATTTTTAATATCAGATCATTATGATTAGATCTGAAAACTCTTAGATCTAATTAGATTATTTAGAAATTTTTGAAAAAATCTCCCTCAGATCTGATCAGATCTGCACAATCCTGCAATGGAAAATAGTATTTTTTCTTCAACTAGTATTAGAGCTGCGTTAGCAGTTCTTTAGATCTACCTTAGATCTAATTTTATTTTTATTTATGATCTAATATTAAAAGATTTTAGATATCACATCAGATATGATTAGATTTAAAATTAAAAAATTAAAAATTAAATAATTTAGCTCTAATATGTATGAGATGCATGATAGACTAGGTATAGAATAATTCTATGTGTAGTCTAGTATGATCATGTATTTAATTTAATTAAATATAATTTTAAATCTATTTAATTTTTATTTTTTTAATATTATAATTATTATAATCAGATTTAAAAATTAAAAATAAAATTTTTAATATTTGATTTATTCATATAAGATATGAAAGATACATGCTTAGACTAGTCATAGAATAGTTCTATAAGATATCTAGAATAGTTTTAATTTTGATATGATCAAATTTAAAATTTTATTTTTTAGATTTAATATATGATATTTTAGATCTGAAAGTATACATATTAATGATACATGGATGTATGCAAGACATGTATTAGTTAGAACTTTTTATATGTGATATATGATCTAACTAGTTTTATAGTAAAAAATTATATTTTTGATTAAGGAGTTCCCCATGACCATTCGATCATAAGAATAAAGTAGGATTTAAAGGTTCTCTCCTTCCATTCGATATGGTGTTCTTATGGCATGTAGGAGTGCTCATTCATTCATCCTTAATCAAAAATCAAAACTTATTTTTTTGCAAAATCCTAGATCCTAAAACCCTAGAATTTCTAATACATATTTTATTCATGAACCCAAAACTTAATTAAGAATTAAGATTATAAAATTAATTAGATCTAAAATTATGAATTTTTAGATCTAAGACATTCATAAAATTAGGTTCGGGCTTGGATAGCTTAATTAGGTCTAGCGGTTGATCAAACTGAATCAAAAGTTGGTTAGGTGGGATCAAAAAAAGCTTAGATTTGACCAGCCTAATAGGATTAAGTCTGAGTCAAGATCGAATCACATTGAGATGTGACTCGATCAAATCAAGACCTAATTTAGCTCCATAGTTCGAGCCTGAATTATAGGCTAATCCAATTGATTCTAATTCGATAATTTGGTGTCTAAGATAAGTTTAGTAGATACGACTGACTAGATTTTAATTGAAAGCTACTCAACCTGAATACGTTCTTATCAAGTTAATGGCATATCCCTTCCACCGATCTCACTTACTTGGCTCTTTGTATCGATCTAATTTTGATTTGAGGTGGCTAATAATTCGAGCCAATCCATGCCACTAGGTTAGTCATAATTGTTATGACTAAGTCAAGTCAAGTTTAAAAAGATCTAAATTAAATCTTTCTAAGAAAATATTAAGTCTAAGGTCTTCCACCATTGTAGATGTGTGGATCCTTTTCGGGGTTGATTATTTTCGGCTAGATACAATGGTTCAATTACACCGAAAAGATGCAACCATGTCTATTAGGCATTGGATGCTATGGGTTAGAGGATGGATTGGACTGAATATTTTGGATACGGTGAGGAACTCAATCAGAAATCTAATCTATGCAAATTATGGGTCCGACTTAACTAAGGAGTGGATCAATATTTTAGACACGGTGAGATTCATGAATTAAAGATCAAGTTTGGATGCACCATGATTAAAGAATCATTGGATAAAAGTTATCCACTCATCGATTGACCCATCATCAATAACTGTTAGGTGAGGTGATGAGTCAGTTGGTGGGACCGCACCACCCACTAAAAATCTATAATCATGGAGATTTTTGCATCTCTATTAAGAAAGTGTAGGAATTCAAGTAAATAGTGAAAGCCTAATTTATTTAAAAATAAACTTTCTAAATAAATTATTTAAGTCTAATTATAAAGTCTAACTAAAAATTTTAACTCTCTATAGAAAAATATCTGCATCCAATCCACTAGCCCGTATCTTGGTCACCCACAGACTGACCGAACTCAACTATAAGGATTGGCTTTGGAACTTCAAAATTATTTTGGGTTCTGAGAAGTTGACTTATGTGTTGGAACAGGATCCTCCCATCTTACCAGCCCATCCATCCGCTGATCAGAGAGCATCTCTCGAGAAGTGAATGGATGAAGATAACAAAGTTAGGTATTACATATTGGGCTCGATGTCTGATGAGCTCCAGCACCAACATGAAGACATTAAGACTAGCCGCCAAATGTTGGCTTACCTGCAAGAGTTGTTTGGTGAATAGAGTCATGCAGCTAAATATCAAGTCACTAAAAGACTTTTTAAGGCTTAAATGTGTGATGATTTGTCAGTCCAAGATCATTATCTTATGATGATCAAGAACTTGGAAGAGCTTGAGAAGCTTGATATCAAGTTAGATCAAGATCTGCAGACTGACATAATTCTACAGTCCTTGACTGATGCGTATAGGTAGTTCATTATGAACTACCATATGCATAGACTTCAAAATACCTTGGCTGAGCTCATGAATATGCTGGTTACTACTGAGCTTTTTATGAAAAATTTTAAAGGCTTAGTACTTACTATGGAGCGGACTTCTTCCAAGAGAAAGCCTTTTGAAAAAAAGAAGAAGTCTGTGAAGAAGCAAAAGGTGAATGGTGAGAAGAAGAAGAAAGCAGAGCCAAAGAAGAAGGCCGCTGACAAAGAAAAATATTTTTATTGCAACACTAATGGCCATTGAAAGCGGAACTACCCTCTTTACCTGGCCAGCCTAAAGAACAAGAAGGAGATAGGTCCTTCTGGAGGTATGCTCGTCATAGAATCTAATCTTATAATTTCTTTTGCATCCAGTTGGGTGTTTGACTCTGGTTCTAGTACTCACTTGTGCACTTCTATGCAGGGTCTTGAGGATAGCAGGAGGTTGAGGGATGATGAAATGATCCTATGCATTGAAAATAGAGTAAGAGTTGCTGCTGTGGCCATGAAAACCTATCTTCTATGATTACCATCAGGATTAGACTTAGTGCTTAGGAACTATTTTATGTACCTACAGCAAGCAAAAATTTGATTTTTATTTCATATTTAGCACTGGAAGGCTATGTAATTAGTTTTCTTAAGGATCATTGTAATATTCTTTATGAAAGAAATAAAATTGCAAATGGTTTTCTTATAAATGGTCTCTATCAATTACATATTGATGTTTTTTTTTTTAATATCGAACAAAATATGAATGCCATAGGATCAAAGCCACCTAGGGATAGTCTAAATGATAGGTATCTTTGGCACCTTAGGCTAGGTCATATAGCTGAAGACAGGATTAACAAATTGAAGAAATCTGGACTATTGAGTTCATTGACTTTCGAGTCATATCCGATTTATGAATCGAGCCTTCATGGCAAAATGACCAAGCTTCCTTTTGTAGGACATGGAAAAAGGGCCACAGACCAGTTGCCCTAGTACTTACTGATGTATGTGGCCCATTTGATGTACCAGCTAGGAATAATTACATCTACTTCATCACCTTTATTGATGATTTATCTTGGTATGGGTATGTGTATTTGATGCGACACAAGTCTGAAGCTTTTAAAAAGTTTAAGAAATTCAGACTCGAAGTAAAAAAATAAATAGAAAAATCCATTAAGATTCTTCGATCAGATCGAGGAGGCGAATATCTTAATCAAAAATTTTTAACTATCTTAAGAACAATGGCATAGTCTCATAATAGACTCTACTTGAAATGCCTCAACTCAACAGGCTTTTAGAATGGAGAAATCAGATCCTATTAGATATGGTTCGATTCATGATGAGCATCATCGACCTTCCTAAGTTTCTTTAGGGACATAGTCTATTGATCGCTATATATCTATTGAATAGGGTTCCATCTAAAATCGTTCCTACCACACCGTATGTGATATGGCATGGTAAGAAATCAAGTCTAGGTCATCTCAGAATTTGGGGTTGTCCGGCCCATGTCAAGAGACAACAAGCAGACAAATTAGAGACTAGTTCCTTTAGAGCTTGATTTATTGGATATCTAAAGAGTCATTAGGATATTTTTCTATCTCCCAAAAGGTCATAATATGATTGTGAGTCAACATGCCATCTTTCTTGAAAAATAGTTTATTCAAGATAATGCCATTGGAAGATAGATTAGGCTTAAGGAGAAAGTTTTCCAAGAGCCACGAGCCAAGGAACCTATGAAACCCAATTAAATTGAGCTAGTCCAATCACTACCTCATCTACCTCATAGATCAGAAAGAATTTTTCATCCCCCTGAAAAGTACTTAGGTACTATTTCAGAGGACATAGACAAAATGTTCTTCATAGAAAAAGGGGTTCATAGTGATAATCCCAAAACCTATGATGAGGCGATATGAGATATCGACTCTGAGAAATGGTTAGAGGCAATGAAGTCAGAGATTGACTCAATGCGCTCGAACCAAGTCTGGACTTTGGTAGATCCACTTGAAGGTATAGTACCTATTAGGTATAAATGGATCTTCAAGAGAAAGAGAGGTGCCGATTGGATTGTAGAGACATTCAAAGCAAGGCTCGTAGCAAAAAGGTATAGTCAGCACGAAGGCATTGACTACAGGATGCTTTTTCGTTAGTAGCCATGCTCAAATCCATCTGCAGATTGCTTGCTGTTGCAGCCTATTTTGATTATGAAATTTGACAAATGGATGTGAAAAAGACATTCTTAAATGGATATCTTGAGAAAGATATCTATATGGAATAGCTGCTGGGTTTCACATCCAGTGATACTGATCATAAGATCTGCAAGCTACAAAGGTCCATATATGAACTTAAGCAAGCATCTCAAAGCTAGAATGCTCATTTCAATGATATGATCAAATCGTTTGGATTCATCAAGAATGAAGAGGACTCCTATGCTTTTAAAAAGGTTAGTGGGAGCGCTGTTATCTTTCTCGTACTGTACGTGGATGACATTCTCCTAATTGAAAATGATATTTTCATGTTGACTACAGTCAAAATATGGTTGTCTAAAGAATTCTCCATGAAAGATCTAGGAGAGGCATCCTTTATTCTAGGAATTAAGGTCTATAAAGATAGACCAAATAGGATGCTAGTCTCTCACAAAAGATGTACATAAAGGAGGTGCTAAAGAGGTTTAGCATGAAAAAATCCAAGAGGGGATTGATGCCCTTCAGACATGGCATTCATCTCTCCAAGAAGATGTGTCCCAACACACCCAAAGAGATTAAACGCATGAGCAAGATCCCTTATGCTTTAGCAATAGGAAGTCTCATGTATGTCATGCTATGTACATGACCTAATATTGCCCATGCTGTGAGCGTTATGAGCAGGTATCAGTCGAATCAAGATGAAGAGCATTGGACTTCTATGAAATATATCCTTAAGTACTTGAGAAGGACTAAGGATATATTTCTAGTCTTTGGTAATGGAGAACTTTAGGTCCAGAGATACACAGATTTGGATTTTATGTTTGATATAGATGATTGAAAGTCGACATCTGAAAATTTGTTTGTGTGCAGTGATGGTGCTGTCAGTTGAAAGAGTTCCAAGCAGACTGTGATAGTTGATTTTACCATGGAAGCAGAGTACATCGCTGCATTAAAAGCTACAAAAAAATCATTTTGGTACAAGAAGTTCACCGCAGAGCTCGGAGTGATGCCAACAGATGCCATCCCTCTGTACTACGACAACAATGGTGCCATAGCTCTAGCTAAGGAGCTGAGGTCTCATTAGAAATCTAAGCACATCGAGCGATGATACCACCTCATCTATGATTACCTCAAGAAGGGATACGTCGAGGTCAAGAGAGTCGACAATATAGATAATGCGGCTGATCCATTGACAAAGCCATTGAGTCAGCAAAAGATCAAAGCGCACCTTGAGAAGATGGGACTTAGATTTATAGCCAATTGGTTTTAGGTTAAGTGGGAATTTGTTAGATGTATACCCTAAAAGCCAAATTGATCGTTACTTGTAATACACTTCTAAGGATAATTTTATAAGTTTAACTATAAATTAATAAATAGATTATTTTCTATCATAGTGTGTATTTAAAAATATCTGTGATACATCCTTTGAGTTAATGATAATGATAATTCATATTTTCAAGAGTTAAAAATTTAAGACATAAATTTTCATAATTAACTCATAAACTGCTCCTGACCATAGGATCATCATGAGGATGGTGATTAATCTGAAAGGTTGGTATACGATCGCTTTCTTAGGATAGACGTGTCATGAGTATATAGTGTGGAGATACCAGAGCGAGAGTACAGGTACTCATTAGAGAATGAGAGCACTGAGCATGACCACCTCGAGTAGTCATAAGAAAGTCTACTTTCTCGTCGATGACTGACTCGATGTTATAGTAGTGTGTCTGGTTCTTTGATCTGAGGTACATTGACAGTTCATCTTGAGGGTATTATAGTTTGACTATACCATAACTCGATCTCCTAGCCATTCGAAATTCTGAGGTGTATGTTGGCTATAGTATGTTCTTGTAGGAATTGGATTGCACCAATAGGGGATCTATCTACCTCGGTAGATGAGGAATAGCCCTATGATAATTATGAGATTGAGTCCATAAGCCCATGGCCATGGTAGAGTGAAGATGATAGAAAGAGTTTCTATTAGAATCTCACATTGGACTCGAATCAAATGATTAATTTATTTGATGGATATTGGGTTTGACGAGTTCACCTTAACCCTAATCCTGTTGAGTCTCAAGATAGAAGAACCCAATCACATAGGTAACTATACTGAGAGATTCATTTTTAGTTCTAATAGGTTGCCACCATATACTGCTAGGTGTCACTAGTAGATTTTGAGAGCAATTAGGATGATTTTGACGATCAATCATTCTAATTGTATGAATCAGAAAAGTTCTGATCCATTGAAAGGTGTTTCGATGATGTCAATGATGGAGATCATGACATGTCTCATTGTCATATAGAATTAAACCTAACTAGGTCACACCAACAAGGATTTAGATCTAGATGTCATCAATTGAGCTAAGCTAGTTTGATTGATTTGGATTAGATCCAATCAGGTTCAAGGTAATCATGCTAGCACATGATTGAGCCTATCTTTCTCCTTTTGAAATCTTTCTGATTCATCACAATCGAGTCAAATTTGATTCATACTTGTATTTAGAATGAATTTATTTTCATCTGACCGGAACAAGTCCAGGTCAGATTAATTATAGAAATTAAATTCATTCATAGTCAAATTGCTCTAGGGTCAAAAGTTGACCTATTTGAGAGAATTGAGGATCACCTGATTAGATGCTTTTAGAAAATTTTTTAAAAATTATTTTAATTTAATTATTGGATATGTGATATATCATGAGTTATGCATTGGGTGTACCAAATTTCATGATTTTTGGAGGTGTCTAGACTGAGTTATGATAGAGTTTGATTTGGATCAAATTCTTAAGGGAAGAGTCCTAGGCATAGTGGACTCTTTCTTATCTACTCATGCCGATATCTTTTTGAATCATTTTTGGTAAAAAAAAATAGATGAGATCTGACGATCTTTTATGGAGAATAAGTCCTAGAGTCCTAATGATAAAATAAATAATTTATTTTGATCAAAAGGGACTCTAAGTAGGCATTGGACATAAAAGCCTTTCTCATGTCAAAGTGCATTCAATGCAAGAAATAATTTTCTACATCCAAAGTTTGCCATCCCTGATATCCCAGACCCCCTCTATCCTCTCTCTTCTTCTCTTCTACAAGTTTAAAAAGTTAGACACAAATCTAAGAATAAGGTCCAAGGTTTTGGCATAATTTCAAGATCTATGTGATGGTGTTCGTGTGACGGATCTTCAGAAGTAGTTTTGAAGGTTCTTCGGATTAGATCCAGATCTAATTTTTGGAGAAAAAGGTTTATGAGGAGAAAACATTTAGATCCTCCTAAGTGAATATTAGTAGAGGCCAGGCACGTGCGTGGCTCTTTCTAGAACCTCAAGAATCAACAAGATCATTACAGGATAATTAGATTACCCAATCAGGTACTTTAAATTAAATCTGATTTAATTTTAATTTTTAATTTTTAATTTTTAATATTAAATCATCATGATTAGATCTGACTCTTAGATCTAATTAGATCATTTAGAAACTTTTAAAAAAATCTTCCTCTGATATGATCAGATCTGCATGATCCTACGGTAGAAAATAGTGTTTTTCCTTTAGTGCTTTACCATACCGCCTTAAGGGTGTAGGTTCAATGGGCTCTGAATTCCATCTAATCAAATTTAGTTTAGGTTCAGCTACTTATGCTGGTTTTTCTATCTATCAAACTTTCTTAAGTTCGATCTTAGAGGCATTTGTTCCTTCACCAAGGAACTCCCTTTTCAAAAAGATTGCCTTAAGACTGACAAATATCTTTTGCTCATCAGCTAAGTAGAAGTAATATGCTTTGATATTTTTTGGATATCCTATAAAATAACACTTATCAAACCTAGGTTTAAGTTTGTTCATTACTAAATATTTGACATAAGCTAGACAACCCCAAATCCTAAGATGCGAGAGTCCTGGCTTACTCCCTGTCCATACCTCATATAGCATTTTGGCTACAAACTTACTCAGAGTCCTATTTAGAATGCAACAAGCCAACTCGAGTGCATATCCCCATAAGAAGATCGGTAGACTAGCAAAACTCATTATGGATCAAACAATTTCCAACAAGATCTAATTCCAGCTTTCAGACACACCATTATGCTATGGTGTTCTAGGAGGAGTTCATTAGGAGAGAATCCCATTCTCCCCTAGATGTGTCAAAAGTTCACTGGAAAGGTACTCAACCCATCGATCAGATGGAAGAGTTTTAATACTCTTCCCAGTTCATTTTTCTACCTCCTTACGGAATAGTTTGAACATTTTAAATGACTCCAACTTATGTTTCATTAAATAGACATACCCATACCTAGATAGATCGTCAGTGAAAATTTTGAAGTAGAAATATCCACCTCTGGTACTTGAGCTCATGGGTCCATATACATCAGTATATACTAGACCTAGGAGTTCACTGGCTCATTCATTCTTTTTAGTAAAAGGTGACTTGATCATCTTACCAAAAAGACAGGACTCATAGGTCGGAAGTGATTCACAATCATTGACTTCAAGAATTTCTTCTTAAGTCAACATGTTTATTCTATTCTTATTGATATGACCTAACCTATAGTGCCAAAGGTAGACTTTAGACACCATCAATTTTAAGGCATTTACTGGATGACTGGACTACATTAATAGATTGTGATAATAGATACATACTATAATTCAATTATCCGGCCAACACAAACCATAATACCATTCAAAATGATATTATAAATTTTTTTTATTAAAAATTGATAACTGTTCTTGGCCAAAAGGTCTATAGAAATAACATTTAATAAAAAATTTGGACAAAAGTGACAATCATTAAGAATAACTTTATGAGAATTGATTATAAGGTTCATAATTTCTAAAGCTAGAACTAGAATTTATCTTCCATCTCCAACATTCAGGAATCTCTTGTCTTTATCAAATCTCCTATTGACCTATAAATTTTGCATCAAATTACAAATATGATAAGAACTTTCGGTATCTAATATCCAAGCAGTGGTATCACATATAGAGAGGTTGCAAGGTGTTATCATATAATTATCTTGCCCAATAACTGTTTGCTTCTTCCATGGCCTATTTGAATCTAGGAGGCAATGTACTGAGGATAGTTTTTCTTCTAATACCCCTATTTCATGCAAAAGAAGCACTCCGTTTGGCTCTGATTGGGCTTGCACTTCTTGTTCTGACCTTATGCATACATCTCAGCATGCGGCTGCACCTTCTTGTTCTTCTTTTCTGTCTTAAAGGATCAATAAGCAAAAGAAGATCATCCCACAACATTCACCAACTCCTTATGGAGCTGGTAATCTATCTCAAAGTTCTGTAGTAACCCCAACAAGCTATGGTAGTTTACTGTAGGTTTTGTTATTCAAAAATGAGTAAGGAAAGGAAGGAAGGACTTGGGCAAGGAATTTAGGATCGTATCCTTCTCGAGTTGCTCATGCAGGGATAAGTCCAGCTTGCTTAGGTGCTCAATTATTTCGATCATATACAATACATGATCGATGACTGATGCCCAATCCCTCATCCGAACGTTGAAAATGGCACAACTAGTTTGGTGCTTCTCAATGTTGTCAGGCGTGCCAAAGGAGTCATCCAACATTTGAAGCAACTTCTGTGGTTGGGCATTTTTGAACCTGCAGTTGAACTCATTATTCATTACTGCTAGCATGATGCATCGAATAGTGGTGTGGTCATTGAGGCACTTTTGATAAGTGCCTCTGACCACCCCTTTAGCATTTGGAGCTGGCTCCTTAGGTGCCGGATTCATCAATACATATAAGATCCGTTCATGCTTCAGAATAATTCTTAACTTTCGATACTAGCTATCAAACTTGGATCCCATAAGTTTGTCATTGTCCAACAATGGTCGGAGCAATAGGATAGTGGCCATATCTATATTAAGAAAAATCAAACCTAATTGGTATATGAATTAATTATCCTATAGACTTGGATTTTAGTCTAAAAGTTTTTCTCCTATTTTATATGAATTGGTAGCCTCTACCTTCAATCCAAGAAATTACTTTAATTTCTTAATGGGTACTAGAATCCACATAGACTACACATAAGTCCAACTTTATTGGTGAATCCATGTGCATCTATAGGTAGGTTCATAACCAATTATTTCTCTAAATAACTTCTAGTAATTTAATTTTATCCCAAAAAATTAATCAGTAGGCTTTGGCCTCAACTAAAATAATCTGATTAGGTCCAATCATTAACTTGACCATATTTGATGTATCAGACCAACAAATAATTAGGTCTGACTTAGGCCGGCCAACCTGACCACTATTAAAAAGACACGACCAAATCATTATATTATGAATGATAATTTTATTAGTTAATAAGTACTAGGCCTTTGGGCCTCTAATGATTATTAAGCTAATAGACCCATTATCACTCAACTTAATGGGAGGCTATGACTTAGTTATAACCATAACTTTATCATTTTTAAGGATCTAATAATTTTAGAGATTTTGATTAACAGATTTTGTTGACTTATTTTAAGAAGAGGAGAGATAACCAGCCAATTTCAATCCTCCCACTGACTTCACCAAGTCAAATCATAAATGATCTAATTAAAGCTGGCATTAGGAGCACCTAAATCAGTCACACTGATATACCTAATTGACATGGATGAGCCTAAATCACCAAGTGATCTAATTAAAACTTAATTTACCAAGATGGCCAGGTAAGTGAGATTAATGAAAAGAATATGTCATTAACTCATCAAAGATCAGAATCAGTATGAGTAGCTTCCAATTAAAAATCATCAGTCAGAACCACCAAACTTATCTTAGACACCATTTGGTTCATTAGTCTCAATTTGACCAACCTAGCATTTTTGGATTCGACCGCATAGCCACGAATCGAGTCCATTTGGTTCATGTTAAAGGCATCGACTTGACCAACTATAACTATTGTAATTGAGTCTAAAACATCTTCGACCTAATCTAAATCAATATTTGGTTAGATTTGATCAATTACTCTAATTTAGTCCATTCTTTAACTAACTTTAGGTCTAACCCAATTAATGGACCTAATTCATCTAACCCAATATCCCATATTTTGTTGGGAATGTATTCCAAAGCTAATCATCAGTCTGTTGATAGTTAAGCCACATATTTATAATTGTATATGAATTATAAATTAATAAAATTATTTTGATATTTTTCATTATAAATTCTATTGTCTTCTAATGAACTCCTGTATTGTGATGAAGTTCTTAGGACTATCTAGATTCGGCAAAGGAGGATTTATTATTTAGTCCTTAAATAGTTCATGATCAAATGATACGTTGTTACTTAGGACGATAACGTTTATTAAGTATAGGTTATTGTGTGTCATATAGATTAGTTGTCCTCATAACTAAGGAGTGTTGAGGCACTGATATGGCATGCAAGTGAGATGTATGGGTACATCTGCACTGAACGTGACCAACTTCGAGGCTTTTCTCCTATCAAAATTAGTTTCGATGGAATATGGGTATAAATATCCCTTCGATCTGAGATCACCATAGTGACTTTCAAGTAACTCACTGTATTTTGGTATTGGACTATCTAAATTTCTAATTCAATGATGGAAGGTTTTTGAGCATAGTCAAGTACTTGTGGAGTCAGTGCGTGTATCAAGATGGGATTGACCACTCTTGATTTTTGGAGCTGTGTTCAATTATGTTTCAATTTAGCAAAATCTTGGTTAGGGTAGTCTTAGTGAGGAGTCACGAGACTAATTGCTTTGAGATACAACATGGATATATTTTCTAGGATTGACAGTCTAACCTTGAGTCATCTATTACATAGAGGTCATAGGGATGAATTATACGATAACCATATTTGCATAGGTTCTGAATGTTGTGATTGCGATTATTCGATCTTTCTGAATGTCGGGTACCATTGCTAGATAGTCTCTTCGATTAGTATAGAAATTAGTTTTTATGCTACTAGCTTAGGTTCGGACCTGCAGGATCACACACATTAGGTGTTTTTACCTGATCTAATGGTTGATCAAGAGTTTCATTGGTCTAGGACTTTGTGGTCAAGAGTCTCACTGGACTAGAACTCTATGACCAAGAGTCCTACTGTACAAGAACTCTGAGTCTGACTTGTCTGGGACTCTCTGATCAAGAGTCCCATTAGTTTAAGACTCTATGGTCAAAGAGTCCCATTGGACTAAAATTTTATGATCAAGAGTCCTACTAGACTGAAACTCTGAGTCCTACTTGCCTGAAACTCTCTGATCATGAGTCTTGATAATCTAAGACACTATGGTCAAAAGTCCCACTAGACTGGGACTATGTGATCAAGAGTCCTACTAGACTAAAACTTTGAGTTCTACTCATCTAGAACTCTCTGATCAAGAGTTTCACTAGTCTGAGACTCTATGATCATGAGTTTGATTCATTTGGGACACTGGGTTTAAGAGTCTCACTGATTTAGAACTCTTCAAGAGTATCATGTTGATAGGACTCTATTGCCTAGTAACCCATTCGATTTGGACTCAGATATTTTTTAGATGATTAATTAGTAATTTAATTACTAATTAGCTCAATTTGATTGAGTGATGAGAATTCAATCAAGTCTGATTGAATTTAATTCGATTGGATTTGGCCCAATCAGATCATGAGATGACCTAATTACTATGGGAGTTTTGACCCTGATTTGATCAGAACGTAGATCTAATTAATTTCTAATTTGATTAGAATTTTATTGGATTAGGCTAAGTCTTTTTTGGTTGGATTTAATCTGATTTAATTGGATCTAGATTAATTGGTTTGATTGAAACTAATTATGACCAAGTCAAATGAAGTTTGAATTTAAATTCTCTCATGCGTCCACCATTTTTGACTTTTCCACTCTGCTTCCCATGCTCTTCCTTTTGTTTGTTGAATATTTGTTGAGAAATAAAAATGTGCACATAGAAGGAGAGTCCTTCTACATGTTAAATAAAAGGGAGGAGGCATTGGATAAGGATAAGAGGCTCATTTGATTTTTGAAATCAAGTGAGTGGTTAAAACCTTTCAAGCATTCAACCCTTATCATTTTCCACATGGTTTTCCCATGGTATTCACGTCAATAAATTATGAAAATTTTTGTGCATGCAGGAGAAGGGGTTAGCATTACGTGGTAAAAATTTTAGAGTATTTGGGCATCAATTTTGGATGAAAAATCTTAGAGTGAAGAAAGTATATGATCGATCGGATCGATCGTGATCAGCCATCGAAGGTTCCGATGAGGAGCTAGCACTCCAGTGGGGTTGATCGGGACTAGGAGCTTCGTGTGGACCAACCATATAGGCCAGACATGTGTGCAGCTTAATGTGATACCAGAGCATTATCTGGTAGACTCAGATTGTGATGATCGACTACTCGCAAAAAGGTATGATGTTCTGAACACATAGATGTAGTAAATAGTTTATTATATAGTTTTATTTTCAGATCTATTGATGTATGCATGCACATTATGTTTAGATCCTAATGTGTAAAGTTAAATAATCTGATATAATTAGTAGATAATTAATTAGATTAATTATTTTTTACTGTATCATTGCTATTTTTGAAATATTTTTCGAAAGTAGCATGGCAAATCCTGCACTATTTTCTTCAATTGGTATCAGAGCAAGATTCTTTGAACATGATATGCTTATATATTTAGATTAATAATTTAGATTTGATATAAATATTAATTTAATAATTAGAGTAATTTGATCTAAAAAATTAAAATTTAGATCGCACGGACTGTAGGTTGTCCTACTGTAGGATTTATCCCCTACAGTGAAAAGATTGTCCTGGTACGTTGTTAATCTATATTATTAATCATAAAATTACTAAATTTGATCTAATATTTTTATGATTTAATTATATTAGGCTTTAATTTGATTTACGATCATGAATGCATAATTAGATAAAGTTTGATTCATGATTTCATGATTATGTAGTGTACATAGTTTCAGATTAAATCCTACAACTAGTGTTGTTTATGAATTGAGATAATTTAATTTTGAAATGAGTCGACTCAATTGGTGAATAATGCTAAGTTATAAAGAACCTTTCAAAATTAAAAATATTTTCAAAATGCCGAACCATAACCCTCAGCCCATAAACTTAATTAAAAATTAAGTATAATGATTTAGTATTTAGAATTATGAATTAAGATTCTAAGTCATTAATCATAAACTTGTGGGTTATTGAATTAACTAAATTAGGTCCATATATTGGGTTAGACCTAAGGTTAGTTAAAAGATGAACTAATTTAGAGTAATTGATCAAATCTAATTAAATGTTAATTTAGATTAGGTCAAGGACTCTATAAACTCAATTACAATAGTTGTAGTTGGTCAAGTTCATGCCTTTAACAAGAACTAAATGAACTTAATTCAAGGCTACGCGGTCGAATCCAAAATTACTAGGTTGGTCAAATTAAAACTAATGAACCGGATGGTGTCTAAGATAAGTTTGATAGTTTGACTAGTGGTTTTTAATTGAGAGCTACTCGCACTGATTCGGTCTTTGATGAGTTAATGGCATATCCCTTCCACTAATCTTGCTTACCTGACCATCCTAGTGAGTTAGATTTTGATTAGATCACTTGGTGATTCGGACTCGCCCATATCTATTAGGTAAATCAGTCTGACTGATTCAGGTGCTCCTAATGCCAGCTTAGATTAGATTCTTTTCTAACTTGGTGAAGTCAGTGGAAGGATCAAAATTGGCTCACTGAATTTTCTTAAATTGGTTAACTAAATTTTCTAAAATTATTAGGTCCTTAAAAATAAAATAATTATATAAATAACTAAATCATAGCCTCCCATTAAGTTGAGTAATAATGGGTTCATTAATATAATGATCATTGGAGGCCCAAAGGCCTGGTGATTATTGACTAATGAAATTATCATTCATAAAATGATAATTTGGTTAAGTCTTTTTGATGGTGGTTAGGTTGGCTGACCAAAGTCGGGCCTAATCATTTATTGGTTAGATAAGAACAAATGTGGTCTTGTTAATGATTAGACCTAATTGAACCTTTTTTAGTGGAGGCCAAAGCCTACTGATTAGGTCTTTGGGGCAAAATCAATATTACTAGAAGTTGTTTAGAGAAACAATTGATTTTCAATCTACCCATAGGTGCACATGGGTTGACCAACCAAAGTTGGACTCATGTATAGTCTATGTGGATTCTAGTACCCACTAAGGAATTAAAGTAATTCCTCGAATTGGAGGTAGAGGCTATCAATTCGTATAAACTAGTGGGAGGACCTTTAGACTGAAGTCCAAGTCTTTAAGATTAATAATTCATATACTAATTAGGTTTGATTTTTTTTTTATGCAGATATGGCCACTAACATATCGCTTCGGTCATTGTTAGACCATGATAAATTAATGGAACCCAACTACGATAGCTGATATCGTAAGTTGAAAATCGTCCTGGAGCATGAGCGGATCCTTTATGTGGTAATGGATTGAGCATCTGAGGAGACAGCCCCGAACACTAGGAGAGCAGTCCGAGACACTTATCTAAAGTGGCTCAATGACTGTACCACCATTCGATGTATAATGCTGGCAGCAATGAATGACAAGTTCAACCATAGGTTTGAAAATGCCCAGCCATAGGAGATGCTTCAAATATTAAATGACTCTTTTGGCACGTCGGACAATGTTGGAAGGCACAAAATAAGTTATGCCATTTTCAATGCTCGGATTAGGGACGGGGCTTCAGTCATCGATCATGTATTATACATGATCGAGATGATTGAGTGCCTTAGTAAGTTTGGCTTTTTCCTACACGAGCAACTCGGTAAGGATGCGATCCTTAATTCTTTTTCCAAGTCCTTCCTCTCCTTCCTAACTCATTTTAGAATGACAAAGCCTGTAGTGAACTACCACGGCTTGTTGGGATTACTGCAGAACTTTGAGAAGGATCACCAACTCCATAAGGAGACGGTGAATGTAGTGGGAGGGTCTTCTTTTGATCATCGATCCTTTAAGAAAGGGAAGAAGAACAAGAAGAAAAAAATAAGAAGGTGCGGCCGCATGCTGGGACGACTGCACAAGGTCAGACCAAGAAGTGCAAGTCCGATCAAAGCTAGGCAGAGTGCTTCTTCTACAAGAAGCAAGGGCACTGAAAGAGGAACTGTCCTATGTACATTGCCTCCTTAGACCCGAACAGGCCAAGGAAGAAGCAAGTGGTTGCTGGGTAAGGTAATTATATGATAACACTTTGCAATTTTTTCTTATTTGTTTCTACTACCTGGGTATTAGATACTGGAAGCCCTTATCATATTTGTAATTCTATGCAGGGCTTGCAGGTCAGTAGGAGATTTGATTAAGATGAGAGGTTCCTAAACATTAGAGATGGAAGACAAGTTTCAATTCTAGCTTTAGGAATCATGAACCTTGTAATCAATTCAAATAAAGTTATTCTTAATGAATGTCATTATTGTCTAATTTTCTTATTGAATATAATTTCTGTAGGTCTTTTGGCCATGAATGATTTTGAAATATCAATAAAAGAAAAATTTTGTAATGTCATTTTGAATGGTGTTATAATTTTGATTAGATAATTGAATAACAAAATTTATTTACTTTCTATGCCTGTTAACATGGTTCAATCCTTCAGTAAATGCTCTAGAATTGGTAATGTGTCTGATGTCTACCTTTGGCACTATAGGCTAGATCATATTAGCAAGAATAGAATTAACAGGTTAGCTCAAGAAGAAATTCTTGAGGTTAGTGATTGTGAGTCACTTCCGACCTATGAGTTCTATCTTCTTAGTAAGATGACCAACTCATCTTTTACTGAAAAGGATAAACGAGCCACTGAACTCTTGAGTTTAGTACATTCGGATGCATGTGGATCCATGAGCTCAAGTGCTAGATGTAGATATTTCGACTTCATAACCTTCACAGACGATCTATCGAGGTATGAATATGTCTATTTAATGAAGCATAAGTTGGAGTCATTTGAAATATTCAAACTATTTCAAAATAAGATAGAAAAGCAAATTGAGAAGAGTATTAAAACTCTTTGATCTGACCGAGGGGGTGAGTACCTTTCCAATGAGTTTCTAACATATCTTGGGGAGAATAGAATTCTCTCCCAATGGATCCCTCCTGGAACACCACAACATAATGGTGTGTTTGAAAGGAGAAATCGGATCCTGTTGGATATGGTTCAATCCATGATGGAGTTTGCTGGTTTGCCGAGCTTCCTATGGGGATATGCGCTCGAGTCAGCTTGTTATATTCTAAATAGAGTTTTGAGTAAATCTATTAATAAAACACCATATGAAATATGGACAGGACGTAAGCCAATGCTTTCACACCTTAGGGTTTGGGGGTGTCCGGCCTACATCAAATATTTGATGACAGACAATCTTGGACCTAGGTTTGATAAGTATAGTTTTATAGGTTACCCAAAAGAAACTAAAGGATACTACTTCTATCTTGCTGATGAGCAAAAAGTGTTTGTCAGCCTTAAGGCAGTCTTTTTAGAAAAAAAGTTCCTTGGTAAAGGAACTAATGCCTCCAAGGTCGAACTTGATGAAGTAGGACAGGTGGAAGAATGGACACAAGTTGTTGAACTTGAGCTGGATTTGATTAGATTAGACCTAGAACCCATTGTAGAAGCATCCTTAAGGAGATCTGGTAGAGTACCATGTCAACCAGATAGATACTATGATTTTTTGATCTGGGATGGGGATCCTATCGAACTTGATGAGAACGATCAGGACCCAATCACCTATATGGATGCAATGCAGAGATTTGACTCTAAAAAATGGCTTGAGGTCATGAAATTCGAGATGGAACCCATGAAGATCAATGATGTATGGACATTGGTTGACCCACTCGAAGGGATAAAACCCATAGGATATAAGTGGGTCTTCAAAAGGAAAAGAGGCATTGATGAAAAGGTGGAGATCTATAAAGCCCATCTGGTTGTCAAGGGGTATCGTCAATATTATGATATTGACTATGATGAGATGTTCTCTCCTGTGGCAATGCTCAAATTCATTCAGATAATGCTTGCCATAGCTGTCCATCTGGACTATGAAATCTGATAGATGCATGTGAAAACAGCTTTCCTAAATGGAGAGCTGGATGAAGAGGTGTATATGATATAACCTGAAGGTTTCACGTTCATAGATGAGTCTAAGGTGTGTAAGCTTCAAAGATCCATTTATGGACTAAAGCAGGCATCTCGAAGCTAGAACATACGATTTGATAGAACAATCAAAATATATGGCTTCGTTAAGAACAAAGAAGAGCCCTGCATATATAAATGAGCTAATAGTCCAGCAATAGTATTCCTAGTATTGTATGTGGATGATATTCTCTTAATTAAAAATGATGTCCTTGCATTACAACGAATAAAGATCTGTCTGTCATCATAGTTCTCTATAAAAGATCTAGGAGAAGCTTCCTACATCCTAGGGATGAAGATCTATAGAAATAGATCTAAAAGGTTGCTTGAATTGTCTCAGTCCACATACATTGACATTGTACTAAAACGGTTCAGCATGAAAAATTTTAAGAAAGGCTATCTACCAATAGGCCATGAAATTTTTTTTTCAAAGAGGGATTGTCCAACAATACCTCTAGATAGAGAGTGTATGAATAGAATACCATATGCTTTAGCAGTGGGTTCTATAATATATGCCATGATATGTACGCGACCAGATATGGCATACTCATTAGGTGTAGTGAGTAAATACCAATCTAATCTAGGGGAGAATCACTGGAAGGTTATTAAAACCATCCTAAAGTATTTAAGAAATACTAAAAACCAGTGGTTTGTATATGGTGAATCAGACTTAAAACTTGTGGGGTTCACAGACTCCAGTTTTCAATCCGATCATGATGATAGCAAGAGTATGTTGGGATACATATTTATCCTTAATGGTGGGGCCATCTGCAGGAAAAGTTTCAAGTGGCACACTATGGCCGATTTAGTTTGTGAGGTGGAGTATGTTGCTGCATCAGATGCTGCCAAAAAAGTGGTATGGCTAAGAAAATTCATCACCGAGCTTAGAGTAGCATCCTCCCTTGATGGTCCAGTTCTACTCTATTGCGATAGCTCTGGAGCCATTGCTCAAGTGAAGGAACCAAAGGCATACCAGCAGACAAAGCATATTCTACGCCGCTACCATCTTATCCGAGAGATTGTGGATCGAGATGACGTCAACCTTCAGAAGATCAATGAAAAGAAGAACCTGACCGACCTATGTAGATTCGACAAAGGGGGATTTATCGTTTAGTCCTTAAAATAGTTCATGATCAAATGATATATTGTTACTTAGGACGACAATGTTTATCAAGTATAGGTCATTGTGTGCCATATAGGTTGGTTGTTCTCATAACCAAGAAGTGTTGAGACACTGGTATGGTATGCAAGTGAGATGTATGGACACATCTACACTAAACGTGACCAACATTGGAGCTTTTCTCCTATCAAGATTAGCTCCAATGGAATATGCGTATAAGTATCCCATCGATCTGAGATCACCATGGTGACTTTCAAGCAACTCACTATGCTTTGTTGTTGGACATCTGAATTTCTAATTCAGTGATGGAAGGTTTCTAGCCATAGTCAAGTACTTGAAGAGTCAGTGCATGTATCAAGATGGGATTGACCACTATTGGTTTCAGGAGCTGTGTTCAATTATGTTTCAATTTAGCAAAGCTTTGGCCAGGTAATCTTAGTAAAGAGTCATGGGACTAAATGCTTTGAGATACGACATGAATGTATTTTTTAGTATTGACAGTATAACCCTGAGTCATCTATTACACAGAGCTCATGGGGATGAATTATATGGTAATCATATTTGCATAGGTTCTGAATGTTGCGATTGCAATTATTCAACCTATCCAAACTTTGAATACCATTTCTAGATGGTCACTTCGATTAGTATAGAAAGTAGTTCCTATGCTACCTGCTTAGGTTCGAACCTACGGAGTCACACACACTAGAGATTTCTACCTGATTTATAAGCTTTGGTCAAGAGTTCCACTAGATTGGGACTCTTCGACCAAATATCCTATAGCATTAGGACACCGAGTCCTCTTATCTGAAATTCTTTGATCAAGACTATGGACTCTATGATTACAAGTTCCATTCATTTCGAACACCGGGGTCAAGAGTTCCACTAGACTGGGACTCTTCGATTAGGGTTTCATATTGATGAACTCTATTACCCGGATATCCATTAGATTTGGACTCTATATTCATGAGAGGTTTAGTTAGTGATTTGATCACTAATTAACTCAATTTGATTGAGTAATTATTTTTGATTTAAGTCCAATTGAATGGGATTCAGTTGAGTCTAACCCGATTAGGTTATGAGATATCCTAATCATCGAGGAGGTTTGATCCTTGATTTGATCAGGGGTTGGGCTTGATCAATTTTTGATATTATTAAGATTTAATTGAGCCTAATTAAGCCTAATCTTATTGGGTTTAATTTATTCTAATTGGGCCTGACCAATTTTGATTGGGTTGGTTCAGTTGGTTGAAGTTTATTATTCAAAGACTAGTTTGACTAGTCTTCCCATGCGCTACATTTAAACCCCATGCCCCATTTAAATTCTGAATTAATTCTCTTGTACCTTTTTTCCCATGCACATAAGAAGCTTTGGCTGGTATTTCCACATCCTCAAGGGATAAGTTATGGTTAGTTACCATTTAAATTCAAAAAGAGTTTGAATTTGGATCAGCAACAACCATATCTTATCTCTGCACCACCTAAACTTTTGTGCACCTATTATATCCATGTGAAAAGGGTTTCTCATGGATTTTTTTCCTTTTGAAGAGTGGGCTCACAACTCCTTCACACATCCCAAATATGTTTGAATTGGTTTGGATGAAGTTTGAATTAAAAAGAGTTTTGAATTCAAACTAATTTTTGGTTCCCCACACGCATAGAAGTTGTTCTTTGTGCAAATATTAAAAGGGGAGGTTTTTGGGACATGTGCTAACAACTATTCTAAAGAGAGGACTTCCTTGAGATTCATTTGGTGCATGGGAAGAGGCTTCAATCATCTTCGAGAGACAGAAAACCAAAGGAGAAATGGTGCAAGGTTTTTAGGGTGAGTGCAGTCCTAGGTATTCAACCTAGGTTTCAGAAAGCCATTGCATGAACTACGAGCATCCAAAGTCCACGAAACTTTAGGGAGAATCTCCTTTGCCTCTCTACTACATCTACCAACAACTTGGAGTATCTGTGAAGCCTGTAGATGAAGATCGAAGCTATTCGATCAAAATAGCTCCTAAAAGACTCCAGTGTTTGCTAGCACTCATAGAGAGCCGATCAAGATCAGGAGCCTCATGTAGATGATCTATGGAGGCTGAACATTTATGTGGCTATGTCATGATCAATGGATCTTCTTGATGATGATCAGATTGCAGTGATCAACTATTCACAAAAAGGTATTATGTTCTGAATACATAGATGTAGTAAATAGTTTACTGCATAGTTTTATTTTTAGATCTATGTGAATGCATGCATATTATATTTAGATCTATAGTGTAGGATTTAATATTCTGATATGATCAGTAGATAATTAATTAGATTAATTATTTTTTTACTATATTTTTACTATTTTTTTTAAAAAAAATTGAAAGTAGCAATGCAAATCCTGCATTTTTTTCTTCAAATGGTATCAGAGCGAAGGTTCGCTAAATATGATATGCTTGCATATTTAGATTGATAATTTAAATTTAATCTAAATATTCATCTAATAATCTAATTAATTAGATCTAAAAATTATGATCGCATGGATCGTAGGTTATCCAGCTATAGGGTTTATCCTCTATAGTATAGATTTTTCTGGTATGTGCTGATCTAGATCATTAAATTATAAAATTTTAAATTTGATCTAATAATTTTTATGCTTTGATTATATGGTTTTGATCTAATTTTAATCATGAATAAAAGTTTAGATTAGATCTAATTTGATTCATGATTTTTATGTATTATATATAGTTTCAGATTAAACCCTACAACTAGTGTTGTTTGTGAATTGAGCCGATTTAATTTTGAAGTAAGTCGACTCAATTGGTGAGCAATGCCAAGTTATAAAGAATCTTTCAAAATTTTAAAAATATTTTTGAAATGCCAAACCCTAATCCTCAGCCCATAAACTTAATTAAAATTAAGTAAAATAATTTAGTATCTAGAATTATGAATTAAGATCCTAAGTCATTAATTATAAACTTATGGGTTATTGGGTTAGATGAATTAGGTCCACAAATTGGGCTAGACCTAAGGTTAGTTAAAGAATGAACTAATTTAGAGTAGTTGATCAAATCTAATTAAATGTTAATTTAGACTAGGTCAAGGACTCTATAAACTCAATTATAATAGTTGTAGTTGATCAAGTCCATGCTTTTAATGAGGACCAAATGGACTTGATTCATGGCTACGCAGTCGAATCCAAAATTACTAGATTGGTCAAATTGAAACTAATAAAATGGATGATGTCTAAAGTAAGTTTGGCACTTTGACTAGTGGTTTTTAATTAGGAGCTACTCACATTGATTCGATCTTTGATGAATTAATGGCATATCCCTTCCACTGATCTCACTTATCTGGCTATCCTGGTGAATTAGATTTTAATTAAATCATTTGATGATTTGGGCTTACCCATGTCAATTAGATAAATCAGTCTGATTGATTTAGGTGCTCCTAATGCTAGCCTAGATTAGATTCTTTTTTATCTAACTTTATGAAGTCAGTGGGAGGATCAAAATTAGCTCGCTGAATTTCACCATCTTCTTAAAATATATTAATTAAATCCTCTTAAATTATTAGATTCTTAAAAATAAAATAGTTATATAGATAACTAAATCATAACCTCCTATTAAGTTGAGTGATAATGGGTTTATTAGTATAATGATCATTGAAGGCCCAAAGGCCTAGTGATTATTGACTTATAAAATTATCATTCATAAAATGATAATTTGGTTAAGTCTTTCTAATGGTGGTTAGGTTGACCGACCAAAGTTGGGCCTGATTATTTATTTATTAGATAATATCAAATATGGTAATGTTAATGGTTGGACCTAACTAGATCTTTTTAGTGAAGGTCAAAGCCTACTGATTAGGTCTTCGAGGCAAATTAGTATTACTAGAAGTTATTTAGAAAAATAATTGATTTTGAATCTACCCATAGATGCATATGGGTTGACCAACCAAAGTTGGGCTCGTGTGTAGCCTATGTAGATTCTAATACCCACTAAAAAATTAAAGTAATTTCTCGAATTGGAGGTAGTGGCTACCAATTCATATAAAATAGTGGAAGAACTTTTAGACTAAAGTCCAAGTCTTTAGGATAATTAATTCATATACTAATTAGATTTTATTTTTCTTTTTATGTAGAAATGGCTAGTAATCTGTCTTTTCAGTCATTGTTAGATAATGATAAATTAATAAAATCCAACTTTGATAGCTGGTTCGTAAGTTGAAAATCATCCTAAAGCATGAACAAATTCTTTATATAGTAACGGATCCAGCACCTAAGGAGTCAACTCCGAATGCTAGAGGAGCAGTATGAGATACTTACCAGAAGTGGCTCAACGACTGCACCACCATTCGGTGCATAATGCTAGCAGCAATGAATGATGAGTTTAGCCATAGGTTCAAAAATGTTGAGCCATAGGAGATGGTTCAAATGTTGAATGACTTTTTTGGCATGCCTGACGATGTTGAAAGGCACAAAACAAGTTATGCCATTTTCAACACTCGGATGAGGGATGGGACCTCAGTCATCCATCATGTATTGTACATGATTGAGTGCCTTAGCAAGTTGGGTTTTCCCCTATATGAGTAGCTCAATAAGGATGTGATCCTTAATTCCTTGTCCAAGTCTTTCCTTCCTTTCCTGACTCATTTCAAAATGACAAAGCTTGCAATCAACTACCATGGCTTGTTGGGGTTGCTGTAAAACTTTGAGAAGGATCATCAACTCCATAAGAAGATGGTAAATGTAGTGGGAGGGTCTTCTTCTGATCATCGACCCTTTAAGAATGGAAAGAAGAACAAGAAGGTGCAGCCAAATACTGAGATAACTATACAGGATCAGACCAAAAAGCATAAGCCTGATCAAAGCCAGGCAGAGTGCTTCTTCTGCAAGAAGCAGGTGCACTGGAAGAGGAACTATCCTTTGTACATTGCCTCTTTGGATCCAAACAGGCCAAGGAAGAAGCAAGTGATTGTTGGGCAAGGTAATTATATGATAACATCTTATAATTTTTTCTTATTTGATTATACTGCCTGGGTATTGATACTAAAAGTTCTTATTATATTTGTAATTTTATGTAGGACTTACAAGTCAGTAGAAGATTTGATCAAGATGAGAGGTTCCTGAATGTTAGAGATGGAAGATAAGTTCTAATTCTAGCTTTAGGAATCATGAACCTTGTAATCAATTCAAATAAAGTTATTCTTAATGAATGTCATTTTTGTCCAACTTTCTTATTGAATGTAATTTTTGCAGGCCTTTTGGCTATGAATGGTTTTGAAATATCAATAAAAAAAATTTGTAATGTCATTTTAAATGGTGTTAGAATTTTTATTAGATGATTGAATAATGATATTTATTTATTAACTATGCCTGTTAACGTGGTTCAATCCTTCGGTAAATATCCAAGAATTAGTGATGTGTCTGAAGTCTATCTTTGGCATTATAGACTGGATCATATTAATAAGAACAGAATAAATAGGTTAGCTCAAGAAGAAATTCTTGAGGTTAGTGATTGTGAATTACTTTCAACCTGTGAGTCCTGTCTTCTTGATAAGATGACCAAGTCATCTTTTATTAGAAAAGGTGAACGAGCCACTGAACTCCTGAGTCTAGTACATTCAGACATATGTAGACCCATGAGCTTAAGTGCCAGAGATGGATACTTCTACTTCATAACCTTCATAGATGACCTATCAAGGTATTAGTATGTCTATTTAATGAAGCATAAATCAGAGTCGTTTGAAATGTTCAAACTATTTTGAAATGAGGTAGAAAAGCAAACTGAAAAGAGTATTAAAACTCTTCGGTCTGACCGAGGGGGTGAGTATCTTTTCAATGAGTTTCTGACATATCTAGGAAAGATTAGGATTCTCTCCAAATGGATCTCTCTTGAAACACCACAACATAATAGTGTGTCTGAAAGGAGAAATCAAATCCTATTGGACATGGTTCGATCCATGATGGGGCTTGCTGGTTTGCCAATCTTCTTATGAGAATATACGCTTGAGTCAGCTTGTTACATTCTAAATAGGGTTTCGAGTAAATCTATTAATAAAACACCATATGAGATATGGACAGGGCGTAAGCCAGTGCTCTCACATCTTAGAATTTGGGGGTATCTAGCTTATGTCAAATGTTTAATGATAGACAAGCTTGGACCTAGGTCTGATAAGTATAGTTTTATAGGTTATCCAAAAGAAATTAAAGGATATTACTTCTACCTTGCTAATGAGCAAAAAGTATTTGTCAGCCTTAAGGCAGTCTTTTTAGAAAAGAAGTTCCTTGGTAAAGGAACTAATGCCTCTAAAGTCAAACTTGATGAAGTTCGACAGGTGGAAGAACAGACATAAGTTGTTGAACCTAAGCTGAATCTGATTAGATCAGACCTAGAGCCCATTATAGATAAACCTTAAGGCGATCTGGTAAAGTTCCATGTCAATCAGATAGATACTATAGTTTCTTGATCCGAGATGGGGATCCTATCAAACTTGATGAGAATGATGAGAACTCGACTACCTACATGGATGTAATACAAAGACCAGAGTCTAAGAAATGGCTTGAAGTCATGAAATCTAAAATGAAGTCCATGAAGATCAACGATGTATGTGTGAGCTCAGAAGTGAAACTTCTAAGTCTTGAAAACATGAGAAGGTAGGTCATGGGAAGACGAGAGTGAGCCAGAAAAAGAATCAGTCTCAATAGTAAAGTTTAGAAACTAGGTCGGCTCACCCTGAGACTGAGCCGACTTAGTTGGAAACTAGGTTGGCTCAGTCAAAGACTGGGTCGGCTAGGTCTTAGAGGAAAATTTAGACAAAGAGCAGCATTTTTGAGCTATTGGCATGGTACACAACTGGGTCGGCTCAGTCTAAGACTAGACTGAGCCGACCCAGTCGCAAGTTAGCCGGCTCAATCTGAAACTGAGCCAACTCAATTTTTGTGGGTTATTATTTTGTGTATGTGGATTGTTTGGATTTGGAGAGTTTTTCTATGAGCTTGGGCTTGACCCTTTGTAAGGTATATATATTGAAAATAGGTCAAGATTGTAAGGGGTGCTGAAATGTGCTGAATAAAATGCTCTTTTCTTTCGAAAATCTCTTCTTCTCTATTCCTTGATTTATTTGATCATACTTCCATAGAGATCTCTAAGAAGTTCTTTCTTGTTGCTTGGCTAATCACCGATGGTCACGTCGATCCATGTGGAAAGAGCGTATATTTTCAACATTTGGTATCAGAGCGGTGTTGTGTGGAAGAAAGAAAGATACCTAGGATTTACTATATTCAGGATCTGTTGCACCATATTTTATCCTAAAACTTCTAGTTTGCTTCATGGTTGTCTCTAGATTGAGGTGGAGATTGTTTACACGAAGGAACGGTGATACAGAAGTTTGAAAAGAGGATCTAGAGCTAGTTAGATCTTCTGTGAATGATAGTTTTACTAGTGAGTGATCATGAAGGATGTTAGGGATCTATTCTTGACTTGTTTGAAGTCATGGAATCAAGTGGATTCAAGGTGGATTTTGAGAAGTTCGATGGTAAGGGAAACTCTATCCTATGGTAGCAAAGATTAAAGGACTTGTTGGTTCAGCAGAGGATCTACAAGATCTTGACAAAAGAAAGGTTGAAAAAGATCAGTGTTGAGGATTGGAAAGAGTTGGAGAAAATTGCTTTTAGCACAATTCGGATGTGCTTGGTCGATCAGGTTTTGCCCAAGGTTTGCATAGAGACTATGGCAAAGAAGCTCTAGGAGAGACTAGAGAACACATACATGGGAAAGAATATGACGAACAAGCTGTGGTTGAAGAAACAGCTGTATAGTCTGAGGATGCCCAAAGGTGGAGATCTTATTGCACATATCCAAAGGTTCAATCAGGTGTGTTCTAAGGTGATGAGTTTGGATGTGAAGATCGACGAGGAGGATTAAGCATTGCTGCTATTATGTTCTCTCCCAAGTTCGTATGATGGTCTCATAACAACTTTAGTTTATGGGAAGGAGACCTTAAACTATGAAGAGGTTGTTGGTGTGCTCAGATCAAATGACCAAAGAGAAAAGATCTGCAAGGAAGATCCTAAGTCTGAGATCTTGGCTGTAAATGAAAGACAGGGAAGATCAAAGGAGAAGATAAGAGAAAAATCTAAGAACAGGTCAAAGTCTCACGATCAGAGGAAGATGATATTGAAATGCTATAAATATCATTAGCTTGGATATCTGAGGAGAGATTATCCCCTTTTGAGATTAGAAAAAGAAAAGGCCAGTAAGGAAGATGATACAGCTTCTATGAGCAGTGAAGAAGACCTACTAATTGTATCAGATGGATCCACAGAGTGTGATACTATATGGATATTAGATTTAGCATGCTCATGCCACTATACTTCTCATCAAGAGTGGTTTGCTACCTACTAGAAGACCGATGGTGAAAGTGTTAGCCTTGGAGATGATCACCCATGCAAAGTAGCTAGAATTGGCTCTATCATGATGAGGATATACGATTGGATCATTCATACATTATCAAATATCAGGCATGTACTGGAGTTGAAAAAGAATTTAATTTCTTTGGGCTACTTGGAGGAGCAGGGTTATGCTTTTAGTAGCCAAGCTGGAAGTGGATGTCTAAAAATTTTCAAGAAACCTTTGGTGGTGATGAGAGGTAGAAGACTGAGCAATAATCTTTATAGAATGGAAGGCTCACTAGTAAATGATAGTGCAGAGGTGCTAGCAGCAGCATAGGAGGAGCAGATTTTTTATCGACTGTGGCACTATCGGATGGGTCATATGAGTGACCATGGGCTCATAGAACTAAGCAGAAGAGGTATGATCCCAGCCCTAAAGAAGGAGGGCACAGATCTTGGTGAGCCTTGTATCTTTGGCAAACAACATAGGGTGAAGTTTGCTACAAGTACCAAGCGTAGCGAGGGAGTGCTAGATTTAGTGCACTCGGATGTATGGGGACCAGCTCCTGTATCAGCTAGAGATGGGGCAAAATATTTTGTTACTTTTATTGATGATATCTCAAGAAAGGTATGGACTTATCTGATCAGAGAAAAATCAGAGGTGTTTGCTCGGTTCAGAGCCTAGAGAGCTGAAGTAGAGAATAAGTCAGGGAGATAGGTAAAATGTCTGAGGTTGGACAATGGAGGAGAGTATACTAGCCTAGAGTTTAGGAGGTACTATAAGAAAAATGGCATCAAACTGTTAGATATATGTGCCCTAGAAGCCAGAATTGGCTGACACTTGTAATACACTTCTAGGGGCAAAATTGTAATTTTGACTATAATTAATGAAATGGGTTATTTTCTATCACATATGTGTATTTAGTGTCTGTGATACATCCTTTGAGTTAATGGTAATGATAATTCATATTTTCAAGAGTTGAAAATTTAAGACATGAATAATCATTATTAACTTATAAACAGCTCCCGACCATAGGATCATCACGAGGATGGTGATTGATCCGGAAGGTTGGTGTACGATCGCTTCTCTTTAGTAGATGAGTCTTGAGTCTACGGTGTGGAGACACCGGAGCGAGAGTACAGGTACTCGTTAGAGAACGAGGGCACTGAGCGTGACCACCTCGAGTAGTCATTAGGGAGTCTACCTTCTCGTCAATGACTGACTCGATGCTGCAGTAGTGTGTCTGGTTCTTTGACCTGAGATGCATCGGCAGTTCACCTTGAGGGTGTTATAGTTTGACTACACCATTACTCGGTCTCCTAGCCATATGGAACCCTGAGGTGTATGTTGGCTATGACATGTTCATTGTAGGAACTGGATTGCATCAAGATGGGATCTATCTACCTCGGTGGTAGAGGAGTAGCCCTATGATGATCATGAGAATCAAGTCCAGAAATCCATGGCCATGGTAGAGTGAAATAATAGAAAGAGTTTCTATTTAGATTTTCACATTGGACTCGAATCGAATGATTACATCATATGACAGAGACTAGGGTTTGACGAGTTCACCTTAACCCTAATCTGATCGGGGCTCAAGATAGAAGAACTTGAATCACACAGGTAGCTGCACCAAGAGGTTCGCATTCAGCTCTGATGGGTTGCCACCATATACTGCTAGGTGTCACTGGTGGATTTTGGGAGCAATTAGAATGATTTAGATGATCGATCATTCTAGCTGTTCGAATCAGAAGAGTTCTGATCCATCGAAAGGAGTTTCGATGATGTCGATGATAGAGATCATGACATATCCCATTACCATACAGAACTGAACCTAACTGGGTCACACAAACAAGGGTTTGAATCTGGTGATCATCAATTGAACTGATCTAGTTCAATTGATCTGAATGAGATTCAATTAGGTTCAAGGAAATCGTGCTAGCACTCGATTGAACCTAACGTTCTTCTTTTACTATCATAAATAAGTTGTCCTGACTGAGCCAAAGGAGTTTGTGCTCAATCAGAGGCCTTCATATGGTCTGACTGGAGGTTGTCCAAGTCAGAATAGGTTGTCTTATTTGTAAGACATTACCTGCCATTTTTGGTCACCTGCCATTTCTTGTTCTTTGACTTTGGTCAAAAGTCTACCTTTGACTGGTCAAACGTTGACCATTGACCACTTTGACTTTTGACCACATGTCATGCACCTATTGGAGAGCTGGTGGGGGCCTGTCCCCCTGCCAGAACCTGGCAAGGAGAAGGGCGCACGCCAAGGGTGGCGTGAGCCCAAGTTAGGAGGCGCCTAGGAGTCCTTGTTGGACAAGGACTCCACCTCCCTTTTGGATTCCAATTAGAGTTCTACTAAGAATCCAAGTTTGACTGGTCTTAGGCGCCCTCTAAGGAGGAATCCAGGGGTCTCTATTCCAACCAATCAGATTTAGATCTGATTTCACAAAGGGTTGTGATTGGTTGAGAGGAAGAGGAGTTGGATCACAAGAGGTCTATAAATAAGACCCTGCGCCCAACCCTAATTCTAATGCAATTCAATAGAGATTTCCCATGCCCCAAGGCTGCCTCTCCCCTCCTTCTCCATGCCATAGTCTCTTCTCCCCTTGCTCTCCACGTCCAAAAGGAGTTTTGGACCTTGGTTGGTGCGATTCAGATCAAAGGAAAGGCGATCAAAAGCAAGAAGGCTGCGCTGCTGCAAAAGGACGACTGCAGATCTTCAAAAGAGTTTTGAAGATCCTCCAGATCAGATCCAGATCTGATTTTTGGAGGTGTGATAGAGAAGAAGAGGATCTCCAGATCCAACCCGAGTGGATACCGGTAGAGGCCAGGCGCTTGCGTGGCTAAGATCCAGAACCTTCCGCTGCAATCAGGATCATCTACAGGGTAATAGGATTACCCAAATCAGGTAAATTAAATTTGATTTAATTTATCTTATTTTATTTTATTTATTAAAATAATAAGAATCAGATCTGAAACATATCAAGATCTGATTGGAGATCAAGAGAAAAATTTTTGAAATATATCTCTTGATCTGATCAGATCTGGACGAACCTGGACCGGGAAATCAGGATTTCCCTTCAACTGGTATCAGAGCCATGGTTCTAAATTGTTTAGATCTGATTTTAATTTTATTTTAATTAGAAAATAAAGTGATTTCAGATGTCACATGAGATGTGATCAGATCTGAAATCAGAAAAAATTAAAATTAAATGATTTGGATCTAAGAATTATGAAGATATGCATGACTAGTTCTAGAATAGAATAGTTCTATAGAATAGTTCTTGCATGTCTTTGATTTAATCTGATTAAATCATATTTTAGATCTTCTTATTTACTATTTTTCTGATATTATAAGTGTTATAATAACATCTGATAAATAGCAAATAAAAATTATTTAATTTTAAATATCATATGAGATATGATTGATGCATGTCTAGACTAGTTGTAGAATAGTTCTACATAATTGTCTAGATTAGAATTTATTTTGATTAGATCAATTTAAATCTAATTTTTTAGATTATTATGAGATAATTTAGATCTGAAAACATGCATGATTTGATACATGAGATGTATGCAAAATATGCCATGATTAGATCTAAATTTATATATGAGATATATGATATAGATCTGATATTGTTTTGTAGTATTGACATGTTCCTGATTAAGGCGTTCCTCTTGGCCGTCCGGTCATAAGAACGAAGAAGGGTTTAAAGGCCCTCTCTTCCCATTCGATGGGGTGTTCTTATGATGTGTAGGGGTGCTGCGTGTTCGTCCTTAATCAGAAACCCAAAACTTACTTTCTGCAAAACCCTAGATCCTGAAACCCTAGGATTTATTGTGCATATTTTGTTTATGAACCCAACTTAATTAAGAATTAAGTTTATGGAATATTAATTAGGTCTAAAATTGAGAATTTCAGATCTAAGACATATTCATAATACTGGGTTCGGGCTTGGGTAGCTCAATTAGGTCTAAGCGGTTGATCAAACCGAATCAAGAGTTGGTTAGATGGGATCAACAATGCTTAAATTGACCAGCCTAATAGGATTAAGTCTGGGTCAAGATCGAGTCACGATCAAGCAAGACCTAATTAGGCTCAGAGGTTAGAGTCTGGATTGTAGGCTAACCCAATTGGTTCTGACTCAACAATTTGGTGTCTAAGGTAAGTTTGGCACAGACGACCGACTGGTTTTTAATTGGAAGCTACTCGACCTGAATGCGTTCTTGTGCGAGTTAATGGCATATTCCTTCCACCGGTCTCACTTACCTGGCCATATCTGTTGACACAGTTCTGATCTGAGGTGGTCAATAATCCGAGCTAACCCATGCCACTAGGTTAGTCATAATTGTTATGACTAAGCCAAGTCTAGTTTAATGAGACCTGAATCAATTCTCCCTAAGAAAAGATTAAGTCTGAGGTCTTCCACCATTGTAGATGTGCGGGCCCTTCCCGGGGTTGATTGTTCTCGGCTGGATACAGTGGCTCAGTTGCACCGGGAAGACGCAACCATGTCTATTAGGCATTGGATGCTATGGGCTGGAGGATGAGTTGGGCTCAATATTTCCGGATACGGTGAGAGACCCAATTAGGAACCCAGTCTATGCAAATGGTGGGTCTGACTTAACTAAGGAGTGGATCAATATTCCGGATACGGTGAGATTCATGAATTAGAGACCAAGTTTGGGTGCACCATGATTAGAGAATCATTGAACAAGAGTTGTTCACTCATTGGCTAACCCATCACCAATAACTGTTAGGTGAGGTGATGAGTCAGTTGGTGAGACCGCACCACCCACTAGAAATCATTCAATCGTGGAGATTTTCGCATCTCTACAGAGGGAGTGTAGGGATCCGAGAAAATAGTGGGAGCTAATTTGTTTAAAAATAAAATCCCTAAACAAATTGGTCAAGTCAAAATTACAGTATCTAACTAGAATCTTTGACTCTCTACAGGAAAATGTCTGCGTCCAACCCATTGGCACGTATCCTAGACACACATAGACTGACTGGACCCAATTATAAAGATTGGCTCAGGAACTACAAAATTGTTTTGGGTTCAGAGAAGTTAACCACATGTTTTGGACCAGGACCCTCCCACCTTACCAGCTCGTCCATCCACTGTTGAACAGAGAGCGTCTCTGGAAAAATGGATTGACGAAGATAATAAGGCCAGATACTACATGTTGGGCTCGATGTCTGATGAGCTCCAGCGCCAACATGAAGATATCGGGACTGCTCGCCAAATGTTGGCTCACCTGCAGGAGATGTTTGGTGAACAGAGTCGCGCAGCCAAATATCAAGTCACGAAAATGACTTTTTAAGGCTAAGATGCGTGATGGGCAGTCAGTCCAAGATCACTGTCTGACAATGATCAAGGACATGGAAGAGCTTGAGAAGCTCGGTGTGAAGTTGGACTTGGACCTGCAGAACGATATTATTCTGCAATCCTTGACTGATGCATATGGGCAATTCATCATGAATTACCACATGCATAAACTTCAAGAATTCCTTGGCCGAGTTGATGAATATGCTGGTTACCGCTGAGCTTTCTATGAAAGGTTCTAAAGGCTCAGTTCTTGCTATGGAACGGACTTCTTCCAAAAGAAAGTCTTATGGAAAGAAAAAGAAGTCTGTGAAAAAGCAAAAGGTGGAAGGATCAAAGAAGAAGAAGGCAGAACCGAAGAAGAAGGTCGATGGCAAAGGAAAGTGTTTCCATTGCAACAGCGACGGCCATTGGAAGCGGAACTGCCCTACTTACCTGGCCACCCTGAAGAACAAGAAGGAAGGTCCTTCTGGAGGTATGCTCGTTATTGAGTCTAACCTTACGGTTTCTTCTGCATCCAGTTGGGTGCTTGACTCTGGTTCTAGTGCTCATCTGTGCACTTCTATGCAGGGTCTTGAGGATAGCAGGAGGCTGAGGGATGGAGACATGATCCTACGCGTCGGTAATGGAGCAAGAGTTGCTGCAGTAGCCGTGGGAACATACCCTCTTGCGATTACCATCTGGTTTAGACTTAGTTTTAAAAGACTGTTATTATGTGCCTGCAGCTAGCAGGAATTTGATTTCTGTTTCATGCTTAGCACAAGAAGGTTATGTGATCACCTTCTTTAAGGACCATTGTAACATTCTTTATGAAAGAAATAAAATTGCAAATGGTTTCCTTATTAATGGTCTTTATCAGTTGCATATTGATGTACCTGTTTTAACTATCGAGCAAAACGTGAATGCCAAACGACCTAGGGATAGTCCAAACGACAGATATCTATGGCACCTGAGATTAGGTCATATAGCAGAAGATAGGATTAACAAATTGGAGAAAAATGGGCTATTGAGTCCATTGACTTTTGAGTCATATCCAACTTGTGAATCTTGTCTTCAAGGCAAAATGACTAAACTCCCTTTTGTTGGACATGGGGAGAGGGCCACAGATCTCCTTGCCCTAGTACATACTGATGTGTGCGGCCCATTTGATGTGCCGGCTAGAGGCAATTTTGTCTACTTCATTACCTTTACCGATGATCTGTCTAGGTATGGGTATGTGTATCTTATGAGACACAAGTCTGAAGCCTTTGAAAAGTTCAAAGAATTCAGACATGAAGTAGAAAAACAAACTGGAAAACCCATTAAGGTTCTTCGATCAGATCGAGGAGGTGAATACCTTAGCCGGGAATTCCTAGACTATCTTAAGGAAAATGGCATAGTCTCTCAATGGACTCCACCAGGAACACCTCAACTCAACGGGGTTTCAGAACGGAGAAATCGGACTCTATTGGATATGGTTCGATCCATGATGAGCTTCACAGACCTCCCTGATTTTCTTTGGGGACATTCATTATTAACTTCAATCTATTTACTGAATAGGGTTCCCTCTAAAACCGTTCCTACCACACCGTATGAGATATGGCACGGTAAGAAACCAAGTCTGAGTCATCTCAGAATTTGGGGTTGTCCGGCTCATGTCAAAAGACAACAAGCGGACAAGTTAGAGTTTAGGTCCTTTAGAGCTCGATTCATAGGATATCCTAAAGAGTCATTAGGATACTATTTCTACATTCCAGAAGACCACAATGTGATTGTGAGTCGACATGCCATATTTCTTGAAAAATAGTTTATTCAAGATAGCGGCATTGGAAAGCAGATTAAGCTTGATGAGAAAGTCTCACAAGCAAAACGAGCTAAGGACCAAGTGGAACCAAATCAGGTTGAGCCAATAAGAACACTACCTCCTCCACCTCGTAGATCGGAAAGAGTTTCCCGTCCCCCTGAAAGATACTTAGGTATTATTTCAGAGGATGTAGAGGAAATGTTCCTCATAGGTAATGGTGCTCATGGTGATGATCCCAAAACCTACAACGAGGCGATATCAGATATCGACTCCGAGAAATGGCTTGAGGCAATGAAGTCAGAAATTGACTCGATGCACTCAAACCAAGTCTGGACCTTGGTAGATCCACCAGAAGGTATAGTACCTATTGGGTGTAAATGGATCTTCAAGAGAAAGATTGGTGCAGATGGGAATGTGGAGACATTCAAGGCTAGACTGGTGGCAAAAGGTTATAGTCAACGCGAAGGCATTGACTATCAGGATACCTTTTCCCCGGTAGCTATGCTAAAATCCATCCGCACATTGCTTGCTGTTGCAGCCTATTTCGATTATGAAATATGGCAAATGGACGTGAAAACGGCATTCCTAAATGGATATCTTGAGGAAGATATCTATATGGAACAGCCGCTAGGTTTCACATCCAGTGATACTGATCACAAGGTTTGCAAGCTGCAAAGGTCCATATATGGACTTAAGCAAGCATCTCGGAGCTGGAACACTCGTTTCAATGATGTGATCAAAAAGTTTGGTTTCATCAAAAATGAAGAGGAACCATGTGTTTTCAAAAGGGTCAGTGGGAGCGCTGTTGTCTTCCTCGTATTGTACGTGGATGACATCCTCCTTATTGGGAATGATATTCCCATGTTGACATCAGTCAAGATGTGGTTGTCCAAGGAATTCTCCATGAAAGACCTAGGTGAAGCATCCTTTATTCTAGGAATTAAGGTCTATAGGGATAGACCGAATAGGATGCTAGGACTTTCACAGAAGATGTACATAGAGGAAAGTACTAAAGAGGTTTAGTATGGAAAACTCTAAGAGGGGATTAATACCCTTCAGACATGGTATTCATCTTTCCAAGAAGATGTGCCCCAGCACACCTGAGGAAATAGAACGCATGAGCAAGATCCCTTATGCTTCTGCAATAGGGAGCCTCATGTATGCCATGCTATGTACACGACCTGATATAGCCCATGCTGTGAGTGTCACAAGCAGATATCAGTCAAATCCAGGTGAAGAACACTGGACTTCTGTGAAATGTATCCTTAAGTACTTGAGAAGAACTAAGGATATGATGTTGGTCTTTGGTAATGGAGAACTCCAAGTTCAGGGATACACAGACTCGGACTTCATGTCCGATATAGATGATCGAAAGTCGACATCTGGCAGACTGCAATGGAAAGTTTGTGCTGGAAGAGTTCCAAGCAAACAATGGTGATAAGGAGCCAGGTCTCATCGGCATCCGCGATTACCTTGAGAAAGGTTACGTTGAGGTCAAGAGAGTCAACTCCGCAGATAATGTGGCAGACCCACTTACAAAGCCGTTGGGCCAGCAGAAGATCGAAGCCCACCTTGAGAAGATGGGACTTAGACTTGTAGCCAATTGGCTTTAGGACAAGTGGGAGATTGTTAGATATATGTGCCCTAGAAGCCAGAATTGGCTGACACTTGTAATACACTTCTAGGGGCAAAATTATAATTTTGACTATAATTAATAAAATGGGTTATTTTCTATCACATATGTGTATTTAGTGTCTGTGATACATCCTTTGAGTTAATGGTAATGATAATTCATATTTTCAAGAGTTGAAAATTTAAGACATGAATAATCATTATTAACTCATAAACAGCTCCCGACCATAGGATCATCACGAGGATGGTGATTGATCCGGAAGGTTGGTGTACGATCGCTTCTCTTTAGTAGATGAGTCTTGAGTCTACGGTGTGGAGACACCGGAGCGAGAGTACAGGTACTCGTTAGAGAACGAGGGCACTGAGCGTGACCACCTCGAGTAGTCATTAGGGAGTCTACCTTCTCGTCAATGACTGACTCGATGCTGCAGTAGTGTGTCTGGTTCTTTGACCTGAGATGCATCGGCAGTTCACCTTGAGGGTGTTATAGTTTGACTACACCATTACTCGGTCTCCTAGCCATATGGAACCCTGAGGTGTATGTTGGCTATGACATGTTCATTGTAGGAACTGGATTGCATCAAGATGGGAATCTATCTACCTCGGTGGTAGAGGAGCAGCCCTATGATGATCATGAGAATCAAGTCCAGAAATCCATGGCCATGGTAGAGTGAAATAATAGAAAGAGTTTCTATTTAGATTTTCACATTGGACTCGAATCGAATGATTACATCATATGACAGAGACTAGGGTTTGACGAGTTCACCTTAACCCTAATCTGATCGGGGCTCAAGATAGAAGAACTTGAATCACACAGGTAGCTGCACCAAGAGGTTCGCATTCAGCTCTGATGGGTTGCCACCATATACTGCTAGGTGTCACTGGTGGATTTTGGGAGCAATTAGAATGATTTAGATGATCGATCATTCTAGCTGTTCGAATCAGAAGAGTTCTGATCCATCGAAAGGAGTTTCGATGATGTCTATGATAGAGATCATGACATATCCCATTACCATACAGAACTGAACCTAACTGGGTCACACAAACAAGGGTTTGAATCTGGTGATCATCAATTGAACTGATCTAGTTCAATTGATCTGAATGAGATTCAATTAGGTTCAAGGAAATCGTGCTAGCACTCGATTGAACCTAACGTTCTTCTTTTACTATCATAAATAAGTTGTCCTGACTGAGCCAAAGGAGTTTGTGCTCAATCAGAGGCCTTCATATGGTCTGACTGGAGGTTGTCCAAGTCAAGTCAGAATAGGTTGTCTTATTTGTAAGACATTACCTGCCATTTTTGGTCACCTGCCATTTCTTGTTCTTTGACTTTGGTCAAAAGTCTACCTTTGACTGGTCAAACGTTGACCATTGACCCTTTGACTTTTGACCACATGTCATGCACCTATTGGAGAGCTGGTGGGGGCCTTGTCCCCCTGCCAGAACCTGGCAAGGAGAAGGGCGCACGCCAAGGGTGGCGTGAGCCCAAGTAGGAGGCGCCTAGGAGTCCTTGTTGGACAAGGACTCCACCTCCCTTTTAGGATTCCAATTAGAGTTCTACTAAGAATCCAGTTTGACTGGTCTTAGGCGCCCTCTAAGGAGGAATCCAGGGGTCTCTATTCCCAACCAATCAGATTTAGATCTGATTTCACAAAGGGTTGTGATTGGTTGAGAGGAAGAGGAGTTGGATCACAAGAGGTCTATAAATAAGACCCTGCGCCCAACCCTAATCCTAAGTGAATTCAATAGAGATTTCCCACGCCCCAAGGCTGCCTCTCCCCTCCTTCTCCATGCCATAGTCTCTTCTCCCCTTGCTCTCCACGTCCAAAAGGTGTTTTGGACTTAGTTTGGTGCGATTCAGATCAAGGAAAGGCGATCAAAAGCAAGAAGGCTGCGCTGCTGCAAAAGGACGACTGCAGATCTTCAAAAGAGTTTTGAAGATCCTCCAGATCAGATCCAGATCTGATTTTTGGAGGTGTGATAGAGAAGAAGAGGTTCTCCAGATCCAACCTGAGTGGATATCGGTAGAGGCCAGGTGCTTGCGTGGCTAAGATCCAGAACCTTCCGCTGCAATCAGGATCATCTACAGGGTAATAGGATTACCCAAATCAGGTAAATTGAATTTGATTTAATTTATCTTGTTTTTATTTTATTTATTAAAATAATAAGAATCAGATCTGAAACATATCAAGATCTGATTGAGATCAAGAGAAAATTTTTGAAATATATCTCTTGATCTAATCAGATCTGGACGAACCTGGACCGGGAAATCAGGATTTCCCTTCACAAACATCATTACATGGTGAGGATGACTTCCGAGCAGAATGGTGTCGCGAAGAGGATGAACCAGACACTGATCGAGATGGCATGGAGTTTGAGATTGCAGACATCACTCATAAAGTCCTTTTGGGGTGATGCTCTAACTTTTTCTTATTTTCATGTGAATAGGTCCCCTCATTATAAACTGAATGGAGGTATTTAAGAAGAGGTCTAAAGTAGAAAGAAGGTGGAGCTTGGCCATCTAAAAGTCTTCGATTGCACAGCCTATGCACATATGGAGGCAACCAAGAGGAGCAAATTGGATCCAAAATCTCAAAAGATGACATTCATAGGGTATCCACAAGGAGTCAAGGGATACTTGCTATGGGACTCTCAGGCATAGAAGTCAGTGATCAGTAGGGACATTATCTTTGATGAGAAAAGCATCTTGAGGAGGTCTGAGATAGATGAAACTGAAAAAATAAAGGTGAACAGCGATGGCCAGTCAGAGAATGATGGCATGCAGGTTACATCCACTTATAGGAGTGTTCCTATTGAGGTAGAGCTGGGCAGAAAAATATTATCTCAGATTGAAAATCAGCATGGAGGACTGACAGTTTAGACAGATGTGCAGGAGCAGCCACAGACATTAGATAAAGACGTGCCAGTGGGAGTGGCTTTGCACAAGCCCCAGCATATTATTAGAAGACCGATCAGATATGGCATTGATGAGGTTATCTTCTATGCACACATCATTGCTAATGAAGATCCAGAGAATTATGCAGAGGCCATGGAGAGTGAGGATCATGATTCATGGATGCAGGCCATGATGGAGGGATGGAATCACTTGAGAAGCATCAGACATGGTAGCTGATGGATCTTTCAGAGGGTACTCGACCTATTGGCTTAAAGTGGGTGTTCACAAAGAAAGAAGCACATTCAGAACAAGGTGGAATCAGATTCAAAGTAAGGCCGATAGCAAAGGGATCCTCACAAAGGGAAGGGATTGACTATACATAAATTTTCTCTCCTATGGTGTTTCATACATCTATTCGAGTTTTGCTGTCACTGGTGGCACAACATAACATGGAATTAGAACAAATGGGTGTGAAGATGGCCTTCCTTTATGGGACTTTAGAGGAAAGAATCTGCATGAAGCAGTCAGATGATTTCATAAAGATGGGATAGGAAGAAAAGGTGTGTTTACTCAGAAAGTCTTTGTACGACTTGAAACAATCTCCTCGTTAGTGGTATCGAAGGTTTGATAGCTTTATCTTGAGCTTGGATTTCAGTAGATGTGAATATGATTGTTGTATCTACATCAAGAATGTAGATGAGCAGGATGCCCTATACCTATTATTGTATGTAGATGATATGCTCATAGCCAGTAAAAGCATGGATGCTGTGAAAAGGTTGAAAAGGGCATTATCATCTGAATTTGAGATGAAAGATTTGGGTCCAGCTGAGAAAATTCTTGGAATGGAGATTTGCAGAGATAGGTGCAAAGAAGTGCTCCATTTGTTACAAGAAAAGTATGTCCAAAAGGTTCTGGAGAGGTTTGGAATGGAGAAGGCCAAACCTGCAGAGACGCCATTGCCGAGCCATATGTCTCTCTCCAAGTTACAGTGCCCCCAGTCAGAAGAGGAGAGAGAGTACATGAAACGAGTTTCTTATGCAAATATTGTAACTAGTGTGATGTACACTATGGTGTGCTGTAGATCAGATATAGCACATGCTGTGAACATAGTTAGTAGATACATGGCTAACCTTGGGAAGGAACACTGGAAAGCATTGAAATGGATATTGAGATATTTGCATGGAGCAAGAGATTATGATTTGGTGTTTGGTGGAGAATAATCTGTGAAGATGTGCGAAGGTTCAAGTCCTCTGGAAGGATTTGTTGATGCAAATTATGCTGGTGATCTTGATACAAGGAGATCTACTACTGGATATCTCTTCTGCATATATGGTGGATTGGTGTCTTGGAGATCAATCCTTCAGCCAATCATGGCCTTGTCTACCATAGAGGCTGAGTACATTGGGATAATGGAGGGTACAAAGGAAGCTCTTTGGCTTAGGAGGTTGATTGATGAGTTAGGGATGGAGCAGAGCAAGGTTACACTATTCAGTATAGTCAGAGTGCTCTGTTGTTGGCATAGAACCTAGTCTATCATGCACGCACAAAGCATATAGATGTGAGATACCACAAGATCACAGAGCTGGTGGAGGAAGGTGATGTGAAACTGATGAAGGTCCATACCAAGGAGTATCAGTCTGATGCACTAATGAAGGTACTCCCAAGCGATAGCTTTCAGAGATGTGTGGCACGGATGGGTCTGTTGAGAAGAAATGAGTTTACAAGGACTTGGAAGCACCAAGGTGGAGAATGTGAGCTTAGAAGTGGCACTCCCAAATCTTGAAAATATGAGAAGGTAGGTCATGGGAAGACAGAAGCGACCCAGAAGAAGAATCAGTCTTAATAGTAATGTTCAGAAACTGGGCTGGCTCACCTGAGACTGAGCCGGCTCAGTTGGAAACTGGGTCAGCTCAGTTCAGGACTGGGTCGGCTAGGTCTCAAAGAAAAATTCAGATAGAGAGCAGTATTTTTGGGCTATTGGCATGGTACACAACTGGATTAGCTTAGTTACACAATTAGGCCTGCTCAGTCTGAAACTAGGTCGGCTTAGTTTTTACGGGTTATTATTTTGTGTACGTGGATTGTATGGGTTTGGAATGTTTTTCTATGAGCTTGGGCTTGACTTTTTGTAAAGTATATATACTGAAAATAGGTCAAGATTGTAAGAGGTGCTAAAATGTGCTGAATAAAAAGCTCTTTTCTCCTGAAAATCTCTTCTTCTCTTCTTCTCTATTCCTTGATTTATTTGATCATGCTTTCATAGAGATCTCTAAGAAGTACTTTCTTGTTGCTTGGCTAATCACTGGTGGCCACACCGATCCATATGGGAAGAGTGCATATTTCCAATAGTATGGACATTAGTTGACCCACACGAAGGGGTTAAACCTATAGGGTGTATGTGGATCTTCAAAAGAAAAAGAGATGCAAACAAAAAGGTGGAAATCTATAAAGCCCATTTGGTTGTCAAGGGGTATCATCAACGTTATGATAATAACTATAATGAGGCATTCTCTCTTGTGGCAATGTTCAAATCCATTCAGATTATGCTTGCCATAGCTGTCTATTTGGACTATGAAATCTGGCAGATGGACATGAAAATAACTTTCTTGAATGGAGAGCTGGATGAAGAGGTGTATATGATACAGCTTGAAGGGTTCATGTCTATAGATGAGTCTAAGGTGTGTAGGCTTCAAAGGTCCATTTATGGACTGAAGCAAGCATCTAGGAGCTAGAACATACGATTTGATAAAAAATCAAAATGTATGGCTTCGTTAAGAATGAAGAGAAATACTGCATATACAAGTGGGCTAATGGTCCAGCAATAGTATTCCTAGTATTGTATGTGGATGATATTCTCTTAATCGAGAATGATGTTCCTACATTACAAGAAATAAAGATCTGACTATCATCACAGTTCTCCATGAAAGATCTGGGAGAAGCTTCCTACATTCTAGGGATGAAGATTTATAGAGATAGATCTAAAAGATAACTTGGATTATTCCAATCAACGTATATTGATACTGTGCTGAAATGGTTCAGCATGGAGAATTTCAAGAAAGGCTATCTACTGATAGACCATGAAATTTCTCTTTCAAAAAGAGATTGTCCGACAACACCTCTAGAAAGAGAGCGTATGAGTAGAATACCATATGCTTTGGTAGTGGATTCTATCATGTGCGCCATGACATATACATAACTAAATGTGGCATACTCACCAGGGATAGTGAGTAGATACCAATCTGATCCAAAAGAAAACTACGGAAAGATTGTTAAAACCATCCTGAAGTATTTAAGAAATACTAAGAACTAGTGGCTTGTATATGGTGAATCGGACTTGAAACTTGTAGGGTTTATAGACTCCAATTTTCAGTCTAATCATGATAATAGCAAGAGTGTAACAAGATATATATTCACCCTTAATGGTGGGGCTGTCTGTTAGAAGAGTTCCAAGCAGCATACTTTGTCCAATTCAGTTCACGAGGCAGAGTATGTCACTGCATCAGATGTTGCCAAAGAAGCGGTATGGCAGAGAAAATTTATTACTAAGCTGAGAGTAGCATTCTTTCTTGATGGTCTAGTTCTGCTCTATTACGATAGGGCTGGAGCCATTGCTCAGGCGAAGAAATTGAAGACACACTAGTGGATGAAGCATATTCTGCACCGCTACCATCTTTTCTGAGAGATCGTGGATCGAGGTTATGTTGACCTTCAGAAGATCGATGGAAAAAAAAATATGGCTGACCCATTCGCTAAAGCTATTGCAGTAAAGAAATTCAATGACTTCAAGTCGAATATAGGTATTAGATACTGCACCGATTGGCTTTAGTCCAAGTAGAAGATTGTTGGGAATGTGTCCCAAAGCCAATCGTCAGCTGTTGATGGTTGAGCTATACTTTTATAATTGTATATGAATTATGAATTAATAAAAATTATTTTAATATTTTTCATCATAATTTTTTTTTAATAAATTTTTGTATTGTGATGAAGTCCTTAAGACTATCTAGATTCGACAAAGAAGGATTTATCGCTTAGTCCTTAAAATAGTTCACGGCCAAATGATACATTATTACTTAGGATGATGTTTATCAAGTATAGGTTATTATGTGCCATATAAGTTGGTTGTCTTCATAACCAAAGAGTGTTGAGACACTGGTATAGCAAGCAAGTGAGATATATGGGTACATCTGTACTGAATGTGACCAATTCTAAAGCTTTTCTTTGGTCAAGATTAGCTCCGATGGAATATGAAAATAAATGTTCCTCTGACCTGAGATTACCATGGTAATTTTCAAGCAACTCACTATACTTTGGTGTCAGACTACCTAAATTTTTAATTCAGTGATGAAAGATTTTTGGGCACAATCAAGTACTTGAGGAGTCGGTGAGTGTACCAAGATGGGATATACCACTCCTGATTTTAGGAGTTGTATTCAATTGTGTTTCAATTTAGCAAAGCCTTGGCCAAGATAGTCTTAGTGAGGAGTCATAGGACTAATTGCTTTGAGACATGACATTGATGTATTTTCTAGGATTGATAGTCTAATCCTGAGTCATCTATTATACAGAGATCATAGGGATGAATTATATGGTAACCATATTCGCATAGGTTCTGAATGTTGCGATTATGACTATTTGACCTATCCAGATGTTGGGTACCATTGCTAGATGGTCACTTCGATTAGTATAGAAAGTAGTTTCTGTGCTATCGGCTTAGGTTCAAATCTATGTGGTCACACACACCAGAGGATTCTACTTGATCTGTTGGCTGTGGTCAAGAGTCCCCCTGGACTGGAACCCTTCGACCAAATGTCCTAAAGCATTAGGACACTGAGTCCTATTTATTTGAAACTCTTTGATCAAGAGTATGGACTCTGTGATTGCAAGTTTCATTCATTTCGGACACCAGGGTCAAGAGTCCCACCAGACTGGGATTCTTCGATTAGGATTTCATATCGATGAACTCTATTGCCCGGATACCCATCGGATTTGGACTCTATATTCATGAGAGATTTAGTTAGTAATTTGATCACTAATTAACTTAATTTGATTGAGTAATTATTTTTGGTTCAAGTCCAATTTAATTGGATTCAGTTGAGTTTGACCTGATTAGATTATGAGATGACCTAATCATAGAGGATGTTTAATCCCTGATATGATCAAGGGTTGGGTTTGATCAATTTCTAAATTTATTAAAATTGAATTAAACCTAATTAAGCCTAATTATATTAGGTTTAATTTAATCTAATAGGGTCTAACCAATTTTGATTGGGTTGGTTCAGTTGGTTGAAGTTTAGAGTTCAAAGACTAGTTTGACTAGTCTTCCCATGCACCATATTTAAACCCCATGCCCCATTTAAATTCTAAATTAATTTTCTCATACCTTTTTTTTCCACGCACATAAGAAGCTTTGACCGGTCTTTCCACATCCTAAAGGGATAAGTTATGGTTAGTTGCCATTCAAATTCAAAAAGAGTTTGAATTTGGATCAGCAACAATCATATCTTATCCCTGCACCACCTAAACTTTTGTGCACCATTATCTCCATGTGAAAGGGGTTTCTCATGGATTTTTTCTTGCTGAAGAGTGGGCACACAACTCCTTCACATGTCCCAAATAAGTTTGAATTGGTTTGGATGAAGTTTGAATTAAAAAGAGTTTTGAATTGAAACTAGCGTTCAAACTAGTTTTTGGTTCCCCACACGCATAGAAGTTGTTCTTTGTACAAATATTAAAAGAAGAGATTTTTGGGACATGTGCCAAAACCTATTCTAAAGAGAGGACTTCCGTGAGATTCATTTGGTGCATGGGAAGAGGCTTCAATCATCTCTGAGAGAGAGAAAACCAAAGGAGAAGGGGCGCAAGATTTTTAGGGTGAGTGCAGTCCTAGGTATTCAACGTAGGTTTCGGAAAGCCATTGCATGAGCTATGAGCATCCAAAGCCCATGAAACATCAGAGAGAATCTCCTCTGCCTCTCTACTATGTCTACCAGCAACACAAAGTGCTCGTGAAGCCCATAGAAAAAGATCAAAGCTATTCAATCAAAACAGCCCCTGAAAGACTCTAGTGTCGAGCTAGCACTCATAGGTAACCGATAAGGATCAGGAGCCTCGTGTGGACGATCCATGGAGGCCGAACATTTGTGTGGCTAAATCATGACCAGAGGACCTTCTTGATGATGATCATATCATGGTGATCAACTATCCATGAAAAGATATTATATTCTAAATACATAGATGTAGTAAATAGTTTGTTGCATAGTTTTATTTTCAGATCTATATGAATGCATGCATATTATGTTTAGATCCTTAGTGTAGGATTTAATATTATGATATGATCAGTAGGTAATTAATTAGATTAATTATTTTTTTATTATATTTTTACTATTTTCAAAAAAAAATTTAAAAATAGTACTGCAAATTCTGCACTATTTTTTTCAACTACCCCATACTCCAAAGAAACCATAAAAGGACTAAAAAGAATGTGATGATGGCTATTTGGGGAGATAGCAACCTTTCAAACTGGGATGAAGAAGAAGAGGAAAAAAGTATTGCTAATCTTTGTCTAATGACTCACAATGATGACATCAACATTGATTACTCTAAATTTATATTTTAAGAATTATTTGAAATCTTTCATGAAATAATGTATGATTTCAAATTGATATGTTGAAAAATAAAGAGCTCAAAAAGTCAAATATACTTTTATTTGAAGAAAAGAATAAATTTTTAATAGAAAAAAGGTGAGCATTTCAAAGAAAAAAAAAATTTGGCTGAAGACAAAGAAAAAATTTTAAAATCTAAAAAGCCTTTAGTAAAAGAAAATACAAAATTAGGAAAAAAATAAAAAATTTGAAGCCTATGGTTGACAAGTTTATATTTAACTCTCAGAAACTTCAATTAATTTTAAACAATCAAAAAGCTATTTTCAACAAAGCTGGAATCAGTTTCAATCATTTGAGAAAATAGAGATTTGTCAAAAATATACATGCTAGAGCTTCTCATAAAAATCATTCTATTACTTGCTTTAAATATAACAAAATAGACTATAATATTTTTTAATGCAATATCAATAAATTTGGTCATACTTTTGTTGAGCAAAGTTGGATTTCAAAAGAAACTATGAGCACTAACTCCTATGGACTCAAGAAGGTTTGGATGCCAAAATCTAGAAAATGATCAATTTTGTAGGTGTGCCAAGCATCCAATGCTATGAAAGAGTAAATACTTGAAAAATGGATGCTTGGGACTTAAATTGGATGGATGATGGTATTTGGTAAAAGCTAAACCTTTCAATATTGTACCATCATTATTTACTAAATTTATTCTACTTAATTGATTGATTTTAATGATCTATCAATTTTGTGATGATTTTATTCATTATCTTGAACATTTGATGTTGTGTTCATTGCTAGTATATATTTTTATAAAATCTGCATGCCCTCCTAATTCCTTATATCATGCTATTTTGACTATTAATTATTTGAGAAAGCTGAATCATAATAAGATTGATTACATAAGAAATCATTTGTATGTAAAACATGTGAATTTAAATTGTTACATTCTCATAAGATATGTAATTATTGAAATTTCTCAAAAATACATGATCTTATAGATAAGATATTTATTCATAAAAGATCGTGTGCTTGATATTGTTGTTTAGTATGATTGCATCTTGGGCTGATCTTTAGGACTTTGTAAATCCCCTAGTTGATCCTCACCTTTAGAGCCCTCATCCTGATTCTTCTTGATTTGATCATATTTGAATTGATTAATTCTTAATCTCCCAATTGATTCATTTATTCTGATTTAAACATTATTTTGATCATTGATTTGATTAGCTATTGATCCTTATTCTTTTTGAACAAATTTTTCTTGGATCAAAACTTCTTGAACTATTTCCTATATTGAGTCGACTCTTGGATCATCGACTCATGTTTTTAAGAGAAAAATAGTTCTATAAGGAGTCGACCCCCAATCTTATTGTAGTCAACCCCTCATCAAAAGTCGACTCATGTTTAACAGGAGTCGACCCATGTTGGGTATGGATCGTTTAATTGAAGTCATCCCATTGAGCTGTTACTTCTATCTTATTCCTTTTCAAGCCAAACCTCATTCCAAACCCCTCTCCCACCAAACTTGAAATTCAATCTCCTTTTCCACTTGATTTTTATGGTTCTTGGTCTCCAATGGCACCCACAAGTAGCTCACCCGAAGGAAGAGAATCTGTGTGGAAATTTGGAGTCATAGGGGTAGTTCTCCAAGCATTTCTCCCATGTGTGAATGAAAAACCAAGTTGAGAAATGATCAGGGATAGTCCTCCCAAGCCCAGCAAGCTCTAGCTCAGGTCCCTCCTGCACCTTCACCTCAACCTCCATAGCCAACCCCTACTAGAACTCCTATGTCTTCTAAGGTTGTGTCTATGGGAAGAAAAGTAAATTTTGAGTTCTTGGACCATGAAGATTTCTCTACTGGATAGAAAATTAAAAAATTATGATGAAAATTTTTATGCTCATTGGATGTCTTAACCTATCCAAATCTTATGAGAGAATTCTTTGGAAACTTGAAATCTAGAGATAGAATCATTGATTCAGAGGTTTGGGGCACCTACATTATATTGGATGCAGAGCTTTTAGAATGGATACTGGGGGATGACTGTTAGATGTATGCCCTAGAGGCCAAATTGGCCAACACATGTAAAACTTTTTATGGACATAATTTATAATTTTAACTTATAAATAAAATTTAAATTATTTTGTCAATCACATTTGTATTAAATTGTATCTATGATTCATCCATTGGATTAATGGTTATGATAATATATATTTCTAAGAGTTGAGAATTTGAGACTAAGAGTTAAGAATTTGAGACATGATTATCATAATTAACTCATAAACTACTCTTGATCGTAGGATCATCATGAGATGGTGATCGATTAGGAAGATTGGTATACGATTATTTTTTTAGAATAGATATATCTTGAATCTATGGTAGAGATATCGGAGCTAACATATAGGTGCTTGTTAAAAACAAGGATACTGAGCATGACCAACATCGAGAAGTCATAAAGAAGTCTATCTTCTCGTCAATGACATGCTCATTACTGCAGCTGTGTATTTGGTTCTTTGATCTAAGGTGCATCGATAGTTTATCTTGAGAGTGTTATAGTTTAATTAAATCATAACTCGATCTCCTAGTCATTTGAAACTCTGAGGTGTATGTTGACTATAGGATATTCATTGTAGAAATTGGATCATACTAAGATGGAATCTATCAACCTTGGTAGAGGAGTAGTCCTATGGTGATAATGAGATTAAGTCTTAAAGCCCATGGCCATGGTACTGTAAAATAATAGAAAAAAATTTTTATTATAGTTTCACATCAGACTCGAATCAATTGATTCTATCATATGATAGATATGAGGTTTGATGAGTTAACCTTAATCTCGATCCTATCGAGATTCATAATAAAAGAATCAAATTACATAATAACTGCACTGAGAGGTTCTTTTTCAGTTATGATGGATTGCCACCATAAACTATTAGGTATCATTGGTGGATTATGGGATCAATTAGAATTATCTTGATGATTGATAAATCTAATTGGCTGAATTAGAAAGAGTTTTGATCCATCGAAAGGAGTTTTAATGATGTCGATGATGAAGATCATAACATATCTCATTACTATACATAATTGAACCTATGGGATCACACAATCAAGAATTTTGGCTATGGATGTTATCAATTAGATTTATACAGTCCGATTAATTTAGATTAGATCCAATTAGATTCAAGAAAGTTATGCTAGCACATGATTGAACCTAATTTCTCCTGCATTGGATTTTTTATTAGATTGGACTTAGCCAAATTGGATTTGGCTTGCCTAGACATCATGAATAGGTTTGTCCTGATCTCCTAAGAGGATAGGATGAGTGGGTGCAAAAGTATGGCCACCCCCTAATTTTCACTTTTCTCTTTGCACAAAGGGAGAGGGGTGCACACCTGCTAGAAGTTCTCTAGGGGCATGTGCTTCTCAGAGAGAGAATATTAGAGGGTGCACACCCTCTTAATTCCTCCTGGCATGCACTTCTGAGAGAGAGAGAGTTTTAGAGGGTGCATGCCCTCTTACTTCTATCTACCATGCACCCCCTTATGGATAGGGATTTGAATTTGTTTGAATGAGTCAAATGAATTCAAATTGGTTGGAGTTTGTTTTCATCTAAACTTAAGAAAGAGAGGAGGAGTTTTGGGGTGCCAAACCACCTTATCTGGATAAGGTGGTGCACGCCTAAGAAGCTATTTTGGTCAATAAAATTCTACATAAAAGTGAGAATGGGGTGCCAGATCTCTAGAGGAGTCTGCTACTTTAAGTATTTGACCCAATCAAAAACTTAAAGCCCTTGGATTCTTGGTTTCCTATTTCTATAAATATGAAACTTGCTAAAGGGTTTAGCATCATAATTTTAAAAACTGCAAAGCCTTGTCTCTCCTCCTCCACACCTCCTCCCTCTCCTCTCTCTCTCTCTCCTATGCCCAAGAGGTTGGGCTGATCCAAGTGCTCGAAGGTTGGGTGCTGCCTATGCAAGAGAAGGAGATTTGATCGAGTATAGATTTAAGTGCTGCCGATGATCGGATCAAAGGCAGATCTAGGAGATCCAAATCTAACTTGCTGAAATTGGATCAAAGCTAAAGAAACATCTAGATCTGAGCCTGGGTGGATACCTATAGAGGTCAGGCACGTGCGCAGCTCAAAGGTGAACCTCGATTAAAAATTTTGATCATCAAATCATGAAGATCTTCTACCCATACAAAATGATGTGATCACCACCACTTAAATGCATGCTTTAGTTTCTAGTTTTTGTAATTAGATCTATGAACCCTTGGCAAGATCGAATCTGAAGTTTTAAATTCCACTGCATCTGATCCGATCCGATCCAGCTTGCACAAAAGTTCCCACAACTAGTATTAGAGCCAAATTATTGGTTCATAGATCTAGATTACATAGATCTAGATTATGATTTTTGATGAGATCAGAATAGCATGAATTTAAAATGCATGAGATATATTTTTAATAGGTATATGAGATGTATATATATAAAGCATGATTAAATTAGATCTATTTTTATATATGTGATATATGCATGTTATAGATCTAGATTCAATATCTTAGTAGCAAAGTGTGAGCTTAGAAGTGGCACTCCCAAGTCTTAAAAATATGAAAAGATAGATCATGAAAAGATGAGAGCAAGTCGGAAGAAGAATCAGTCTCAATGGTAAAGTTTCAGAAACTGGGACTGGCTCACTCTGAGACTGAGCCGGCTCAGTTGGAAACTGGGTTGACTTAGTCCAGGACTGGGTCGGCTAGGTCTTAGAGGAAAATTTAGATAGAAAATAGTATTTTTGGACTGTTGGCATGGTATACAACTAGGTCGGCTTAGTCTAGGACTGAGTCGACCCAGTCGTAGGTTAGCCGGCTCAATCTGAAATTGAGTCGGCTCAGATTTTGTGGGTTATTATTTTATGTACGTGGGTTGTTTAGGTTTGGAAAGTTTTTCTATGAGCTTGGACTTGATCCTTTGTAAAGTATATATAATGAAAATAGGTCAAGGTTGTAAGAGTATTGAAATATACTGAATAAAAGCTCTTTTCTTCTGAAAATCTCTTCTTCTCTTCTTCTCTATTCTTTGATTTATTTGATCATGCTTCCGCAGAGAACTCTAAGAAGTATTTTCTTGATTGCTTGGCTAATCACCGACAGCTATGTCGATCCATGTGGGAAGAGCGCATATTTTCAACACAAAGTATTCTGCATGGGATAGTCACTATGGCCATCCAGTCATAAGAGAAAGAAGGATCTAAAGGCCCTCTCTTTTCATATGATAGGATGCTCTTATAGCGTATAGGGGTACCACTGTGATGGTCCTTATGAAGAAGAACAATAAATAGATGAACTTACTTTCTGCTAAATCTTAGATCTAAAAATCCTAGGATCAATTTTTCATGCTTTGTATTGTGTTTAGATTTAAAATAGTTTTACATCTAAACATGAACCCTATTACACTTAAATTAGAATTAAGTTAAGAAAATAAATAGATCTAAAAATTGAGAATTAAAAGATCTAAGACATTTTCATAATACATGAGTTTAGGATATGGGTAGCTTGATTAGGTCTAGCATGAGCGGTTGATCAAACTGAATAAAGTGTTGGTTAGGATGGGATCAAGAGTGCTCTATGACCAACCTACGTAGTTGTAAGTTTGGTCAAGATCAATTAACAGCCATATATTATTGATAATCTCAAGACCTAATCTAGCTCAGTGGTTCGAGCTTAGATTGTAGGCGAATCTGATCAATTCTAAACTGATAAATTTGTATGTAAGATAAGTATGATAGATACGATCGATGGTCATTAATTAGGAGCTACTCACCTAGATGAGTTTACAGTTATGACTAATTAAGGATAAGATCTAAATTAAATCTTTCTATCAAATGTTAAGTCATGTAGTATTTCACCATTGTAGTTATGCAGGCCTTTCTCTGGGTTGATTGTTCTAGGCTAGATATAGTGGTCAGTTGCACCGAAAAGATACAACCATACTATTAGGCATGAGATGCTAGGGGATGGAGAATGGATTGGAGTCAATATTTTGGATATGGTGAGGATCCCAATCATGACTCTATTTCGTGCAAATGGTGGGTCTAACTTAACTATGGAATGAAGCAATATTGCTAACACGATGAGCTTTATGAATTAGAGATCGAAGTTAGCTACAACATATTTGGAGAAACATTAGACAAGAGTTGTCCACTCATCGACTGACTCATCATCAATAACTGTCAGGTGAGGTGGTGAGTGATTTGGTGGGATCATAGCACTCACTAGAAATCTCTGATCGTGAATATTTTTGCATCCTTTTCAAGAAAGTACAGAGATCTAGAAAAATAGTGGAAGCCTAAATTTATTTTTAAAATAAAATTTATAAAATAAATTGGTTAAGCTAAATACAAAATCTAACTAGAAACTTAGACTCTTTATAGAAATTATGTTTGCTTCCAACACCCTAGCTAGAATCTTAGAGACCAATAGATCGATTGGACCTAATTTTGAGGATTTGCTCCAAAACTTGAAAATAGTTTTGAGTTTCAAGAAATTGACCTATGTCCTTGACTAGGACCTTCCTCCTCTACCAGTCCATCTGACTACTGATCAAAGAGCACCTCATGATAAGTGGTTAGATGATGATAACCGGGTTAGATGCTACATGTTGCTTTAATGTCTAATGAGTTGCAGTGAAAACACGAGAATATAAGGACTGTCAGGTAGATGCTAGCTCACCTACAAGAGTTATATGGTGAGTAGAGTCGCACAACTCACTACGAAGTGTCCAAGCAGCTCTTCAAAGTGTAAATGCATGATGGGCAGTCGGTCCATGATCACTGCTTGTCGATGATCAAGAACCTAAAATAGCTTGAGAAGCTCAGTAAGTCCATAAATAAGGACTTATAGATTGATTTGATTCTACAGTCCTTGAATGATTGATATGGGTAGTTTATTGTAAACTTCCATATGAATAATATCCAGTGCATCTTGAACGAGTTTATAAATATGATGGTCACTACTGAGGGCACCTTGAAGAGTTCAAGGGGCTCAATATTTATTGTTGAGCAGATTTTTTCTAAGAAAAAGTCTTCTGAGAAGAAAAAAGTTTGCGAAGAAACATAAGGTTGAGGGGAAGAAGGAGAAGAAGGTAGAATCGAAGAAAAAGGCTGCTGAAAAGAAAAAGTATTTTCGCTGCAACTTAGATCACCATTGAAAGTAGAACTACCCTGCTTACCTGGTGACTCTGAAGAACAAAAGGGAAGGAGGATCTTCTGAAGGTATGCTCATCATAGAAATGAACCTAACGATTTTTTCTGCATCCAGTTAGGTGCTTGACTCTGGATCTAGTGCTCATTGGTGTACTTCTTTGTAGGATCTTGAGGATAGCAGGAGGCTGAGAGATAGCAAAATAATCCTATATGTCAGAAATGGAGCAAAGGTTGCTACATGGCCATGGGAACATATTTTCTACAACTACCATCTGGAAGCATTTTAGATCTTAGGGACTGTTATTTTGTACCTACTACGAGCAGGAACTTAATTTCTATCTCTTGCTTGATGCAAGTAGATGATGTTATTAGTTTTTATAAGGATCACTATAACATTTATTTTGGAAATAATAAAGTTGGTTGTGGTTTTCTTATTAACGAACTCTTTCAGTTAAAAATAGATGTTTCTATTAATTGTATCAAGCAAAATATGAATGTCATAGGACCTAAATGACCTAGAGATAGTATAAATGAAAAGTACATGTAGCATCTAAGACTAGATCACATTGGAGAAGACAGGATTAATAAATTGGAGAAAACTGGACTATTGAATCCATTGACTTTTAAGTCATATCCAATCTGTGAATCATGGCTTCAAGAAAAAATGACCAAACTATCCTTTGTGAGACATAGGGAAAGGACCATAGAGTTACTTGCTTTGGTGCATTTAGATATTTATAGCTCATTTGATGTGCCAGCCAAAGAAGGTTTTTTTACTTCATCACCTTTATTGATGATCTTTCTCGGTATGGATATCTGTACCTTATGCATCACTATAGAACCTGGTGTGGTGCTCTCAAACCTTAGGGGAAGAAGATAGCCAGCCGGAGCAGGAAGCCCAATAGGTGACAGCTTTAGCCTGCTAGCATGTAGGTCGAGCTGGCTCAGATACAGGTTGAGCCAACTCAGGCTAGGATCAAACAGGCTCGAACCAAGATTGTACTAGCTTTCTTAGATAGATAGAAGATAGTGTTCAAATGAGACGTAGTCAAACCAGCCCGACTTTTGATCGAGTCGGTTCAATTGTAGCAAACAGAATAGGATGGGGTTTTTTGTTTAGTATTGGATTGGGTTTGATCCAAGAAGTCTTAAAGCCTGATTTGAGAGGTCTTAAGGGGCCTAATCTTATGTTTGGGCTGGGGATTAAGTCCAAAGGGATGTGTGTATGTGAGACATAGGTGTACATGGGCTCGGAGAGTGTACTGTATTAGGTTAGCTATTGAAAGTTTTCTTGAGCATTAGGCTTGACCCATTTTGTATAGGTATATATACAATGTAATTAGGTCAAGAGATATACAACAAATAAAATTTGCTCTTTCTCCTAAGAACCCTAGCTGCTTTACTCTCTCTTCTCTCTTTCTCCTTCTCTTGCTCAATCTAGGGCATCATTGATCTCTAGGTTTTCTTATTCCTGATTAATCCCAGGCATTCCTACACGATCCAGAATTCATAACAACTGGTATTAGAACTGTTGGTTCATGGGGAAGGAAAGAATCAAGCCAAAAGCAAGAAGATCTTCAAAGGCTAAAGTTTCGGTGATCCTCTATCAAGGTACTTTTCATATCCAATTTGTTTTGTGTGCTATGTTAGTGGTGTGGATCCAACCATGGGAAGTAGCATCAAGATGGATTTCAAAAAGTTTGATGAAAAGGAGGGTTTTTTTATATGAAAGGTACGAGTAGAAGATCTTCTGGTCCAGCATAAGTTAGATCTGGCATTGGAGGATAGACCAAACGTGATGTCTGATCGGTAATGATGTCTATGAAAAAATGGACATGTGCAGCCATCAGGGATTATTTGGCTGATGCAGCCCTATATTCGGTATTGGAAAAGAAGACCCCAAAGGGTTTATGGTTAAAATTCCACACCCTATACATGGGAAATAACATGTGCAATAAATTAATGCTGAAGAAAAAATTCTATAGTCTTCGAATGCAAGAAGGCGGGGATGTAGTTATTCATATTCAGAGGTTCGACTAGATCAGCAACGAATTATTGAACATTGGGATGAAGTTGGAAGAGAAGGACCAATCATTGCAATTGCTTTGCTTGTTGCCTTAGTCCTTGATAGAAAATATGCAGGATTTCATGCATAGATTTCAAAACTTTTTCGAAATATAGAGCAGCGGAAGACATAGATTAAACTATTTAATCTACAACATGCATGTAATCAAATTACAAAACCCTACATCAAGGATCTATAACATGTTATGATGAAAATATAAATATAAAATTAAATTAATTATAAGTGGTATTGATCACATCAATACCTAGATCTAGAATAATTCTAGATCTAACCCTAGATCACATCTAGGTCACCAAGAGATCAGATCTCTTATCTTTGCACAAGTCGAGAACTCCATGGTTGAATCCGTTGTTGCCTTTGGAGCAGCACATGCATCCAGCCTCTACAGATGATCCATACAAACCTGCAATATAGATCGGAGGTTCGTCGAATGAAGACCGCTTGAAGTTCTAGCTTCTCGTGGATCCTTCCTGATGGTTAATCAAATACATGTTCTTCGAATCTCTTGGACAATCCAAGAGATGAAGAACATGAGGAGGAATGAGGGAGGAATCAAACCCTTGGATTTTTCATAAAACAAAAATAAAAAGACATATGAAAAAACCATAGAAGAAGACAAATCTTCTCCATCAGGACGTCAATGGTTGATGTCCTGAAAATATCTATTATGCTAGGTTCAGAGAAGACCTTCTCCTCTAAATTTCTAACTTTCTAGATATCACACCCTTAGATTTTTCTCATAAAAATCTCATAAATAAAATTAAGAAGAAGGGCTCTCAAGGAAACCCTAAGAGAAGACCTTCTTCTCTTCTTCTTCTCGCATTAGGACATGATCAGATCATATCCAAAAATAATCACCATGCCCCAACACCTTGGAGCATAGATCTCATGCCCTCTTCCTCTCTCTCTTAGATCTTTATCATATAAAAATCACATAAAATAATGAAGAAGAAGATACTCAAAAGAAAACAAAGAGAAGATAATCTTCTCTTACCTTTGTGCCTTCATGACATCAACGATTGATGTCCAGATGAAGACCTTTTCTCTAAGGATCTTGGCTCCATCTTTCCTCAAGCCCTTCCTCTCTCTCTCTCTAATATTTTTATGATATAAAAATCATAAATAAAATAGAAAGAGAGAAATAGAAAAGAAAAAATATAAGAGAAGACAATCTTCTCTTACCTTGTCTCTTCAAGACATCAACCTTTGATGTCTTAATTGAGGGCTCTTCTCTAAGAATATTAGCACCACAAATCCTCCATGCATTCTCCTCCTTCTCTTTTGATTTTTCATGATTTTTCTAAGATTTTTTATATTCTTAAACCATCTCATAAGAGGCGTCGACCTTTTATTGCAAGACTAGGTCAAAACCTAGTCAAAGGAGGACTTCTATGGGGCATCCAACTCTTGGACGCCCCTTAATTTTTGGAATGTGAAATAGAAAACCAATGCCCAAAAAAAAGGGAGAAAGGGTAGAAATCAAAAGGAGGGCATGGGTAGAGGTGGCGCACAAGGGAGAAAGGAATTTGGTCAAAAAGGGACTCTTGCAAGAAGGAAAGAAATCCCAACTCTTTCTTGTTTTGACCAAGTCAAAACAAACTCCCAAATAATCTGATATCTGGGCATGAGATTACACAAAAAAAATCTAAAATTAAATATTTGGCATGGGCTTTAATAGGTGCAAGAGAAAGAGAGAGAGTCCCAGTCCAACTAGGACTCCTCTTGTTTGACTAGGTCAAAATTATTTTAAATTAAATTTAAATCTTATTTAAATTAGATTAAATACAATTCAATTAAGAATAATCTTAGTCTAACTAGAAGCTTAATTAAATCAGATTAAATCAAGATTTATATCTTATTTAAATTCTAAGTCAATTAGGTGCACCCAAGTCCTAGTCAAACAAGAAATTGTTCTTTCTTGCAATTGGCTTATCCAATAAATCAATTAGACTTAATCTAATTAAGTTCAAACTAATTTTAATTGAATCTAATTTAATTAGACTTGATCTCAGCCCAATTGCTCAATCAAATTGAGTCAATTAGCAATTCAATTGCTAATCGATCCTCCTATAATACTTGCATTAGGTCAAACATCAATCGCATTGAATGTTTGACCTCAAAATGATTCTCAATCATCAATTAACCATCCGATTAGGTTACAAGCTCTGATGTGTATGACCTTGTATCTTCTCATAAAAATCATATAAAATAATGAAGAAGAAGATACTCAAAAGAAAACAAAGAGAAGATAATCTTCTCTTACCTTTGTGTCTTCATGACATCAATGATTGATGTCTAGATGAAGACCTTTTCTCTAAGGATCTTGGTGCCATCTTTCCTCAAGCCCTTCCTCTCTCTCTCTCTAATATTTTTATAATATAAAAATTATAAATAAAATAGAAAGATAGAAATATAAAAGAAAAATATAAGAGAAGACAATCTTCTCTTACCTTGTCTCTTCAAGATATCAACCTTTGGTGTCTTAATTGAGGTCTCTTCTCCAAGAATCTTGGAACCACAAATCCTCCACACCTTCTTCTCCTTCTTTGATTTTTCATGATTTTTTTAAGATTTTTCACGTCCTTAAACCATCTCATAAGAGGCATCCACCTTTTATTGCAAGACTAGGTCAAAACCTAGTCAAAGGAGGACTTCTATGGGGCGTCCAACTCTTGGATGCCCCTCCCTTGACTTTTGGCATGTGAAATAGAAAACCAATACCCAAAAGAAAGGAAGAAAGGGCAGAAATCAAAAGGAGGGCATGGGTAGAGGTGGCGCACAAGGGAGAAAGGAGTTTGGTCAAAAGGGGACTCTTGCAAGAAGGAAAGAAATCCTAACTCTTTATTGTTTTGATCAAGTCAAAACAAACTCCCAAATAATCTGATATGTGGGTGTGGGAATACATAGAAAAAATTTAGAATTAAATATTTGGCATGGGCTTTAATAGGATCAAGAGAAAGAGAGAGAGTCCCATTCCAACTGGGACTCCTCTTATTTGGCTAGATCAAAATTATTTTAAATTAAATTTAAATCTTATTTAAATTAGATTAAATGTAACCCAATTAAGAATGACCCTAGTTTAATTAGGAGCCTAATTAAATTAGATTAAATCAAGATTTAAATCCTAAGTCAATTAGGTGCACCCAAGTCCTAGTCAAACAAGAAATTATTCTTTCTTGCAATTGGCTTATCCAATAAACCAACTAAACTTAATCTAATTAAGGTCAAACTAATTCTAATTAAATCTACTTTAATTAGACTTAATCTTAACTTGATTGCTCAATCAAATTGAGCTAATTAATAATCTAATTGCGAATCGATCCTCCTGCAATACTTGCATTAGGTCAAACATCAATTGCATCACATGTTTGACCTCGAAATAATTCTCAATCATCGATTAACCATTCGATCAGATTACAAGCTCTAATGTGTGTGACCCCATAGGTTCGAACATAAGCCGGTAGTATAGAAACCAATTTCTGTACCAATCAAAGTTACCATCTAGCAATGGTTTCCAATGTCTGGATAGGTCGAATGTATGCAAAGCAATATTCTTAGAATCCTGGCCCATGGTTATCGTATAATTCATGCCTATGAATAATAATGCTCAAGACGACGTCGAGTAAACTATCAAACACTCATACAAGTCATCTTTATTGTGTCTTAAAATTTTATAAATCTCGTGACACGTCACGAGGACTACCCAGGCCTAGGTTTTGCTAAATTAAAACACAGCGAGACATTCTCTTTCTGAAGTTAATCAGGAGTGGTCAATCCCATCTTGACTCACACACTAACTCTATAAGTACTTGACTGTACCCAGAAACCTTCCATCACCTATATTAGAAATACAGACAGTCCAGTACCAAAGTACAGTAAGTTGCTAGCAAGTCACCATGACGATCTCAAGTCGAAGGGATACTTATATCCATTGGCCTTAGCTAGCTATTCTTGATAGTAAAGTACTACATTGTTCACGTTCAGTATAGATCTACTTTTACATCTCAACTAGATGCCATACCAGTATCTCCATACCACTTGGTTACGAGGACAACCAACGCATATGGCATATAGCAATCTACACTCGATAAGTTATCATCCTTGTTAATAACTTATCATTTGATCGTGAATAATTTAAGAACCATCCGATAAATTCTTCTTTATCAATTGATTGTGGTTCCAAGGACTTCATCATAATTTAGGAGTTCGTTTAAGAAAGATAGAACTTTTATGATGAAACAGTCAAATTACTATTATTATTAAATAATTTATATACTAATTCTAATCATCTACTACTTAGATGATTGGCTTTAGGATACATTTTCCAATAACTCCCATTTGGACTAAAGTCAATCAGAATGATATCAAATATCCTATCTTCCACTTGAGTTCATAGAACTCCTTAGTTTTGAGACCTTAGCAAATGAGTCGATCAAGTTCTTCTTTTTCATCGATCTTCTAAAGATCGACGTCACCCTGATAAAAAATCAAAGGTGTTAGTAATGCAGAATATGCTGGTTCTTTGGTTCTTTAGTCTAAGCTATGGCTTCAGTGCTACGATGGGACTAGCCATCGATGGAGGGTGCCACTCCCACCCTGCTAGAACCTCAGCAACTCTACAGCTTACATGGCAGCATCATATGCCACGATGTCTCTACATCACTAACTGAAAAGGCTAAAGTACCCTACTTGGAACCTTTTCAGCAAATTGCTCCTACAATTATGGTATGAGCCGATATTCTCTAGTTGTCATCTTATTCTGACTAAAATTAAAACATCAATATATTTTAAGTCAGTACTTTCATATTTCAATCACTGGACCTTAGTATTTTTCAAATACTTAGGGATTGTCTATACAATCCTCCAGTGACTCTTACTTAAATCAAACTGATATCTGCTCACTACCTCTAGTGGATATATCATGTCAAATCTCGTACAAGGATAAATAAGATGATAGTTAAATCTTTATTCTTTGCAATGTTGGAATGCTATTTTGGATTAAGAGAATTTCATCCTCAAACATCACAAGTAATAACACTACAAAACATTTTGCCCAATAATAAGTGCAAGGTTTGTCTTTGTTCATAACTAAGATATATGTTCAGAACGTATATTCGAACTCTGAGATGATACTCAGATGGGCTTTATAGGTCCTTACCTTTCCATTGTGATCTATAGAAATGACCTAATCCTAATTAACTATTATTTGGTTTGATCAATTTCTTAACTATGTCCATATTTAATCTAACCCTAGGTCTAACCCAGTTAAGAACCTGATCAAAGCTAACACATTTTTCTTTAACCCATGTTTTATGAAATTATCTTAGGATCTTCAAATCATAAACCTAGATCCTAAATAATTACTTAATTCTTAATTAAGTTTAAGTCTTATGGGTTTAGGTTTATGAAGTCTCAGAACTAGTTTCTGATTTTATTGTTTGAAATATTTTCAATTTGTATTGAATCATATTCAATATATAGTTTTAGATCTGATTTATTTCATTATTTAGATCATGTCCTAGGATTTTAAATCTAGGGTTTTGCAGAAAGTAAGTTCATGATTTAATTTCTATAAAACAAATATGTCATACATATACATTCAAGATTTAAAATAAAAATTATATATCAACATATGTAATAAGAGGATTAGATCTAAACATAAAATACATCATGTGGATCTGATCATAAACTATTTAAAATTAGATTTAAAATCTAAAAATAAATTATAAATTATTTTAGATCTTATCTAATATATTTATGATTTAAGTTTCTCAGATCAGCACATACTAGGACAACCTTTCCACTGTAAGGGGTGAACCTTACAATAGGACAACCTTATGGCAGTATGTAAAATTTTGATATTATTTAGATTTAATCTAAATAGATCTAATATCTATTAAATCTTAAATTTAAATTAAAAAATTAAATCATAAATTTTCTTAGATCTAATCTAAATAATTCATGATTTTGATTTAGATCAGCACATACTAGGACAACCTTTTCATTGTAAGGAGTTAACCGTACAATAAGACAACCTTATGGCAGTATGTTTAATCTTTAATTAATTTTAATTTTTAAATTTAATCTAAAGCAAACATAAATATGTTATAATAGAACCTAGATGCTCTGATACCACTGATAGAAAATATGCAGGGTTTCATGCATAGATTTTAAAACCTTTTCGAAATATAGAGCAGCGGAAGACATAGATTAAACTATTTAATATACAACATGCATGTAATCAAATTATAAAATCATATATCAAGGATCTATAACATGTTATGATGCAAAAATAAATCTAAAATTAAATTAATTATAAGTGGTATTGATCACATTAATACCTAGATCTAGAATAATTCTAGATCTAATCCTAGATCACATCTAGGTCACCAAGAGATCAAATTTCTTACCTTTGCATGGGTCGAAAACTCTACGGTTCAATCTATTATTGCCTTTGGAGCCGCACATGCATCCAATCTCTACAACTGATCCACATAAATCTATAACACAAATTGGAGGTTCGTCGAATGAAGATCCGCTCGAAGTGCTAGCTTCTCACGGATCTCTCCTGATGGTTAATCAAATACATGTTCTTCAAATCTCTTAAATAATCCAAAGATGAAGAACATGAGGAGGAATGAGGGAGGAATCCAACCCTTGGATTTTCCATAAAATAGAAATAAAAAAATAGATGAAAAAAATCCTAGGAGAAGATAAATCTTCTCCTTCAGGACGTCAACGGTTGATGTCCTGAAAATATCTATTATGCTAGGTTCAGAGGAGACCTTCTCCTCTGAATATTTTTCAAATTTTCCAGATATCACATCCTTAGATTTTTCTCATAAATAAAATTGAGAATAAGGGCTCTCAAGGAAACCCTAAGAGAAGACCTTCTTCTCTTCTTCTTCTCGCATCAGGACATGATCAAATTATGTCCAAAAATGATCACCATACCTCAATACCTTAGAGCACAGATCCCATGCCCTCTTCCTATCTCTCTCCTAGATCTTTATCATATAAAAATCATATAAAATAATGAATAAGAAGATACTCAAAAGAAAACAAAGAGAAGATAATCTTCTTTTACCTTTGTGCCTTCATGACATCAACGATTGATGTCCAGATGAAGACCTTTTCTCTAAGAATCTTGGTTCCATATTTTCTCAAGCCCTTCCTCTCTCTCTCTCTCTCCCTCTCAAATTTTTATCATATAAAAATCATAAATAAAATAGAAAGATAGAAATATAAAAAAAATATATAAGAGAAGACAATCTTCTCTTATCTTGTCTCTTCAAGATATCAACCTTTGGTGTCTTAATTGAGGGCTCTTCTCCAAGAATCTTAAAACCATAAATCCTCCACACCTTCTTCTCCTTCTTTGATTTTTCATGATTTTTTTAGGATTTTTCACGTCCTTAAACCATCTCATAAGAGGCGTCCACCTTTTATTGCAAGACTAGGTCAAAACCTAGTCAAAGGAGGACTTCTATGGGGCGTCCAACTCTTGGATGCCCTCCCTTAATTTTTGGCATGTGAAATAGAAAACCAATACCCAAAAGAAAGGAAGAAAGGGCAGAAATCAAAAGGAGGGTATGGGTAGAGGTGGCACACAAGGGAGAAAGGAGTTTGGTCAAAAGGAGACTCTTGCAGGAAGAAAAGAAATTCCAACTCTTTCTTGTTTTGATCAAGTCAAAACAAACTCCTAAATAATTTGATATGTGGGTGTAGGAATACATATAAAAAATTTAGAATTAAATATTTGGCATGGGCTTTAATAAGATCAAGAGAAAGAGAGAGAGTCCCAATCCAACTGAGACTCCTCTTGTTTGACTAGATCAAAATTATTTTAAATTAAATTTAAATCTTATTTAAATTAGATTAAATATAATCCAATTAAGGATGATCCTAGTTTAATTAGGAGCCTAATTAAATTAGATTAAATCAAGATTTAAATTCTAAGTCAATTAGGTGCACCCAAGTCTTAGTCAAATAAGAAATTATTTTTTCTTGCAATTAGCTTATCCAATAAATCAACTAAACTTAATCTAATTAAATTCAAACTAATTCTAATTAAATTTAATTTAATTAAACTTAATCTCAGCCTAATTGCTTAATCAAATTAAGTTAATTAATAATCTAATTGCTAATCGATCCTCCTGCAATACTTGCATTAGGTCAAACATCAATTGCATCAAATGTTTGACCTCAAAATGATTCTCAATCATCAATTAACCATTCGATCAGATTACAAGCTCTAATGTGTGTGACCCCATAGGTTCAAACCTAAGTTGGTAGTATAGAAATCAATTTTTAGACCAATCAAAGTTACCATCTAGCAATGGTTTCTAATGCCCGAATAGGTCGAATGTATGTAAAGCAACATTCTTAGAATTCTGGCCCATGGTTATCGTATAATTCATGCCTATGAATAATAATGCTCAAGACAACGTCGAGTATACTATCAAACACTCATACAAGTCATCTCTATTGTGTCTCAAAATTTTACAAATTTCGTGATACCTCATAAGGACTATCTAGGCCTAGATTTTGCTAAATTGAAATACAGCAAGAATTCTCTTTCTAAAGTTAATCTGGAGTGGTCAATTCTATCTTGACTCATACACCGACTCTATAAGTACTTGACTATACCCAAAAATCTTCCATCACCTATATTAGAAATATAGATAGTCCAGTACCAAAGTACATTGAGTTGCTAGCAAGTCACCATGATGATCTCAAGTCGAAGGAATACTTATACCCATTGGCCTTAGCTAGCTATTCTTGATAGTAAAGTACTACATTGTTCACGTTCAGTATAGATCTACTTCTACATCTCAACTGGATACCATACCAGTATCTCCACACTACTTGGTTACAAGGACAATCAACGCATATGCCATACAGCGACCTATGCTCAATAAGTTATCATCCTTATTAATAACTTATCATTTGGTCATGAATAATTTAAGAACCATCCGATAAATCCTTCTTTATCGATTGATTATGGTTCTATGGACTTCATCATAATTTAGGAGTTTATTTAAGGAAGATAGAACTTTTATAATAAAATAATTAAATTACTATGATTATTAGATAATTTATATACTAATTATAATCATCTACTACTAAGATGATTGACTTTAGGACACATTTTCCAATAGTCTTTTGATTCCTTGGTGACAATACTTTTCTATTGGAAGGAGATTTTGTATTATGAGGACATTGTCTCAATGCTTCGATCAAATGAGCAGAGGGAGAGGTTGACCAAGAAAGGAGTTTCCTAGGAAGGCTTGGCTATGGGGGAGAGATCAGGAAGAGGAAAAGAAAGGAACAAATCAAGGGGATGGTCAAAGTTTCAGAAGGGCAAGAAGGAAGTGAAATACTTCAAGTGCAATGAGATTGGTCACTTCAAGCAGGATTGTCCATTGTGAAAGAAGAAACAAGATGAGAAGATAGCATCTGATTCACTAAGTATGGTGGCTGATCGTGAGGTGGAGGATGACCTCTTGATTGTATCAGATGGTCATAGGAGTGATATAGAGGTATGAACCTTAGACTCAGCCTGCTCACATCATTACACTCTAAATAAATCTTGGTTTGCCACATACACCAAGATGAATGAAGAGAATGAGACACTAGGAGATGACCACCCATGCAAGGTTATCAACATAGGGATAATTCGGGTGCAGATGTTTAAGGGGATTGTACAAACTCTCATAGATATGAAGCACGTCCAAGATTTGAAAAGAACTTAGTGTCACTTGATTATTTGGAGAGGAATGGCTACAACTTTAGTAGTCATGTCAGCAGTGGAGTACTAAATATCTCTAATGGGATTATGGTGGTGATGAAAGGCAGAAGGCTAGAAAATAACCTTTATAGGTTAGAGGGTTCAGTTATGATTAGAGATTCTAATATAGCGGCTGCGACATAGGTCAACAGGACTTGCATCAATTGTGGCACTACCGTCTTGGCCACATGGGGCATCGAGGGATGCATGAGTTAAGTAGGCATGGGGTGATTTCAGACATGGAAGGTATAGTTTTAGAAGTCTATGAATTGTGTCAAATGGGCAAACAGAAGAGGGTTCAGTTTGCTATCAGTACAGCTAGGAGTGCTACCCCATTAGAGCTTGTGCATATAGATGTGTGGAGACCAGCACCTATCTTGGCTAGGAATGGGACCAAGTATTTCTTGACAATGATCGATGACTTTTCAAGAAAGGTATGGATTTATTTCTTGAAGAAAAAGACATGTTTTCTCCAAGTTTAAGATGTGGAAAGCTGAGGTGGAGAAGGAGCAAGGGTGTAGTGTTAAGTGCTTGAGATCTGATAACGACGAAAAGTTTACCAGTAGGGAGTTCTAGGTGTTCTATGAGGAATGTGGCATTCAAAGATATTTCATAGTGAAGAAAACTCCACAGCAGGATGGAGTGGCTAAAAGGATGAACAGGACTCTCCTTGAAAGGAGGAGATGCATGAGACTACAAGCAAGACTACCAAAGACTATTTGGGTGGATATAATTGATGCAGCATGCTACCTAGTAAATCGATCTCCTCATACCAGACTACAAGGAGGGATTCTTAAGGAGAAGTGGTCTGAGAAGAAGGTGGAGTTGGGCCATCTAGGGTGGTTGGCTGCATAGCTTGTGTGCATGTTGCTGCTGGTGAATAGAGCAAGTTGGATGCCAGGTCAAAAAAGATGATATTCATAGGCTATCCACGGGGAGCGAAGGGATATAGACTATGGAATCTCTTGGAAAAGAAGCCCATCAGTAAAGATGTAGTTTTTGATGAGAGTTCAATTCTTTAGAGACAAGGGGGCATGAAAGAATAGGAGCAGCAGGAGGTCTAGTCGAATGGCGGTAGATAAGTAAACTTCTATACTATTTTGTCTTTTGCAGGTACACATGGAGGACTTCACAATCAAGTGGAACACTTCCCAAAAGAGTCTCCATAGATAGATAGGGCTTAGATAGGGAAAAAAAGCCAGGAGGTCTAGCAACAATAGGTTGGACCTAGGGCAGACATCGGGGTTGCACTGTACAAGCCCAAGAGGAATATCAGGCGACCAGAGTGATACGGCTTTGAAGAGTCTATCTCATAAACCTATGAGAAGATAGTGGAGAGCCATGATAGAGATAGATAGGTTCAGGCAATGTTTGAGGAGATGCAGTCACTCCACAAGAACTGGACTTGGTAGTTGGTTTAGATGCCAGATGGGAAAAGATCAATTGGATGCAAATGGGTCTTCCAATGCAAAGAAGGGCCTTTAGAGCAGGGAGGTATCAGGTATAAGATGAGATTGGTGGCCAAAGGATACTCTCAGAAGGAAGGCATTGACTTCAATGAAGTCTTCTCTTCAGTTATCAAACATATGTCCATTCGAATGTTATTGAGCATTGTAGCAGCTCAGGATCTGGAGCTTGAGCAGATGGATGTCAAGATAGTCTTTCTCCAAGAAAATTTGGAGGAGAGCATATATATGGAGTAGCCATAAGGGTTCATAGAGCAAGGATCAGAAGGAAATGTATGTTTGCTAAAAAAATCATTATATGGATTGAAGCAGTTGCCAAGATAGTGGTACAAGCACTTTGATTCATATGTGAGAAGCATTGGACTTTCTAGGTGTGAGCATGACCCATATGTTTATGTGAAGTAAAGGATGAGTCTAGGTTGTATATACTTTTGTATGTAGATGATATATTGATAGCATGTAAGAGTAAGAGAGTTGTGTAGAAACTGAAGGAAGCCTTATGATTGCTTGTCGTTAGAGCATCAAATAAAAATTAAAACTATCTTCCTATTAATTAGAATAATGGTGAGTCGGGTATCGATTTTCTCGAGGATTGAAGGCTAAGTTACGATCGATTTAATAAAAAAAAAATTAATCTTTGAAATAAAAATTTAAATAAGTAAATTAAAGTGAATTAATTAAGATTTAGTAAATTAAAATAAAAGAAAGTAAATTTTAATTAATTAGGATTTTTGGAATTAAGAAAAGATAGATAAAGAAAATTATCTAGAATTTTAGTTTCATCTTCTAATATTAAAGTTTATAATTGATTCATGCAATCTTTTCATTGTCAACATGCAATCTTATAAGGTATATATTTCGTTAACTAGATTCTAACATAACCTATTCTACCGAGCATGGACCATATCTAATAAGATCATGATCCATCTCGCAAACATAGACTATTTAGATCATGCAATCAAAGAACATAATTTTGATTTAATTTCTATAATTCATCCTAATCTGAGCATAGATTATATCTATCTGCGATCACGATCTATCTACTTAGATATAAATTATAAAAAATTAAATATTAAAATATAAGTCTTATAATTTATTCTAACTTAAGTATAGACCGTATCTTTCCATAATCACAATCTATCTCTTTAGCTATAAATTATAGAAATTATAATATTAAAGCATAAAAAAGAAAGGCATGTAAAAGATGACAAAATTTTATTATCCAATAAAAAGAAAGATAGGTTTAAATTACAAACTCTCATGCTTGAAAGACTTTCCTTACTCCCCTGGACATGAGACTTCTAGCCGTACATAGTGTTGATGCTTGTAACTTTCGGCGTCTTCTAATCTCCTAAATAAATACAAAGAAAAAGAAAAAAAAGAAAGAAAAAAAAAAGGAAGAAGAATGAGAGAAGAAAAGAAGGGAGAGAGAGAGAGAAAAGATGTCAGTTTTTCCCCCAAAGGGGGCTCTCCAGGTCTCTAGCGCACAACGGATTAAATAGAGGAGAAAATAGGCTTTTTAGAATTATTTTTGGGGTCCAAATCTGAGTTTGGATCGACATCCAGCTTCCTAGAAACTCTTGGCCGTCGGATCTATCATCAAACACCTGAAACCCATTGGATCGCGCTAAAAAAACTCTAGAAATCCTGATCATGATTGGAACCTATCGCAACCATTGGATCATCTTCATCAGGGGCTATAGGCCATCGGATCATGTCAAAAGGGTGCCTGAAAAATCCTGTTTAAAGTCGAATTTGCCTTCCATTGTTCGATCTCAGTCGGCTGCGCTATCAGCCATTTGATTGCGCACAGGCCCCTGCTCCCATCGTAGACCGCAATAAAATTCTATAGACCCTTTAAGGGTCTAACGCACTGAGCTGGCATTCGATCCACAGTGGACTGCGATGAAAATGATGTCATGCCGACGTCAGCCACTGGCAGGTCGGTTTGGTTTAAGCGCCTGGGCCACAGTTTGGTCTGAGCCTGATTCTAGTTCATGCGGGCTACGGGCTGGTTCTCACTAGAGCCATTTGGTTTAGTTAATTTAATTTTCTTATTTTTATTTTTTAATTAAAACTTGTGGATCCCATTTAAATTTTAATTTATCTCTAATATTTTCTAAATTTATTTTATTTGAACCCATAAATCGAGCTCTTCATATCGATGGGCTTTCTTTCATAAAATATTAAGAAAAATATCAATTTCTTTAAATAAATATTAAATTAATCATATTTTAATATTTTTATTTAGTAATTTATTATAACTATCACACCCTCCAACTTAAGTTTTACTCATCCTTGAGTAAAAAAAGAAAATTAGAAACATGTACCCACTCAATAAGATATGAAAGTTTCTTCAAGTCATTCTAAACTCAGTTGATACCTGGTTAAAGATTTGAGAGATATATCATCAGATTATTAAGTCCTCCCAAATAGTGTTTAAGTGAAAAACTTAAAATTTTAGAGTTTTTTTTATCAATTCCCCATCTTTATTCTTTAAATCCTCTAATTTTAGTATGAGCTAGAGTTTTTTTTTCTAGCTAGTACAATGTTTTAATCTCTTAAGCTTTCTATCTAATCTTTGTAGCGAGTTTTGGACCAATGACTTTGAAATCAGTTCGCTTTAGAGCACTAGGTGTAGAACATTCCTCAGACTTACTAACTCGATTCAAATAGGCAAAAGATTAAAACTAACTATATAACAAGCTTCTTCATATTGCCTACTTTGTGATGCGAATAATATTGCTTATTTAGGCAATGAGATCTGATTACTCTATAGAAAACCAATGTTTAGAACTTGCTTTTTATTTTTTTTATTTAATTTTTTATTATTTTTTTATCAATATTTTTCTCACTCATATCCATATAAAGTAGATTCTTTATTGAATATAGATTAGAAGAAGATTTTAGAATCACTGAAAAATTTATTTTGTTCTAAACTTGACCATTTATTGGATTTTCCTATTAATTGGATGCTTAGTATTTCAAAAATTCTCTAGATTATTAATCAATCATCGATTAAAATGCCTGAAAAACTTTAAATTGGCATGAAATTAGGCACATAAGACTAATTATTACCATACTTAAGGACTTAAAAATTTTTATTTATCCTTTCCCCCCAACTTAATTTTCATTGTCCTTAATGAAGGAAAGAAAATGGAGTGTGACAAGAAAAGAGTTCACCTAGTTTAATATATTCTTAGCTCGGTCTGGATTTCATTTATTGTTCTTCCAGCATGGGTTTATAGTTCTCCCTCCAACTTAATCTTGAAAGAAAGATAAACTAAAAGAAAATGTTAAATGCAGAAACCTGGGTTGCCTTCCAATAAACACTAAGTTTAACATCTTCGATCAGATCCTAAGAAGGAGTTTTAGGTATAATTATTTTGAGCACATCCTTCAAGATTCCAAAAAGATAAGATCAATCAGGAGGTCTAGTTATTATGGTAGAAAATCATTCATGGAATGCTTTTCAGTGATTAGACTTAGCCCTAATCAATTAAGTATTTAGAGCAAGCATGCTATACTAGAATTTAAAATTATCATAGTTTTTATGATGATCAAGAAAAGGTTATGTATGATGGGCTGAAATCAGGAGTGGTGGTTTAGAAATTTCTTCAATTATAACCTGATCTACCATAATTCATTTTTCAGGCTTGATTCTCTAGGCATCAATTCTTCCTGATCTAAGGTATGATATTTTTTTCAAATTAATTTTAAATTTATCTTCATACATCATTTTAATATTGTAGATAAATTTTGGAGGCAATCTTCAAAAGTAGTGTCGAATACAGAAAGATCATTTATAAAATTATTATCCTATATATTAGTAATATCCCATCTAATAGCTTCTTTATATGATTTTAGAACACCTATTAGTTGGTCTTCCTGGGTAGGTATCGCTAGTAGTGTATTAATAGGTTCATCAGGAAGTGACTTCAATTCTAAATCAGTTGGTGGTTCTAACAAGAGAGCTATTAGTGGGCTAGGTGGTGGCTCAAGTTTTTCAATCCATATTGGATGGTTTTAGGGTAGGATATATCTACTTGTTCCTTTACTTCTATGTTAAACCCATCATCATCAAAATCATCCACATCATAATGAGTCAAATAGGGATTCATCGAATCTTAGGGAACAATTGTGGGTGACGCTTCCTCTATTATGTTATTCTCTTGTGATTCTTGGGAAGTCTCTAAAAGATCCAACATCTCATCAGTTTGTCCATCCCCGTTAAAAAGATTGGGTGATTCTAAGGCACTTGGGAATGGGTCCATATATGAGTAAGGTGATGGAACTGGTTTATCCCATGGTTCTTGATCCATTTGATATTTTGCTGCCTTAGTAATATGATCTAAAAGGATCTTTTTAGTTTTGCTAGATTGTTTTATGACCCTTTCATTTTTGAGAGTTGTATATGATTATTCAAGAAAAGTTATAGAGATATTAAAATTTTTAGTCATGTATGATCCCTCAGGATCATTCTCGGACAGACTAGACAACTCACTTTCATTAACGGCCATGATTAACTGATCCAACTATATTTCTAGATGGGTAATGGCTTGAAAATTTGAATTTATAGCTTAGTAATTAGAATTTATAAGTTGGTTTGTGTTTTTTGTGAATTTATGAAGGGTAGATGAATTATCAAAAGTTGATTTTACCAGAATTTCTAGGCTTTTTTTAGAGAGTTAAGCCTTTGGTCCTCTGAATTGTTCAATGATTGATTGATAAATTCTAACTCATCTACTGCTTGCTCAATCTTCTCCTCAAAAATTGACTCATTGTTATTTAGAGAGGCTTGATATTGTGGGTAGGGCATATCATAATATGCATCCACGAAAGTGGGTCTTTATGGTACTAGGATAATCACTGGTTGTGATTGCCATAAAAAATCTAGCTAAGCCCCCCATCCTAGATTATAGGTATTACAGTATGAATTATTTTCTGATCTGTAGGCCATTTGGATTTGATCTTGATAATCATGCTCATACATATACTCAGAAAATTGGTTCGGACATCTACTTGTAAAGTGGATGGGGTCAAACAAATTACACAAACTTGTTGTGTAGGAAGAAGAGATGGATATAAAGAATTTCTATTAGCTTCTAGACAATCTAATCTATGAGACAACTAAGTTTAAAAATCCATCTTAGATTGTTATTTATTATATTATATTTTTTTTATAAAAAAAAAGAGATGAGGAGAGAGAATTCTAAAGATGAGGGCCCTAAAGAGTCCTAGATCTAATGATGATAGAGGAGAGTATTTTAATTAAGGTGTGAATTATAATATCAAACAAGTTAAGCAATCATGGACTCTCTATCCTAAGGTTAATCTAAATCTAGACAACTTCTAACTGTTAAGGTCACCTTCAAGCCCTCTAAGTAAAGAATCAACCAATCAACTAGTCAGGTAAGTATAAGATTGATGGGAGTTCCTTCGTTGCTTTTCTTAGATAACAATTATCTTGGCCAGGTAAGTTAATGAAATTAATTATAAACCACCTTCCTTCGGACCCAGTCGTTCCTCAAACTACTTGCCTAGACATCAGTTGAATTGACTAACCCTAACCCGATCTAATTTCTAGATTCCTTATCCTAATGAGCTCGAATATCCTAGGACCAATGTCTAATTGATTTTAAATTAAAAGGCTTATGTCAATGCAATATGAAGGATGGTGGTTTATGGGCTAAGGAAGGATAATCAAATCTCCACCTTATCTTGCTTAATGGATTGTGCCCTTAAAGTATATTATGGATATGCAATGCAAATAAAATAAGATGTCCAAATATGTTGAAAATTAATTTTATATTATATTTTTGATTTTACTAAATTAATTAAATATTATAAAATATCAATGATTTTTAGGATTTATGGTTTTATCTTTTTATAGGTATATTTTAAGTTTTTTGATTTGTTTGATTTTACGAAAAAAAGTAAGTTCAAGTGATTAAGCCTTAAAAAAATAGAAAAAATCTAAACTACAGAAAGTAATAAATCAGTTATGAAAAATAGTAATTAACTAAATTAAAGAGCAATAAAGAGATCTTTTTATATATTTTTTATTTTTTATATATTTTTTATTTTTTTTAAATTAATTAATTAATTTTTAATTAATTGAAGCAACCATGCTATAATCCTCAGCAACGGCATCAAAAATTTGATTGCTTGTTGTTAGAGCATCAAATAAAAATTAAAACTAATCTTCCTATTAATTAGAATAATGGTGAGTCGGATATCGATTTTCTCGAGAATTGAAGGTTAAGTTGCACTAAATTTAATAAAAAAATAAATTAATTTTAAAATAAAAATTTAAATAAAAAAATTAAAATAAGTTAATTAAAATTTAATAAATTAAAATAAAAAAATAAATTTTAATTAATTAGGATTTTTGAAATTAAGAAAAGATAGATAGAGAAAATTGCCTAGGGTTTGAGTTCCATCTTTCAATATTCAAGTTTATAATAGATTCATGCAATTTTTTTATTGTTAACATACAATCTTATAAGATATATGTTTCATTGATTAGATTCTAACATAAACATATCCTACCGAGCATGGACCATGTCTAACATGATCATGATTCATCTCACAGATATAGACTTTTTAGATCATGCAATCAAAGAATATAATTTTAATTTAATTTTTGTAATTCATCCTAATCTGAACACAGATCATATCTATCTACAATCACGATCTATCTCCTTAAGTATAAATTATAAGAAATTAAATATTAAAATATAAGTCTTATAATTTATTCTAACTTGAGTATAGACCGTATCTTTCCATAATTATGATCTATCTCTTTAGCTATAAATTATAAAAATTTTAATATTAGAGCATAAATAAGAAAAGCATATAAAAGATGAAGAAATTTTATTATCCAATAAATAGAAAGATAGGTTCAAATTATAAAATCTCATGCTTGAAAGATTTTTCTTACTCTCCTGGACATAGGACATCTAGCCATACATAGTGTTGATGCTTATAGCTTTCAGTATAATCAAATCTCCTAAATAACTACAAAGAAAAAGAAAAGAAAAAGAAAGAAAAAAAAAGGAGTGAAGAAGAGAATGGAGAGAGAGAAAAGAGGTTTGTTTTCCCCCAAAGGGGGCTCTCCAAGTCTCTGGCATACAGGGGATTAAATAGAGGAGAAAATAGGCCTTTTAGAATTATTTCAGGGTCCAAATATGACTTTGGATTGAAATCCAGCTTCCTAAAAACTCCTAGCCATCAAATCTATCATCAAATGCCTGAAACCCATCGGATCACACCTAAAAAAACTCAAAAAATCTTGATCACGATTGAAACCAATCGCAGCCATTGGATCATCTTCATCAGGGGTTACGGGCCATCGGATCGCCTCAAAAGGGCGCCTGAGAAATCCTATTTAAAGCCGGATTCACCTCCCACCATCTGACCTCAGTCGATTGCGCTGTTAGCCATTTGATTGCATATAGACCCCTGCTCCCATTATAGACCGCGATAAAATTCTGTAGACCCTTTAAGGGTCTACGCACACTAAGCTGGCATTCGGTCCATGATGGACCGCAATGAAAATGATGTCATGCCGACATCTACTACTAGCGAGTTAGTTTGGTTTAAGTGCCTAGGCCATAGTTTGGTCCGAGCCAGCTTTTGATTCGTGCGGGCTGCGGGCTAGTTCTCACTGGACCAGCCGATTGAGCTGACCGGTTCAATTAATTTAATTTTTTTCATTAAAACTTGCGGCTCCCATTTAAATTTTAATTTAGCTTCGATTTTTGCCAAATTTATTTTGTTTGAATCCATAAATCGAGCTCTTCGTATTGATTGGCTTCTTTCTGCAAAATATTAATAAAAATATCAATTCCTTTAAATAAATATTAAATTAATCATATTTTAATACTTTTATTTAGTAATTTGTGATAACTATCATCTTATTTTGAAAATTTGAGATGAGGATTTAGGACCTATAAGAAGGATTTTAGACATGAAAATCCTTAGGGATAAAGAAAAGAGGCTACTACATTTATCTGAGAGTGGTTATATATAGAAGGTACTTGAAAGATTTGGGATGAAGGAGGCCAAGTTGTCGGCACTCTGCCACTTGCCGGGCACTTCAAGCTTTCAAAGGCTATATCACCACAGATAGAGGTAGAGGCTTAGGAGATGGAGAGTGTACCATATACCTCTGGAGTAGGAAGTTTGATATATGCTATGGTATGTTGTAGGCTGGATCTTGCCCATGCAATGAGTTAGATCAGCAGGTTCATGGCACGACCTGGCAAGAAACACTAGCAAGCACTGAAGAAGATCTTCAGATGTTCGGTAGGAATAGTGAGGCTCGGCATTTGCTATGGATAGCAAGAAGGTGCTAAGGAAGCTCCCAACTTAACCAAAGGAGCTCTAGGGCAGGTTGAAGGGCATGTGGATGCTGATTTTGGGAGAAACTTGAATACCAGGCATTCGACTACTATATTTGTTTTTAGCATGAATGGGGGTCTAGCCCCATGGAGATCATGCATGCATCCAATCACGGCCTTATCCACCACAAAGGCTGAATACATCAGAGTTACAGAGGCATCAAAGGAGGCATTGTGGCTGAAGGGACTGTTGTTGGAAATGGGTTCACACAAGGGACTATCAAGGTGCATTATTATAGCCAGAGTGTGTTGATGCTGACATAGAATCTATCTATCATGCTAGGATGAAGTATATTGACATCAGATACCATCGGATTAGAAAGCTTGTGGAAGAGAGTGAAGTAAAATTGGTGAAGGTGCATGCTTCGGAGAATCCAGCAGATGTACTCATGAAAGTTTTTCCATGGGATGTCATCTACAAATGTGTGACACTGATGAGATTGATAGATAGAGTGGGGCTTGCTGAGGTTATGAGGCAATAAAGTAGAGATTATAGAACCTGGTGTGGTGCTCTTAAACCTCAAGGGAACAAAATAGCTACTAGAGTAGGAAGCCCAATAGGTGACAGCTTCAACCTACTGGCATATAGGTTGAGCTGGCTCAGATACAAGTCAAGCCAACTCCAAGCTAGCTCAGGCTGAGATCGGGCCAACTAGAATCAAGATCAAGCTAGCTCTCTCAAACAGATAGAAGATAGTGTTCGGATGAAACATAATTGAGCCAACCCAACTTCTTATCAAGCCTGCTCGGTGGTGGTGTACAGAATAGGATGGAGTTTTCTATTTGATCTTGGATTGGATTTGATCCAAAGAGTCCCAAGGCCTAGTTTGAAGGATCTTAAGGGAGCTAATCTTATATTTGGGCTGGGGATTAAGTCCAAAGGGATGTGTGCATGTGAGACATGAGTGTATGTGAGCTCGGGGAGTACATGGCATTAGGTTAGCCATTGGTAGTTTTCTTAAGCATTGGGCTTGACCCATTTTGTATAGGTATATATAAAATGTAATTAGATCAAGAGATATACAATGAATAAAATTTGCTCTTTCTCTCAAGAACGCTAGTTGCTTTACGCTCTCTTCTCTTTTTCTATTTCTCTTGCTCGATCTAGGGCATCATTGATCTTCAGATTTTCTTATTCTTGATTAATCCCAAGCATCCCTACATGATCCAAAATTCATAATAGTCACAAATTTGAGGGCTTTGAAAAGTTCAAAGTATTCAGACATAAAGTGAAAAAATAGATCAAAAAATTTCTTAAAGTTCTTTAATCAGATCGAAGAGGTTAGTAGCTTAGTAGAAAATTTTTAGACTATCTCAAGAAACATGGCATAGTCTCATAGTGGACTCTGCCTGGAACATCTCAACTCAATGGAATTTCAAAATGAAGAAATCAGATCTTATTAAATATGATTCATTTCATGATGAGCTCTATAGATCTTTTCATTTTTCTTTAACGACATAGTGTTCTAACTACAGTCTATATACTGAATAAGATTTCTTCTAAAACCGTTTCTACCACATCATATGAGATATGGCATGGTAAGAAATTAAGTCTGAATTATCTCAAGATTTAGAGTTGTCCAACCCATGTCGAGAGATAACAGGTGGATAAGTTAGAATCTAGGTCTCTTAGAGCTTGTTTTATTGGATATCCTGAAAAGTCATTAAGATATTATTTCTATCTTTTAAAAGACCATAATGTATTATGAGTCGATATGTTGTCTTTCTTGAAAAATAGTTTATTCAAGATAGAGGCATGAGAAGATGGATTAGGCTCGAAGAGAGTCTCTGAAGAGCAATGAGCCATCGAACCTGAGGAACTAGTTTAGTCTGAGCCAATTCATACACTTCTCCCTCCACCCCGTAAGTCTAGTAGGATTTTTCGTCCTCCAGAGAGATACTTAGAAATTATTTCAAAAGATATAGAAAAAATGCTTCTCACAGAAAATGGGGTATATAGAGATAACCCCAAAATCTATGATAAGATGATATTAGATATCGACTCTAAGAAATGATTAGAGGCAATAAAGTCAGAAATTGACTCAATATGCTCAAACTAAGTCTGGATCTTAATAGATCTACCTAAAGGTATTGTACCTATTAGATGTAAATGGATCTTGAAGAGAAATATTAGTGTAGATAAGAATGTAGAGATATTCAAAGCTAGGCTTATAGCAAAGGGTATAGTCAATGTGAAGGCATTGACTATCAGGATACTTTTTCACTAGTAGCCATGCTTAAATTCATCCACAAACTGCTTGTCATTACAACATATTTTGATTATAAATATAGCAAATGGATGTGAAAATAGCATTCTTGAATGGATATCTTGAGGAAGATATCTATATGAAATAGCTGCTTGATTTCACCTTCAGTGATAGTGATCACAAAGTTTACAAACTGTAAAGGTCCATTTATGGACTTAAGCAAGCATCTCGAACGTGGAATGCTCATTTCAATGATGTAATTAAATAACTTGATTTCATCAAGAATGAGGAGGAGCCATGTGCATTCAAAAAGATCAATTGGATTGCTGTTATTTTTCTCATATTATACGTGGATGACATCCTCCTAATTAGAAATGATATTCTTATGTTGACCTCGGTTAAAGTTTAGTTATCTAAAGAGTTTTCTATAAAAGACCTAGGTAAGACATCCTTTATTTTGGGGATCAAGGTCTATAAAGATAGATCGAGGAGGATGCTAGGTTTGTCATAGAAGATGTACATTGAGGAGATGCTAAAAGGTTCGGCATGGAGAACTCCAAGAAGGATCTTGTACCCTTTAGACATAATATTCATCACTCCAAGAAGATGTGCCCCAATAAACTGAAAGAGATTGAATACATGAATAAGATTCCTTATGCTTTGATAATAGGGAGCCTCATGTATGCCATGCTTTGTACATGACCTAATATTGCCCATGCTGTGAGTGTCACAAGCAGATATCAGTCGAATCCAGATGGAGAGTACTGGACTTTCGTAAAATGTATCCTTAAATACTTGAGAAGGACTAAGGATATATTTTTGATCTTTGAAAATGGAAAACTCCAAGTGCAAGGGTATATTAATTCAAACTTCATGTCTGAAATTGATAATCGAAAGTCAACATCAAGAAGCTTATTCTTGAGCAATGGTGGGACTATAAACTAGAAGAGTTTCAAGCAGATAGTGATTGCAGACTGCACCATGGAAGCAAAGTATATTGCCGCATCAAAAGCCATGAAGGAGGCATTCTGATTCAAAAAATTTATTATGGAGCTAAGAGTGATGCCATCTGATGCCGTCCCACTCTACTATAATAACAACAGCACCATAGGCCATGCTAAGGAGCTGAGGTCTCATTAGAAATCTAACCACATCGAGCAGCGAATCCATTTCATCCATGATTACCTCGAGAAGGGATATGTCAAGGTGAAGAGAGTCAATATTGTAGATAATGCTGGTGACCTATTGATGAAGCTTTTGAGCCAACAAAAGACTAAAATCCATTTTAAGAAGATGGGACTTAGATTTGTAGCAAATTGATTTTAGGTCAAGTGAGAGTTTATTAGATGTATGCTTTAAAAGGCAAATTGGTCGGCACATGTAAAACTTTCTATAGACATAATTTATAATTTTAACTTATAAATAAAATTTGAATTATTTTGTCAATCATATTTATATTAAATTATATCTATGATTAATCTATTGGATTAATGGATATGATAATACATATTCTCAAGAGTTAAGAATTTGAGACATGTGTTATTATAATTAACTCATAAACTGCTCTTGATCATAGGATCATCATGAAGATGGTGATCTATCTAGAAGATTGGTATATGATCATTTCATTAGAATAGACGTGCCTTGAATCTATTGTGTAGAGGCTCTAGAGCGAAGGTATAGGTGCTTTTTAAGAATAAGGGTATTAAGCATGACCAACTTTGAATAGTCATAAGAAAGTCTGCCTTCTCATCAATGAGATGCTCATTACTATTGTTGTATGTCTGGTTCTCTGACTTGAGGTGCATTGGTAGTTTACCTTAAGGGTATTATAGTTTGACTACACCATAACTTAGTCTTCTAGACATTTAGAATTCTAAGGTATATATTGGCTATAGCATGTTCATTGTAGAAATTAGATCGCACCAACATGGGATCTATCAATCTTGATAGAGGAAGAGTAGTCCTATGGTGATCATAAGATTGAATCCTAAGGCCCATGGCCATGGTACTATAACAAAACATAAAAAAGTTTCTATTAGGATTTCACATCAGACTCAAATCGATTGATTCTATCATATGACAAGAATGAAATTTAACAAGTTAATCTTAATATTGATCTTGTCAGGATTCATGAAAGAAGAACCAAATCATATGATAACTGCATTGAGATGTTCTTTTCAATTTTGATGGATTGCCATCATATACTATTGGATATTACTGATAGATTATGGGATCAATTAGAATTATCTTGATGATCAATAATTCTAATTAGCTGAATTAAAAAGAGTTCAGATCTATCAAAAAAAGTTTGGATGATGTCCATGATGGAGATCATGACATATCCCATTACCATATAGAATTTAATCTATAGGATCACACAATCAAGGGTTTTGGCTTTGGATGTTATCAATTGGATTCACACAATCCGATTGATTTGGATTAGATCTAATTAGGTTTAAGAAAGTCATACTAGCATATGATTAAACCTAATTTCTTCTACATTGAATTTTCTATAGGATTGGACTTAGCCAAATTGGATTTGGCTCATCTAGACACCATGAACAGGTTTGTCCTGATTGCTTAAGAGGGTAATGATAAGGGGGTGCTAAAGTGTGGCTGCCTCCTAGTTTTGATTTTTCTCTTTACGCAAAGGGAGAGAGGTGCACGCCCCCTAGAATTTCTTTAGGGCATGCACTTCTCAGAGAGAGAATATCAAAGGGCGCATGCTGATAGAATGCGATGTTGTCGTTAAGACACCATATTTATTAGTTTAATTTTGACTTCTTAAAATGGTTAAAAATACATAGAAAGTAGTAAGTCGGATCAAATCCATAAAAAAAGCAATGCTTTAATTCAAAATCTTTGATTTTATAAAAAAAAGAAAGATTTTTAAAAAATTAAAGTCAAAAAATAGAATTATAAATAAAAAGTAGAAATTAAATATTATAGAAAAATAAACTTGGTACTAAGATCTACTATTTAGATCTTAGCATCAACTTATAATAAAAATAAATAATAGTAATTAAAAGTAAAAAGCAAAAAATTTAAAGGGCAGAAAAGATAAATTTTGCATTAGAATTAAAATTTAGAATTTAAATATAAGAAATTAAAAAGAAAAAAAATAAATAGAAACTAGAATAGGTGATCTTGATTTTAGATTGGCTTTGGCATGAAGATGGCATAGGAGACAGCTCTTTTTTGTAGCACCCGTTGTCTTGAAGTAGCCTTCAACCTAAGCATGGCTCCCACCCTGTACCTCAACTTTTTCTTGATCGAAGATAATTTGATTCTAGAAGCCTAGTACCATTTAAATAGAGGAGAAAGCAGCTCTAGCATGAAGAGTCTGAGTTAAAATAGGATTAAAATACTTGAAATCAAGTCAAATAGGGATAAGACTCATGAGTAGAGAACTTTAGATGTTGCTGGCAATTGATGCTGATCAAACGGTCCAAAAATTCCTAAAAAACCATCGTTAAAAGCCTTGATCAGGTCGGATTCGATGCTAGCCATTCGATCGTATAATTAGGAGAGTTTGGGCTATAGGATGGCATCAAATAGAGCTCCTGAATCCTAAATCAAATTGGATATCAACCCTTAGCCACTGGATCTTGATGGATGTGAGCGACATCGTCCAATCGTGCGCTGGATATGCTGCTGGACTGCTTGAATCGAATGCATCATGATCTCCACCCAATAGCCACATGACATGCAAGCTAAAATGATGAAAATGCCCTCCAATGCTGCATGGTTAATTCCGTGGACCCTTTAATGGTCCACACCTTTCGCATCACTACCATCCATCTTGGACCACGTGGTTTCTTAATGTCAAGGTGACGTCAGGTGTTGGAGGGGAGTGGGCTGGGGTAGCATGCTGGCTTAGCAGGCAGGGCTGGCATGATGGCTTAGCAGGCTAGGCTGGCACTCGACTGAGTTGCTCTGGGTTGGGCACACTGGCTCTCTCTTTTTTTTTTTGTTATATATATTTTTTTCTTTGAATCTTCATATCGGATCCATTTTAACTCTGATTCACTCTAAATTTACTTTGTTTCAATCAAAAAAATAAGTTTTTGATTGATAAATATTTTTTAAAAAAAGATAAATAAAAATATTAATTTTAAGAATAAAAATAAATTAATTTATGAATTAATGCTTTTATCAATATATGCATGGTAACTATCACACCTCCTAACTTAAGCTTTGCTCGTCCTTGAGTAAAAAAAAAAAAAAAAATTTAGATACCTTTTAGCTTTAGATTTTTAAATTTTATCAAGCAATTTTCAAAGTAGCCATTGATGTTCAATAGCGCATAAGTGAGATATGTCATTGGGGTATTAATATTTACCAATATCAAAATTAAGTGAAGAACATTAAACTTTTTTGAACTTTTTCTAAATTATCCTATCTTTATCTTAAAATTATCAAAATTTTCATATGAGCAAGTGTATTGTTGTTTCCATCCTTCATTTATTAATAATTTTTGTTCATATTATCCATTTTTTGATATGAATATCATTGCTTACTTAGGCAATGAGAATCGGTTACTTGATGGAAACCAATGTATTTTTTTTTAATGTTGTATTACTATTAAGTGTCTTAATCCCTTAAGCTTTTTATTTGATCCATGTAGAGAGTCTTGGGTTAATGTCTTTCAAATTAGTTTGCTTTAGGGTACCAGGTACAAAATACCCCTCGGGCTTACTAGCTCAAATCAAACAGGTTATAAGTTAAGACTAGCTTTATAATGAGCTTCTTTACTCTTCCTATCTTTTGATGCAAAACTTAATGCTTGCTTAGGCAAAACGATCCAATTACTTAGTGAGAAATACTTAAAAAATATTTTATTTTAAAAATAATACTTTTATGAAGAAATTTATAGTTACCCTACACAAGCCCATAAAAAGCAAGTTTTTCTTTGATGCTGGTAGAAGAAAATAGAAATGCTTAAATAAAAATTATTTATATTCTAGACTTAACTCTTTAATGAATCTTTTTAATACTTGATCCCTCAATATCTCATAAATTCTCTGATCTATGCATCAATTTTTTTAAAAAAATATTTCATTCAACTCGATTCTTAAGCATAATTAGGTATCTATATGCTAAATAATAACTTCTTTGAGGACTTTTAAAAAATTTTAAAAAATTTTGATTATTCTTCTTCTAATTTAATCAATATTATCCTCAATAGAGAAGAAAAATAAAGGATGCAATAAGGTATAGGAAAGAATATACCTGACTCAATTGATCCAATATGGTTCTTTGAAATTTAGCTCTCCCTCCAACTTATTCAACATATCCTTAAAAAAAATAAATGAAAAAGATAAATTAGATGTAAAAAAAATAAATATTGGATTGCCTCCTAATAAATGCTAAGTTTACCATCTTCAGCTAGACATAATGCAGTCTACCTATCCTGTATCTAATATTAGATTGAAAAATTCTAATGATTTTGGATTGTCAATCTCAGGAAGAAGCTTATGATCCCTTTATTGATAAATTCGTTGCTAATTTTGAAAAAATAGTTTGCAATCCCAATCTCAGATCCTTGTTTCTCAAGAATTTCTCCTATTTGATCTTCTAAAATGCTCATGAACTGAGTTTTTTGGATTATGAGTTAATTCCAAGACAATGGGTACTAGTAGGATGACTAAAGATGGCTTTAGTTCTAGAGGTAGATTAATATAAACTTACTTAAATAACTTCATTAGCTCTTCATTATACGCCTCTTGCTTTTTATGGGAAGAACCGGCTTCTAGGATTGAAGGGAACGAAACTCTAGGTTTATAGATCTCAAGTGAATTATCTGCTTTGTTCTTCATTTTGTCTATCTTATTTAAATTGGAACCACTATTAGTACCAATTTCAGGCTTAGGTTCTTCTATGTGGTTAGTTTCAGTACTAATCTCTTCTTTTAAATTTTTACTTTGGCTAGCATTAGTACTAGCCTCTCTCAGCTAGTCTTGGTATGGGTCCTTAAGAATCCTATCACTTTTAAGCTTAAAAATTGCTTTGACATTCTCAAATTGAGGATTCTTAGGTTAAACATTTGATTGATAATTAGGTCTAGATGGTTGGCAGACATTAAATGGATTATTTTTTGGATTTGCAATTGATTGGCTCGGTAACTAACCTAGCTCTCTTCTCATGGTAGACTTAGCTAATTATTCTATTTATGCTTCTAGCCTAGTGATGGATTGCTGTTGAGTTAAAATTAATTATTGTAGTTGATTAAACCTATCGTCGGCTAGATTGGTCTATTGAGGAGGTAGATATGATGGTTGATTATAATATAATGACTGGATAGATTGACTAGACTGACCTCTATTATAGGCATAGTTCTGATATTAGGATCTATTTTGATAATTTTGTACAGATAAAACTTGGGTCTGGACCTGAGTTTGTTGGAATTTTCAAGAAAAATTAGAATGGTTCCTCCAACCTGGGTTATATGAGTTTGAAAATGGATCATTAACTAACTTGGAGTAGGCTTACACAGCTTGGACTTGTTCATGGATAAAAGATGAAAATTGTGCAACCATGGGACATTTGCTCACATGATAAGTTGGGCTAGCATAGATAGAACAAATCTTCTAATAATTAAAAGGTAGTGTGTATTGTGCAGGAGATTATTAATTTAAGATTAGGAATTGATCTAATTTCTGGACAAGAATATCGATTTTATCTAATTTTTGAGCTATCAGGTTCAAGTTAGCCTTAGAACTAGATTCTAGATATTTAAAATCATAGATTCCTGCCTACTTTTAGTAGAAAGATAATGAAGTATGATTAATTAAGTTTTCGCTCAAGATTCAAATAAGACATAGGCTTCATCCTCACTCTTGGTCATGAATGCATCTTCATAAGATGCATCTACCATCTGTCTATGCTGATCTCCTAAATCCTCATAAAAAGCTTGAATAATTTACCACTTAGATAGACTATGGTGTGAGTATTTTCTAAGTTTCTTAAGTCTCTCTCATGACTCATGAATTTCTTTTCTTGAAAGTTGAGCAAATTCAGTAATGGCTTGCCTTATGGTAATGGTTTGACCTATAAAATAAAATTTCTTAAGAAATTCATGTTGCAATTCAACCCAAGTTTTGATTGGTCTTCTTATTGTGCTAAGCCAGTACATGGCTTTATCCTTTAATGAAAAGAGGAACAAGGTTAGTAAGGGCATCATCAGAAAAATTTTGGATCTTCATCATAGAGCCAATTTCTAAAAACTTATCTAGATACTTATAAAGATCTTCATTGGTGTTTCCATAAAAGGATGAAAGCATCTGGATTGTGATCAACTTTATTTCATAGTAAATTGCAAGGATATCAGGTAAGTGGAAACAAGTCAATGAGTTATAGATGAAAATGATAAAGTATTTCTTAATCTGCCTAGGTGTTTCTCCAAGATTTTCAACCATTTGACTATCAGATACATTTAATGTAGATCAGCCATTCAATTTTACAATTGGATTCAACTAGGTCAGAAAAAGCAATCTCCTATCATGCATGTACTGATGCAACCTTAACATATGGTTCAAATTTTTTTATTTTTTTATTATTTTTTATTATTATTAATTTTTTTAATTTTTATTATTATTTATTATTATTATTATTATTTTATTTTTTTATTATTATTTTTAAAAATTATGATTTTATGATTTTATTATTATTTTTAATTTAATTTAATTTAATTTAGTTTAATTTAATTTTTTTAGAGATGAGGAGAAAAGGAGAAAAAAGAAAAAATAATTCTAAAAAAGAGAACCTATGGTGTCCTAGAATTAAGAAGAGAGAGAAAAATTAGTTTTGATGAGATTTAATATTTTAGTTAGTAATTAGTTTAGATAATCAATCATAACTTAGGATTATCCTAGGTCTAGACAGCTCCTAACTACCAAGATTATCTTCAGACCCTCTAAGTATAAGATCAGCTACTCGACCGGCCAGGTAAGTATATAGTTAGTGAGAGTGCCCCCATTGCTTTTCTTAGATACTAATTATCTTGGTCAGGTAAGCTAATGGAATCAATTAAGTAACCATCTTTTTTCAAAATGTAGTCCTTGAACCACTTGCATTAGACATCAGTCAAACTGACTAACTCTAATCCGATCCAACTCTTAAGATTTCTTATCCTATTGAGCTCGAATTCTTAGGACCAATATCTAATTGATTTTAAATTAGGATTAGATTAATAAAGGATGCTAGTTAGTTGTTTGTGGGCTAAGAAAGGATGATCAAATTCTCATCTTATCTTGTTTAATGAGTTATGTCCTTAGTTTGATTTAAAATGAATATGCACAATCAATTTCAAACGAGAGGTTCTATGTAGCTAAATTAGATGCATGCAATTGATTAGACTTGAGATGCTTACCTTGTCTCCAGCAATCACCAATAAATAAAAATAAAATTAATATGATGGATGCTCTAAGCAATTAGAATTTTTGCTCTTATCATGAGATTTTTAATTAGATTTAAGTAGATATTTTTTAAAATAATTAAAAATAATAAAAAAAGAGATCTAGGGTTAGGATTGATCTTACCAAATAAAATTGGAAGCTTTCTTCCTTGCACTAGTTTTTTTTATTCTTTTTATTCTTTATCTGCAAAAAAATAAAAAAGGTTAGTAAGCAATATTTACAAAAAAATTTAAAAAATCAAAAATTTTAGTTTTCATGCCATCCCCGGTAATGGCACCAAAAACTTGATAGAACATAATGTTGTTGTTACGACACCGTATTTATTAGTTTAATTTTAAATTTTTAAAAAGTTAAAAATACATAAAAAGTACTGAGTCGAGTAGAATTCACAGAGAAGGCAATGCTTTAATCTAAAATCTTTTATTTTATAAAAAAGATTTTTAAAAAAATTAAAATTAAAAAATAGAATTATAAATTAAAAATAAAAATTAAATATTATAGAAAAATAAACTTGGTACTAAGATCTACTATTTAAATCTTAGCATCTACTTACAACAAAAATAAATAACAATAATTAAAAGTAAAAAGTTAAAATTTAAAGAGCAGGAAAGATAAATTTTGCATTAAAATTAAAATTTAAAATTTAAATATAAGAAATTAAAAAGAAAAGAGAATAAATAGAAACTAGAACAGGTGATCTTAATCTTGGATTGGCTTTAGGGTAAAGATGGCACAGGAGATAGCTCTTTTTCGCAGCACTCATTGCCTTGAAGTAGCCTTCAATCCAAGCATGGCTTCCACCCTATACCTTAGCTTTCCCTTAATTAAAGATAATTTGATTCTAAAAGCCTAGTATCCTTTAAATAGAGGAGAGAACAGCTCTTGCATGAAGAATCTAGGTTAAAACAAGATTAAAATACGTGAAATTGAGTCAAACAGCGATAAGACTCGTGGGTAGAGAACTTTGGATATTGTTGACCATTAGATGCTGATCAAACGATTTGAAAATTCTTAAAAAACCATTATTAAAAGCCTTGATCAGGTCAAATTCAATGCTAGCCATCCGATCATGTTATCTGAAGAGTCTGAGCCAACGGTTGGTGATGCATGCTAATCTATAGCTATGGCAAGTGCACCAGTCGATCAAGTAATAAAGTGAATGAGTAGAGTATCGTCCCTAGAGGATTGAAAAATAAGTACTGAAAAGCTCTTTCCTATACTTTATTTAGAAGACCAATTTATGAGAATAAAAAATTAAAGAACAAAATAAAGAAATAATTAAAAATTTTTAGAAAATAGAGAGAGTGTAATTATTAGGATTTTAAATTTACGAGCAATGTATTACTAAGGCAATTGATTCACCAACTTAGTTAATACAATATTCAGGTTATTAGATTAATTTTATTTCATGTGACGGTGGAGTCTCCTAATTTATTCACTATCTTTTGGTCCAGGTGTAGCAAAACTATCAATATTTATTAATTATCCTTTGATCCAGGTGTAATTTAAATAAATATTAATGTATTAAGTTTTGTGAAACCCTCTAATTAAAATACGTTGTGTCCAAAGTGCACTAAAATTTTTGCATGCATATGAATTCTAATTTGATTCATAATAAAAGGTATATAATCAAGAAGCAATAACATAGATGCACTTGGTCCATAACATCTATGTTCTTCAGATCAATTAGATGGCTAGTAATCTAAAAGCATTAAGATCAGATTTATATACTCCTCATGAATAAAATTAAAAATTAAAAATAAATCATACTAAATATTGCATCAAAAGAGTGGCTATACCTTAGCCTTAATAAAAGAAAATTTAGTTCATGATAACAAGTTCAAAAATAGCAAATAAAATAAAAAGCATAAAGAAATTAGACTGTTTGATTGCTGAAATTGATTGTCCGTCGCTCTTGGTGTGGAGAACTTGGTGAAAAAGAAGAAGCTCCTTGATCACTATCCTGATTGTTGGAAGAAAAAAAATTAAAAATCCTTTTCTTTCTCTCACAAATCTCTCTTCTCTTTCTATCCCTCTCCTCTCTTTCTCTTCTTCTTCTTTTTTTTTTATTTCTCTGACTCTGCTCTCTCTCTCTTTTTTTTTCACTCTGTCCCTTCTTCTATGGCAACAGCAGGTCCTCTATTTTTATAGGCTAAGAGATTGATTTTCCACCAAAATCCTCTTAAAATTAGGTTTAGAACTCTCAAAACAACTCAAATTAGGATTCTGGATGATTTTAACCATTGGATGTTGATCAAACGGTCCAAAAATCACTTAAAAACCCTTTAAAATATCTCAGATCAAGTCGTAATTTATGCCAGCCGTCGAATCTATCATTGGGTTGAATCTGGGCCGTTCGATCACGCACAAAGAAGGCTTCTGATCTTTAGTTTAACATTGGGATGAATCTCAGCTATTGGATCTCGATTGGGAGCTATGGATGCCGTTCGTCAGCGCATGCATGTCGGTCGTCCGATCAAATCTCAGTGAAAGGCACCCGTCGGATCAGACAAAATTCCTAAATTACTCTCTATAGACCATGTGCGAGCCCCATTTTGCATGGACCGTCGCATTCTTCAGCCAATCAGAGCGCGCTTCTTCAAGTGAAATTCTCAAAATGCTCTTAAGTCGGTCCACCGTGTGCCACAAAAAATGCTGATGTCATCCTGACATCAGCGCTGCATCATCCTGATGTTAGCGCTATGTCAGCGGATCGGTCTGCTAGCGCGGTCGAGCCGGATGGTCTGCTAAGCCAGTTTTCTGAATCAGCTTGAGCCGAACTAGTTTTTTTTTTTTTTTTTGAAATTCAATTTTGGGCTCGTTTGAAGTCCGTTTTGCCTGAAATTTATTTCATCTAAACCAAAAAAATAAGATTTTCATATTGGTGGCCTTCTTTTCTACATAAAATTAATAAAAGTATTAATTTATAAAGAAATAAATTAATTTATTTTATAATTTAATACTTTTATTAGTATATTTTTATCACTTATCACACACCCCAACTTAGTCATTGTTAGTCCCTTAGTAATATTTTATTTAATACCATGTTTCAATAAGATTATCCATCACAAAGATAAAATCTAGGACTAAAGATCAAAAAGTTTAGAAAATACTGCTAATTAAGCATTGAGCTTCAGAAGCAAATTTTTCAGTCAATACAATTAAAAACTTTCTTAGAGTACATCAAAGATCTATAGCACTTGTGTTCGTGATGACTAACTTTAGCATTTCAATATTAAATTAAAGGATAAAAGTATCCTCTCTTATCACCTATTTTGGTCAATTTTCTATACATTCTCAATTTTATACTCATGAATTAAGGTAGCTTTCACACTGTTCTTTTTTTTTTTTTTTTTTTTTTGCTGTGCTGAGCATCCTGGCCTTCCCTTCACCATTTTATGTGAATTTTCACACTTGACCTAGGTGCAGAGATTTAGTTACTAGGCTTTGAGCAATCCACATATACTCTGTCTTTTGCACTTTATTTTTAGGCAGGTAGCTCTTTCCTTAAATTCAAGTTTCTTTGATTAGAATGTATATTAATTACTAATTTTTAGTGATAATTGAATCCTCAGTTGGCCTTATAATCAATACCTACTTTGCCTTGTTAGTGTGCATGTGCAATTAGAAGTGCTAATAGTCTTTTAATGACCTAAGTAGGCTGCTAAAAGTTGACCAACTAATCTACTTCTTTAACTCATTACATTCATTAGCAAATAATTCTATCTTTTATCACTTGTCTAGTCTATCTTGCTCAAGATTTTCTTCTTGACACATGATTTTTTTTTTTTTTACCCTAACTTATTCTACATTGTCTTAAAGGAGAAAGAAAAATAAAGGGTGCAATAAAGGATAGGAAGGAATACACCTGATTTGGTTCAGTCTGGTTCTTTGGAGCTTTGAAATTTTGCTTGAGCTCTCATTGATTTTTTTCTACAAAATTAAAAATACACACCAAAGCAGTAATAGAGCAATAAATAAATTGCTAAAAACTTAAAAGAAAAATGATTAAAACTAAAAAGAAAAAAAACAACCTATCTAGTAGTTCTGATTTAGAGTCTTCAGCTTGACTTTCTTTGAGTTCTAAAGTGGATCAATCTGGTGCCACTTCAATTGGAATAGTTTCATGTTTGGTCGAGCCCTCTTTCAATTGGACATTGCTATCTTTTATAATCTCAAATCTATTCTCTACAGAATTCTCATATACTGGATTGCCAATAATATCAATTAGAAAATAAGTTTGATTATCATCAGGATGTTTAGTATCTTTAAAAACATTAAAAGTAACTTGTTCATCTTGGATTCTAAGAATTAATTTTTCTTATTGAACATCTATTAAAGCTCTTCCAGTAGCTAAAAAAGGTCTTCCTAAAATAAGGGGTATGTCATAATCTTCTTTCATATCAAGAATAATAAAATCAATAGGAAAAATAAATTTGTTTACCTTTACCAAGACATCCTCCACTATACCTCTTGGATATTTAATAGATCTATCGGCTAATTGAAGAGTAATAGTGATAGGCTTCGGTTCTAAGGGATGCAATTTTAGCTAATAAGGTTGGCACTCAATCTACTCCCTGCACAGCTGCTAGTCTTTTTGGCATCATGCATTCTATCTGCCACTGATAGCTATTTGATGCCATCTCATCGATCAGATCGAAGGCTTCTTCCTTCATTTTTTGGTTAATGATTCCTCCTACTGCTGCATCAATCATAGAATGATTAGTAGGAGATAAACCATTGTAGAAAGTTTGTACCTGAAGTCATACGGGTAGTTGATGATGTGGACATCTCCTCAACAATTTCTTAAAATGCTCTCAAGCCTCATATAGTGTCTCCATGTTCATCTACATAAAAGAAGTGATATCATTGCGCATCTTGGCAGTCTTGGAAGGTGGAAAGTACTTGGCTAAGAATTTTTGGGCTAGGATATCCCAAGTTGTGATAGAATCTGCAGGAAGAGAATGAAGCCAACTCTTAGCTTTGTCCCGTAAAGAGAAAGAAAATAACCTTAATCTAATAGCATCATTCGACACTCCATTAATTTTAAAAGTATCATAAAGTTCAAGAAAGTTAAAAATATGGGCATTCGAATCATCATGCACGTGTCCATTGAATTGGACAATTGATTGAATCATCTGGATCATCGTCGTTTTTATTTTGAAGTTATTTGCTCGTACAAGCGGTCTCCTGATGCTCGAAGCTGCATCGACTACAGATGGTGTGATGTAATCATTTAATGGATGATGTACTGGTCGAATAGCTTCATGCTGTCCTTCAGTCGTCATATCCAATCCTAGATTGATGTTGTTAGGATCTTCAGCTGCCATGTTTCTTTCTTGTTGTAGTCTTCTAATGGTTCTTTCAATTTTTGAATCTAAAGGTAGTAAATTACTATGTCCAGTATGTGTCATGCACTAAATAAATTTTTTTAAAAGAAATAAAATAATAATAAAAATTAAAAATAAAATTCTAAAGTAAAGCTAGGATCAAAATTTTAATATTATTTTAGACACAATCCCCGGCAATGGTGCCAAAAACTTGATGCATGCTAATCTATAGCTATAGCAAATGCACCAATCGATCAAGTAATAAAGTGAATGAGTAGAGTATCATCCCTAGAGGATTAGAAAATAAGTACTGAAAAGCTCTTTCCTATGCTTTATTTAGAAGATCGATTTATGAGAATAAGAAATTAAAGAACAAAATAAAGAAATAATTAAAAATTTTTAGGGAAATAGAGAGAGTGTAATTATTAGGATTTTAAATTTAAGAGCAATATATTACTAAGGCAATCGGTTCACCAACTCAGTCAATACAATATTCAGATTATTAGATTAATTTTATTTCATGTGACGGTGGAGTCTCCTAATTTATTCACTACCCTTTGGTCCAAGCGTAGCAAAACTATCAATATTTATTAATTACCCTTTAGTCCAGATGTAATTTAAATAAATATTAATGCATTAAGTTTTATGAAATCCTCTAATTAAAATACGCTGCATCCAAAGCGCACTAAAATTTCTGCATGCATATGAATTCTAATTTGATTCATAATACAAGGTATATAATCAAGAAGCAACAACATAGATGTACTTAGTCTATAACATCTATGTTCATCAGATCAATTAGAAGATGGTCAGTAATCTAAAAGCATTAAGATCAAATTTATATACTCCTCATGAATAAAATAAAAATTAAAAATAAATCATACTGAATATTACATCAAAAGAGTGGCTATACCTTAGCCTTAATAAAAGAAAATTTAGTTCATGATAACAAGTTCAAAAACAGCAAATAAAATAAAAAGCATAAAGAAATTAGACTGTTTGATTGCTGAAATTGATTGTCCGTTGCTCTTGGTGTGGAGAACTTGATGAAGAAGAAGAAGCTCCTTGATCACTATTCTGATTGCCGAAAGAAAAAAAATTAAAAACCCTTTTCTTTCTCTCATAAATCTCTCTTCTCTTTCTACCTCTCTCCTCTCTTTCTCTTCTTCTTCTTTTTTTATTTCTCTGACTCCCCTCTCTCTCTCTTTTTTTCACTTTCTCCCTTCTTCTATGGCAACAGTAGGTCCTCTATTTTTATAGGCTAAGAGATTGGTTTTCCACCAAAATCCTCTTGAAATTAAGTTTAGAACTCTCAAAACAACTCAAATTAGGATTCTGGATGATTTTGACCATTGGATGTTGATCAAACAATCCAAAAATCACTTAAAAACCCTTTAAAATATCCCAGATCAAGTCAAAATTTATGCTAGCCATCGGATCTATCGTTGGGTTGAATCTGGGCCATTCGATCGTGCACAAAGAAGGCTTCTAATCTTTAGTTTAACATCGGGATGAATCTCAGTCGTTGGATCTCAATCGGGAGCTGCAGATGCCATTCATCAGTGCATGCATGTCGGCCGTCTGATCAAATCTCAGTGAAAGACGCCCATCAGATCAGACAAAATTTCTAAAATACCATCTGTAGATCATGCGCGAGCCCGATGTTGCATGGACCACTGCATTCTTTAGCCAATCAGAGCGCGCTTCTTCATATAAAATTTTCAAAATGCCCTTAAGTCGGTCCATCGTGCGTCGTAAAAAATGCTGACATCATCCTGATGTCAGCGCTGCATCAATGGGTCAGTCTGTTGGTGCGGTCGAGCCGGGCAGTCTGCTGAGCCAATTTTCTGAACTGGTTTGAGCCAAATCAGTTTTTTCTTTTTTTTTGAAATTCAATTTCGGGCTCGTTTGAAGTCCATTTTGCCTGAAATTTGTTTCATCTGAACCAGAAAAATAAGATCTTCATATTGGTGGCTTTTTTCCTACATAAGATTAATAAAAGTATCAATTCCTAAAAAAATAAATCAATTTATTTTATAATTTAATACTTTTATTAGTATATTTTTACCACTTATCAGTTGGCATCAAATAGAGCTCCTAAATCCTAAATCAAATCAGATATCAACCCCCAGCCATCGAATCTTGACCAGATGTGAGCGGCATCATCCGATCGTGTGTTGGATATGCTGCTAGACTGCGAGATCTGAATGCATCATGATCTCCACCCAATCGCCATGTGACATGCAAGCTAAAATAAAAAAAATGCCTTCCAACACTACATGGTTAATTCCATGGACCCTTTAAGGGTCCATGCTTTTCGTGTCACTATCGTCCACCATGTGTTGGGAATATGCGCTCTTCTCACATGGATCGGCGTGGCCACTGATGATTAGCCAAGCATCAAGAAAGTACTTCTTAGAGATTTCTATGGAAGCATGATCAAATAAATCAAGGAATAGAGAAGAAGAGAAGAAAAAATTTTCGGAAGAAAAGAGCTTTTATTCAATATATTTCAGCACTCTTACAACCATGACCTATTTCTAGTATATATACTTTACAAAGAGTCAAGCCCAAGCTCATAGAAAAACTTTTCAAACCCAAACAATCCACATACACAAAATAATAACTCGCAAAAACTGAGTCGGCTAACCTACGATCGGATCGGCTCAGTCCCAGAGTAAACCGACCCAGTTGTGTATCATGCTAATAGTCCAAAAATACTGCTTTCTATTTGAATTTTTCTCTAAGATCTAACTGATCCAGTCCTGGACTGAGCCAACCCAGTTTCCACTGAGCCGGCTCAGTCTCAGAGTGAGCCGGCCTAGTTTCTGAACTTTACTATTGAGACTGATTTTTCTTTCGGCTCGCTTCCATCTTCTAATAATCTATCTTCTCATGTTTTCAAGACTTGGGAGTGTCACTTCTTAGCTCACATTCTCCACCTTGGTGCTTTCAAATCCTTGTGAACTCATCTCTTCTCAACAAACCCATCCGTGCCACACATCTTTGAAAGCTATCTTTGGAGAGTACCTTCATGAGTGCATCAGACTGATTCTTCTTAGTATGGACCTTCATCAGTTCCACTTCACCTTCCTCCACCAGCTCTCTAATCCTATGGTACCTCACATCTATATGCTTTATGCGTACATGATAGACTGGATTCTGTGCCAACAATAGAGCACTCTGACTATCACTGAATAGTATAACCTTACTATGCTCCACCCCCAACTCATCAATCAGCCTCCTAAGCCAAAAGGCTTTCTTTGCAACCTTCGTTATTCTAATATACTCGACCTCTATGGTAGACAAGGCTATGATTGGTTGAAGGATTGATCTCCAAGACATCGGTCCACCATATACGTAGAAGAGGTATCCAATAGTAGACCTCCTTGTATCAAGATTACCAGCATAATTTGCATCAACAAACCCTTCCAAAGGATCTAAACTTTCACACATCTTCACAGATTATTCTCCAAATTCTCTTGACTGCCTACCAAACACCAAACCATAATCTCTTGTTTCATGCAGATATCTCAATATCCATTTCAATACTTTCCAGTGTTCCTTCCCAGGGTTAGCTATGTATCTACTAATTGTGCTCACAGCATGTGCTATATCTTGTCTACAGCACACCATAGTATACATCACACTGCCTACAGCATTTGCATAAGAGACTCATTCCATGTACTCTCTCTCCTCTTCTAACTGGAGGCATGTAACTTGGAGAGAGACATATGGCTCGGCAATGGCGTCTCTGAAGGTTTGGCCTTCTCCATCCCAAATCTCTCCAGAACCTTCTGGACATACTTTTCTTATGATAAATGGAGCACTTCTTTGCACCTATCTCTGCAAATCTTCATTCCAAGAATTTTCTTAGCTGAATCCAAATCTTTCATCTCAAAGATGATAATGCCCTTTTCAATCATTTCACAGTATCCATGCTTCTACTGGCTATGAGCATATCATCTCCATACAATAACAATTATAGGGCATCCTCGTCATCTACATCCTTGACGTAGACACAACAATCATGTTCACATCTGCTGAAACCCAAGCTCAAGACAAAGTTATCAAACCTTCGATACCACTCACGAGGGGATTGTTTCAAGCCATACAAAGACTTCCTAAGTAGACATACCTTTTCTTCCTGTCCCATCTCCATGAAACTATCTGGCTACTTCATGTAGATTCTTTCCTCCAAAGTTTCATGAAGGAAGGTCATCTTCACATCCATCTATTCTAATTTCATGTTATGCTGTACCACCAGTGATAGAAAAACTCAAATAGATGTATGACGCACCACAAGAGAAAAAAATTTTGTGTAGTCAGTCCCTTCCCTTTGCGAGTATCCCTTTGCTACCAGCCTTGCTTTGAATCTGACTCCACCTTGTTCTGAAGGTGCTTCTTTCTTTGTGAATACCCACTTTGAGCCAATAGGTCGAGCACCGTTCAAAAGATCCACCAGCTGCCATGTCTAATTCTTCTCAAGTGATTCCATCTTCTCCATCATGGCCTGCATTCATGAATCATGATCCTCACTCTCCATGGCCTCTACATAATTCTCTGGATCTACATTAGCAGTGATGAGTGCATAAGAGATAACCTTATCGATGCCATATCTGACTGATCTTTTAATAGTATGCTGGGTCTTGTGCAAAGCCACTCCTACTGGCACATCTTTGCCTAATGTCTGTGGCTGCTCCTGCACATCTGTCTGAACTGCCGGCCCTCCATACTGATTTTTAATCTGAGATAATACATTTCTACCCAGCTCCATCTTAACAGGAACACTCCTGTAAGTGGATGTAACCTGCATACCATCATTCTCTAACTGGCTACTGCTGTTCATCTTTGTTTCTCCAATTTCATCTATTCTAGACCTCCTCAAAATGCTCTTCTCATCAAAGATAACATCCCTGCTGATCACTGACTTCGATGCCTGAGAGTCCCATAGCAGGTACCCCTTGACTCCTTATGGATACCCTATGAATGTCATCTTTTAAGATTTCAGATCCAATTTGCTCCTCTTGGTTGCCTCCACATGTGCATGGGCTGTGCAACCGAAGACTTTTAGGTAGCCAAGCTCTACTTTCTTTTCACTCTAGACCTCTTCTAGAATGCCTCCATTCAGCTTATAATGAGGGAACCTATTGATAAGAAAATAAGAAAAAGTTAGAGCATCATCCCAAAAGGACTTTGGGAGTGATGTCTACAGCCTCAAATTTTGTGGCTTCTCGGTTAGTGTCCGTTCATTCTCTCCATGACACCATTCTACTGGGGAGTCATCCTCACCATATAATGGCGTTTGATGCCATTTTTCTCATAGTACCTTCAGAACTCCAGACTAGTATACTCCCCTCCATTGTCCTACCTCAGACACTTTACCTATTTTTCTAACTTCTTCTCTACTTCAACTCTTCAGGCTCTAAATCAAACAAACACCTCTGATTTTTCTCTGATCAGATAAACCCACACCTTTCTTGAGAAATCATGAATGAAAGTAACAAAGTATTTTGCCCCACTTCTAGATGATATAGGAGCTGGTTCCCACACATCCGACTGCACTAAATCCAGCACTCTCTCGCTGTGCTTGGTACTTCTGGCAAACTTCACCCTATGTTGTTTACCAAAGATACATGGCTCACAAAGATCTATGCCCTCCTTCTTCAGAGCTGGGATCATACCTCTTCTATTTAGCTCTGTGAGCCCACGATCACTCATATGACCCATCCGATAGTGCCATAGCCGATATAAAATCTGCTCCTCCTGTGTCATTGCTAGCACCTCTGCACTATCATTTACCACTGAGCCTTCCATTTTGTAAAGATTGTTGCTCAATCTTCTACCTCTCATCATCACCAAACCTTCCTTAAAAATTTTGAGACATCCACTCCCAGCCTAACTACTAAAAGCATAACCTTGCTCCTCCAAGTAGCCTAAAGAAATCAAATTCTTTTCAACTCCGATACATGCCTGACATTTGATAATGTACGAATGATCCCATCGTACATCCTCATCCTAATAGAGCCAATTCTAGCTACTTTGCATAGATAATCATCTCTAAGGCTGATACTTCCACTATCAACCTTTTGGTAGGTAGCAAACCACTTTCGATGAGAAATATAGTGGTACGAGTATGCTAAATCTAATATCCATATAGTATCGCACTCTGTGGATCCATCTGCTACAACTAGCAGATCTTCTCCACTACTCACAGAAGCTGTATCATCTCTCTTGCTGGCCTTTCCTTTTTCTAATCTAAAAAGGAGACAATCTCTCCTCAGGTGTCCAGGCTGATGACATTTATAACATTTCGATGTCATCTTCCTTTGATCGCGAGCTTTGATCTGTCCTTGGATTTTTCTCTTGTCTTCTCCTTTGATCTTCTCTATCTTTCATTCACAGCCAAAATCTCAAACCTAGAATCTTCTTTGCAGATCTTTCCCCTTTGCTCATTTGGTCTGAGCACACCAACAACCTCTTCATATTTTAGGATCTTCTTTTCATAAACTAAAGTTATTATAAGACCATTATACAAACCTGGAAGAAAACATAATAGCAGCAATGCTCGATCCTCCTCATCGATCTTCACATCCAAACTCATCACCTCAGAACACACCTAATTGAATCTTTGGATATGTGCAATAAGATCTCCACCTTTGGGCATCCTCAGACTATACAGCTGTTCCTTCAACCATAGCTTGTTCATCATATTCTTCCCTATGTATGTGTTCTCCAGTCTCTCTCAGAGTCCCTTTATCATAGTCTCTGTACAAACCTTGGGCAAAATCTGATTGGCCAAGTACATTCGGATTATGCTAAAAGTAATTTTCTCAAACTCTTTCCAATCCTCAGCACTGATTTTTTTCGATCTTTTTTTTGTCAAGATCTTGTAGATCCTCTATTGAACCAACAAGTCTTTTACTCTTTGCTGTCATAGGATAAAGTTTTCCTTATCATTGAACTTCTCAAAATCCACCTTGAGTCCACTTGATCCCATGATTTCAAACAAATCAAGAATAGATCCCTAACATTCTTCACGATCACACACTAGTAAAACTATCCTTCATAGAAAATCTAACTAGCCCTAGATCCTCTTTCCAAACTTCTATATCACTATTCCTTCATGTAAACAATCTTCACCTCAGTCTAGAGACAACCATAAAGCAAACTAGAAGTTTTTAGGACAAAACCTAATGCAACATATCCTAGATGTAGTAAATCCTAGGTGTCTTCCTTCCTTCCATGCAACACCACTCTGATACCAAATGTTGGGTATGCACTCTTTCCACATGGATCAACGTGGCCGTCGGTGATTAGTCAAGCAATCAAGGAAGTACTTCTTAGAGGTCTCTATAAAAACACGATCAAATAAATCAAAAAATAGAGAAGAATAGAAGAAGAGATTTTTGAAAGAAAAGAGCTTTTATTCAGTATATTTGAACACTCTTACAACCTTGACCTATTTTCAGTATATATACTTTACAAAGGGTCAAGTCCAAGCTCATAGAAAAACTCTCCAAATTCAAACAACCCATGTACACAAAATAATAATCTACAAAAATTGAACCGACCTAGTTTCAGATTGAGCTGGCTAACCAGCGACTGGATTGGCTCAGTCCCAGACTAAGTCGACCCAGTTATGTACCATGCCAATAGTCCAAAAATACTGCTTTTTATCTAAATTTTTCTTTGAGACCTAGCCGACCCAGTTTCCAACTAAGTCGGCTCAGTCTCAGAGTAAACCGGCCCAGTTTCTGAACTTTATTATTAAGACTGATTCTTCTTCCGACTCACTCTTATCTTTCTATGACCTATCTTTTCATATTTTCAAGACTTGAGAGTACCACTTCTAAGCTCACACCATGGACTGCATGGTTTCCTAATGTCAGGTGCTGGAGGAAAGAGGGCTGGGTTGGCGCGATGGCTTTTCAAGCTGGGCTAGCATGCCAGCTAAATCACTTTGGGTTGGACGTGTCAGCTAAGCTGAGCATGTCAGTTCTCTCTTTTTTTATTATTATATATATTCTTTGAATCTTCATATCGGATCCATTTTAACTTCAATTCGCTCCAAATTTACTTCATTTCGATCAAAAAAATGAGCTCTTTTTATTGATGAATATTTTTCTTAAAAAATAAATAAAAATATTAATTTTTAAAAATAAAAATAAATTAATTTATAAATTAATACTTTTATTAGTATATTTATTATAATTATCACACACCCTCTTAGTTTTTCCTGGCATGCACTTTTGAGAGAGAAAGTATCAGAGGGCACGTGCCCTCTTACTTCTATTTGGCATGCGCCCTCTTATGGATAGGGATTTGAATTTGTTTGAATGAGTCAAATGAATTCAAATTGGTTGGAGTTTGTTTTCATCTAAACTTCAAAAAGAAAGGAGTTTTGGGGCACCAAACCACCTTATCTAGATAAGGTGGTGCTTGCCCAGGAAGCTATTTTGTTCGACAAAATTCTATGTAAAAGTGAGAATGGGGCACTAGATCGTTAGAGGAGTACTTCTACTTTAAGTATTTGATCTGATCAAAAACTTAAATCTCTTGGACTCTTGGTTTCCCATTTCTATAAATAGGGAACCTACTAAAGGGTTTAGCATGGCATTTTTAGAAACTACGAAGCCCTGTCTCTCCTCCTCTGTGCCTCTTCTTTCTTTTCTCCACTTCCTCTCTCTTTAGCCCTACATCCATGTGGTTGGGCTGATCTAAGTGCTTAAAGGTCGGGTGTTGTCTACACAAGAGAAGGAGATCCGATCGAGTGTAGATTGAAGTGCTAATGACAATCAGATTGAGGGTAGATCTAGATCTAACTTGTTGATGTCAGATCAAAGCCAGAAAAATATCTAGATTTGAGTCTGAGTGGATACTGTAGAGGTCGGGCGTGTGCGTGGCTCAAAAGTGAACCTTGATTAAAAGATTTGATCATCAAATCATGAAGATCTTCTATCCGTGTAAAGTGATGTGATCACCACCACTTAAATGCATGCTTTAGTTTCTAGTTTTTGTAATTAGATCTATGAACCCTTGGCTAGATTGGATCTAAAATTTTAAATTCCACTGTATTAATCTGATTCAATCCGGCTAGCATAAAAGTTCCTACAACGACCAGTAAAGAAGCTTATATGATCATTTAGAGAAGAAATCTCTTGGTTTCAAGTATATTTTGGATAGAGACAAGGTAGGTGAGTTAGAGGAGGTGAGGACAAACTAGTTGACCATCGAGATGTGACTCCATCACATGGCATGTTGGATTTTATTTCCCAAGATGGGGATATTCAACTTTGTTTTAGGTCGTGACATCACTTTTATGTACCATGTGATTTGTGAGATCCCCTAAATCTATCTTCTCTTATGCTATGTCAGACGAAAGAAGTAGCTAGCTAGTCGAAGGCCTCACTAGCCTATGGAATGATGTTGGCTCTCATCTTCTAGGAGCTTGGGTTAGACCTTAAGGGAGAGACCACCAGAACCTTGATTCACATAGATAATTACAATGGTTAATCACTTTGAAGAATAGGACTTCAAAAGACTGATGGTCGTTGGCTTCATAGAGGTGTGACATAGAGAGATAAGGTTGATACTGATGATGATGAGGCTCCTGTAGTAATGTCGATTGCAGATACCAAACTAGCAGAGCAAGCAGGGCAAATAGACATCGCTCCTCCTTCTTAGACTGGTCATCTAGAGAGCAACACTCGAGTACCTAATAAACTGGATGAGGATTCACTTGTCCAGAGAGTCTCCATGAGGATTATTATTTCAGTCTATGCAAAGCTTCAATGGTATACATTAGAGGCATGGTATACGAGGAGAGATTTTTGGAGGTACTATTATTAGTCTAAGAGGAGTTACCTAGACTGATCTAGGCCATCACTGTAGTGAGAGTTAATGTTCGTGATCAGGGATAATCATCTCACAACAAAAAATTTATCTATTAGCGATGGCTAATTGCTATCGCTAATAGTGATTTTGCCATTGGTAATGTATTAGCAATGGAAGACCTTTACTAATTGGTGGTCGAAATAATTTTGATCGTTGATTGCCACTATTAGCAATGAAAATTCTAGCCATCACTAATAACAACGATTACTGATGGCATATTTGATGACTAAATGCCATTGCTATTTATTTTCTTATTTTTAAATTATTTTTTAAAAAAATTAGTGATAGATTTTCTTATCACTAATGCCATCGATAATAGTTAATCTTTTTAAAAAATCTATAATAATATTTTTTAAAATATATTTTAATTAATCATAAATAATTATGGTCCCTAACATCTATTATAATTAAAATTCAAAGATAATATAACAATCATAAATAAAATACTAATTATATTATATTAAAAATATAAATTATATAATTTTATAAGTAGTATCAAAAAAATATAATACACCAAATTTTATAAAAAATCAAGTTGGATCCTCCTCCTCGTCCTCCTTCTCATCCTCCTGCTCCTCTCCAGTAGTTGATGGATGAGAGCTGGATATCTTAGCATTCTAAAATAAAAAAAATAAAATATTATTAATAAGTTTTTTTATAGAAGTGTAACTTTCAATATGAAGGTGTATCTTTCGATACACTCCTTCGACTCTCGAGCAGATTATTCCTACACATTCTATTTGATGATACAAAGATACAGACATCTCCAGCCCATTGATTGGATGGTTAGATTGAATTTTTAGTCTGTACATCTCCTTTCCTGACTCAAGCCTAAATATGTAAATGTTGCCCAGCTATGCAACCTAAGAGGGGAGGAGGTGAATTGGGTTTTTAAAATTTTAAAGCTGATTTTGAGTTACAAAGATTATGTGATGATATGCAAGTGATATGTGATAGGTATTTTAAGTATAGAGAATAATCGAATATCAAGAGAGCAAGTATATATTAATGTAAAGATAGAGAGAGGGGAAGCATACCACAATCAAATAAGATTTATAGTGGTTTGGTGCCGACCTTGCACTTACATTCACTCCCCAAGCTCCTACTTGAGAATTTAAATCCACTAAATATATTCAAACTGAATATAAGATTACAAACTTTCAACCCTAGCTATCCAAAGTTAGAATACTTATTTTTCTGATACAAGCCAATCCAATATAATCCATTCAAGGTTAGGATCAACCTTTCCTAGTCTTGAAATTCTTCTAAAACTTAAAACAACTCAAAGAGCAGAAAATAAAACTTTATGTCAATAAATATAACTTAAGCTCCTTAAATGAGCAAATAAAAGCTTTAAGAATACTTTACATAATAAAGAGAAAGCTTTTCTGATTCTTTTCAAGATTGTTAAAGATTTGAATGAGCTTTTGAGGGATTGGTAAGCTTGAAATGAAAGCTTCTTTGCTTGAAGAGGGCTATTTTGTTTAGGATTGAAATGAATGCTTGAATCTTTTGATTTCTTTCCTCCTTTTTAAGCTTTTATATCTTCAATAAGTGTTAAAGAGAAATCTAGACAAGTTTAGAGCTATTGGAGAGCTTTAAATGCACATTAAATATGGCCAAAATGGATCAAAAATATAGCCATAGTAGAGTTTTTCCATCGCAAGGGTCGATCCCGAGGTCATCCCCTACACAGGGGTCGACCTAGGGGTCGATCTCTATGATAGAAAGCCAAAAAATCCCATGTTCTATAAAATTAGCCTTTGGAGCAGCAGAGGTCAGCCCCTAGGTCAATCCCTGGCATAGGGGACGACCTAGGGGTCGATCGCTTTGGTGTGCCAGCCAAAGAAACCCATGCCATTTAGTCCCTTTTGATAGGGGTTGACCTAGAGGTCGATCCTTTTTCTTAAAAATTAATTTTCTCTCAAAATATAAATTCAAAAAATATAAAATTACTTTCAATAGATCACAAATCTTCTATTCTTGCTCCTGAGGCTTTCGAATCAAAACTTGATAAAATTATGATTTTGTCCTTGAAATATAATAAATCTTTTTTCAAGCCAAAATGATTAGTAATCTTCTCAAATATTTTGTAATCATCAAAATCAATTCTTGGAGCAACAATCTCTTCCTTTTTTATGATGACAAAACACTTGAGCATAAGGAAAGGTAAAACATGTAGAAGCATTGATTAAGAGTTTCAAGTATTTGAAGGAACATGATACATCACTTAAATATTATATTCAATTATTTGACTAACATGCATAAAAGGTAGTAAGGAGCATCATGAGTAGCTTGATAATTAAATTACTTGTTGCCTTTGTCAATTTTATTTTTGTTTATTGCATAATTTTGTTTGTCAATTTTGTTTTGCTTATTGTCCAATTTTATTTGTTAATTTTGCTTTGTTTATTGCCCAATTTTGTTTGTCTACTCCCCCTTTTTGACATCATCAATTAAGATCTTGAGAAATTTTAAAGAAAAAAGAGGAAAAGCCTCCTCCTTTCATTTTGCTATATGTTTTCCTGTTAAAACAAGAATTTATAAAGAAAACAAGATATATACCAATCATATAGGCCAAGCAAGACTGTTTACCGCATACTTTAACAAAAATTTAAACCATTCATAAGAGTTAATTCATCCAAATGATATCATCATATAGACATTCCATACACAACATAGAGTCATCAAAACATATAGAAGTCAAAACATAAAATCACATAAGTCATCAATACATATAGAAGTCAGAAGATAAAATCACATAAGTCATCAATACATATAGAAGTCATGGGTATCCAAAAAAAATACAACCAACCATGACTTAATCACTAACACATATAAACAACCAAAAGATACAAGGCCATAGACCAACACAAAGATGACTAAACTAAATCTAGTAGAGGTCATGACTGGATGCATCAAAATCAGATGAAGAGTCTAAAATATGATGAAGAGTATCAAGATCAAAGCCAGGAGCACGTCCTCGACTGTGAGTATGTCTGCCATGACCATGAGTAGAGGTGTGGGCACGAGCAGCTGGACGAGATGGCCCAGAAGCTTGGGAAGAAATAAGCTGGGTGAGAAGAGCAATCCCAATGGTGTCCAAGTGTCCCAAGGCTCTCGACAAGGACTATATAAGGGAACCGATCTTAGTGAAAATAGCCTCACTAGAATCTCTGAACTCTCTCCTTAAAAAATCAAAGCCACCCTCTAGAATGCCACGAAGTTTGGCTGTCTCTGCAGAAAGATTTGATATCTCTGAGACATCTTCTTGAGATTGGGGATGGGCCAAATCTAATACTTGCCTCTAAAGATCCAGGACCCTATCGGTCAATCTCAAATGACATCCCTCAAGCTCCTCAATCCATGCAGACTGAGCAGAAAGCATCTAGAAAATAGTAGAGACGTGAGGAATCAAAGTCTAATTAGATGGTCGGACAAAATGATAACTCTCCTCCTGAGAAGAACTGGCCATTTATCAAGATAGAAGATCTACCATCCGTTGGGATAAGATGTCGGCAGTCAACTGAAATATCCGATCGACGACCATCCTGAGATAGTCATCAAAAAAATTAGCAACTGAGTCTCTGCTCCCTGATGGTGGAGCCGATGCATCCCTCCTCACAGACTCTGAGGGACTAGCCTCATGATCAGATATGAATTGAATGTCAGGTGATGCTCTATGATCATGAGGAGATGAAGATGGTCCCACTTTTTTTGCTCTCTCCTCCTTAATACCTTTTGACCAACCACCATCAATCTTAGAAAAATTTATGTGATGCATTATATGGCGGTTGATTGTATCTATGTGTTATAATCTGGTGACAACCTCTCCCTTAAAACTGACTCCGAACCTCCTAAAGACTAAGATAAGGGCCATACCATAAGGCAGGTGAGCCTTTGATCTATTCGGTATCTTCCTCATGGCCTCAATCATCAAAGCAGGGAGGTTCAAGGGGATGTCAGTGATCATAAGGTACATAATGCATGTGTCCCTACCAGATAAGAAATCATGCCTGCCACTCCTAGGGATAAATATTTTGATAACAATGTGGTGCAATAGTCTCATTTCCACTGAAAGTATTTTTACTTCTAACTTGTTTAAACTACCAATAAAATCTCTTCCTAAAATAATTGTCACTCCCTCTTCTTTATTTAGGAGCTCCATATCAGTATAACCCTCACAAGGCAAGTGCAAGATTTATCCCAAATGAAATAGATCAAAGACTATGTCAACTCCTTTCACAGATGACCTTACTGTTCCATTGGAGTAACTTAGGTTCAAATAAAATTCTCTGACTAGATCAACATAAGCATTCTCCTTTAACAGACAGTAAAACTTTCATCCCTAATTTTTGATTTTAGACCTAATAGAGAATCCTTCATTTTTAAAAAACTTGAAATCTATGTTCTTCCCGAGTTCTATCCTATGGTCAGACAGACGTACCTTGCTTGGAGTGAGAGGGGATGGTGAGGATGCTGGAACAAGATTGAGAGCTGAGGTTGGAGCTGGAGAAGGCTTGGCTGCCATTCTTTTTCGGCGAGCATCTTCTTCCAACTCGCGAACCAATTTCCTCCTCTGCGGCAACTTTATCTTCGACGCCATTGAAAGCAAAGGGACCTTGAATCCCACTAAAGAGACTCAAGGAGAAGTGGAATGAAGAAGATTTTGAGAGAGAGAGGAAGGATTCTAATGGTGGTAGCCGACGATGGGTTTTGGAGCGAGGGTTTGTTAGAATCCTTAAATCCGCCCGAAAAGGAAGAAAAAGGAGAGGGATTTTGGGTCCTTAAGGGGCAATTTGGAGGGAAAAACTGGAGAAATGGTGATTTTCGGTAGATTTTTGCTGATTTAAGGAAGGAATAAATGTGGGGTTTTAGATGGTTGAACGATGGAACAAGGAAAGAAGGCAAAGAGCGATCAGCCTATTCTACCAAAAATTTTCAAATAAAAGGCTCAATGGATTTTTAAGAAAAAGACTAAAATGCCCTAGGGTCACCCCCTAGATCGACCCATGGCACATAAAGTTCAAAAAAAATGAAAAAATTCTAGAAAAATATAAAACTTCAAGGATGGAACTTCATTCATGAGCTTGATCAAAGGAAGTATAAATTTGAGCTTTTCAAAGGTTGAAAGATGAGAATAAAACTCAAGATTTGGCTCAAGATGATTTGATAGGAAAGAACTTGGAATCATAAAGATGTTTAGGCTAATGGATCAAGAATTCTTAATTCTTCTAATTTCACAAAATCTATTCTTACTTAAAGCCTTTGTAAATATATCAGCCAATTATTTTTCAGTACAAACATAATCAAGAAATATGTCATTATTATGGATATATTCTCTTATGAAATGTGCCTAATTTCAATGTATTTTGATCTGGAGTGTTGAATTAAATTTTTAATTAAATTAATGGCACTAGTATTCTCACGTCTTATGGGAGTTTTGTTAAGTTTGATGTCAAAGTCCTTAAGTTATTGCTTAATCCACAAGATTTGTGCACAGCAACTTTCGACTGTAATGTATTCAGCCTCGACCGTAGACAGTGCTATCAAATTTTGCTTCTTACTAAACCAAGAGATTAAGTTAACTCCTAGAAATTGGCAAGTTTCATTAGTACTTTTTCTATCTAATTTACATCCAGTAAAGTCTGCATCTGAATATCCTATTAGATTAATTGATGAATTTTTTGAATACCATAATCCTAAGGTTTGAGTTTTTTTTAAGTATTTAAGTATTCTTTTAACAGCATTTAAATATGATTATTTTGGATTAGATTGAAAATGAGTACATAAACATACACTACATATGATATCTAGTCTATTAGTAGTTAAATATAATAAAGAATCAATCATGCCTCTATAAAGTTTTTGATCAATACTTTTACCTCCTTCACCCTTGTTAAGCTTACATGATGGGCTCATCGGGGTACCAATGGCTTTGGAGCTCTCCATCCCAAATCTTTTGAGTAGCTCTCTTGTGTACTTGCTTTGGATGATGGAGATTCCTTCCTTTGTTTGCTTGATTTAGAGTCCGAGGAAGAATGTTAGTTCACCCATCATGCTCATCTCGAACTCTTCTTGTATGAGCTTAGCAAAATCTTGACAAAGAGTTTCATTAGTAGACCCAAATATGATATCATCAACATATATTTATATAACTAAGATATCATCGTGATCTTTTTTAATGAAAAGGGTTGTATCTACATTTTCTCTTGAAAAATCATTATTAAGCAAGAATTTACTTAACCTTTCATACCAAGCCCTAGGTGCTTATTTTAAACCATATAATGCTTTATCTAATTTGAAAATATGATTAGGAAAGGCATAGTTTTCAAAACTAGGAGGTTGTTCTACATAAACTTCTTTGGCAATATATCCATTTAAGAAAGCACTTTTAACATCCATTTGAAATAGCTTAAAATTCATAAAGCATGCATAAGCAAGTAAAAGTCTAATTGCTTCTAGTTTAGCAATATGTGCAAAGGTCTCATCAAAATCAATTTTTTCTTCTTGATTATAATTCTTTGCAACTAATCTTACTTTATTCCTAATTATATTTTTATTTTTATTTAATTTATTCCTATATATCTATTTTGTATCAATTATTGGATGATTTTTAGGTCTTGATACTAAGGACCATACATTATTTCTTTTGAATTGATTAAGTTTCTTTTGCATTGCATTTATCCAATTATAATCTTTTTCAGCTTCATCTATAGTTTTAGGTTCAAAATGAGAAACAAATATAAAATGACTGTATACATCTCTATGTAAAGAACGAGTTCTTACCCCATGTGTAGGATCACCAATAATTAATTTTTTGCGATGATTGTGGTCATACCTCTATTCTCTTGGTAGATCATTTTGCCTTGAGGTTGTTCATGTTGTTCTTCACCTTCATCCTCTTGTTTGTTCTCATGTTCTTCTTCATTTCTAATTATTGAGTCCTTCAGGGTGAGCTCCTTCATTTCATCTATAATAGGACCAGCATCATCAATACCTTCATTATTTCTTGATGGAAGATTATTAGTTTCATCAAAAATAATGTGTATCAACTCCTCTACTACTAAAGTTCTTTTGTTAAAAACTCTAAATGCTTTGCTAGAAGAGTAACAAAGGAAAATAGCTTCATCAGATTTTGCATCAAATTTTTCTAATCTCTCTTTACCATTGTTCAAGACAAAACATCAGCAACCAAAAGCATAAAAATATGCAATGTTTGATTTTCTTCCTTTTCAAAGCTCATAGGGTGTTTTCTTTAAAATTGGTCTAATTAAAGCATGGTTTAAGATGTAGCATGCCATGTTAATTGCTTCCATCCAAAAGTATCTTGGGAGGTTGCTTTCACATGGCATGGTACGGACCATTTCTTCTAGTATTCTATTTTTTTTCTACTATCTCATTTTGTTAAGGTATCCTAGGTGCTGACAAGTTATGGTCTATAACTTTTTCATCACAAAATTTTTTAAAGTCTTGATTTTTAAATTTGGTTCTATGATCACTTCGAATACTTTAAATTGATAATTCTTTTTCATTCATAATTTTTCAATAAAACTTTGAGAAAACATGAAAAGTTTCATCCTTATGTGTCAAAAAAAAATCCATATAAAACATGAAAAATCATCGATAATAACAAAACCATAACGCTTTCCACCTAAGCTTGTAGTTCTTGTAGGACCGAACAAATTCATGTGCAATAGTTCTAATAGCCTAGAAGTTGAAATAATGTTCTTAGATTTGAATAAAATTCTTGTTTATTTACCTAGTCAGCATGTATCATAAATCTTATCTTTCTCAAAATTTAATTTTGGTAAATTGGTAACTAATTTCTTTTTAATAAGCTTTGAAAGTGAATGCATGCTAATATGTGTAAGCCTACGGTGCCAAAGCCAACTAATCTCATTAATTTTGGCATTCATAGCTACTAGACATTGCATGTTTATCATGAAAAGATTATTCAAATCTATCATATAAACATTACCATGTCTATACCCAACAAACTTAATGCCATCATCATTAGGACTAGTTACAATGCACAATGAAGATTCAAAAATAACTTTATAACCCTTATCACAAAGTTGACTAATGCTTAAGAGATTGTATTTCAAACCATCTACTGATAAAATATTTTTAATATACTTAGAGAGAGTGATACCAATGTTACCTATACCGATGATCATTCCTTTGCCATTGTCTCCAAAGGTGACCATCCCTCCATTTTTAGCATCAAGTATGATGAATTAGAACTCATCACCGATCAAGTGTCTTGAGCATCCACTATCAAGATACCATCTTTGATTTTCTTTTTTGGATGCAAGACACACCTACAAGCAAAATCAAGTCTTTATTTAAGGTACCCAAGTTTTCTTAGATCCTTTAAGGTTAGTCACAATAGTTCCTTTTGGAATCCATATTTTCTTTACATTTGAATTATTAGATAAACATGTATAAGATTTATGTCCTAGTTTATCATATTTAAAGTAAGTAATATTTAAAAATTTATTGCTTTATGAATTTATAAAAATATTTTTCAAAATTTTTTATTTTCTTAGGGGGTTATAACCTAGACCGACTTTATCATAAACGGCCTTTTGATTTTTAAGAATCATATGAAGTTTATTTGAGCTCAAAATAAATTTTTCATCAATTTTAACATATCGATTTTATTTTTCAAATTTAGGTTCTCTCAAGTTAAAGCTAGTTTTTCACATGAAATACTTTCATTTTCTTTTAATAAGGATTGATTCTTTAACTTGATTTCTTTGTTTTTAGCTCCTAACTTTTTTAAATCATCTACCAAATCATAAAAAGCTTCTTGAAGTTCTTCAAAAGTAAATTCATTTGAAGTTTTAGAATTTACCTCATTTTCATGTGCCATAAGGCACAAGATGGCTTGTTCATGTAACTCTTCTTCTTCAAAGCTCGAATCATCACTATCACTCCACGTAGCCACCATAGCCTTTTTCTTGTACTTCTTGGGACCCTTCTTGAGTTATGGACATTCAAATCTAAAGTGCCCCGGCTTCTTACACTCATAGCATATTAAGGGTTGCTCCTTATCCTTCTCCTTGCTATGCTCTTCTTTTGTAGATGGCCTCTTTCTCATCCCTTATTTTCTTTTCTTTAGAAATCTCTTGAATTTTTTAGTAATGAGGGCTAATTCTTCATCTTGATCTTCATTTTCTGTTTCATCAGATTTCTCTTCTAGTTGAGTAGCAGATTTGAGTATGATTATCTTTTTCTTCTTGATATCTTCTTCTTGATGTTGTTTCATACTCAGCTCGTGTGTCATTTGTGATCCTAGAAGCTCCTCCAAGGATAAAACATTCAGATCTTTGGCTTCTTAGATTGCAGTCATTTTAGCCTCCCAAGTCCTTAGTAAAGATCTGAGAATCTTTCTCATAAGATTGCTGTTAGAATAAGACTTACCATGATATTTTAAAATATTAATAATATCCATAAAATAAGTAAATATTTTAATTATTGATTCATCATGCTCCATTTTAAAAAGTTTATATTTATGCACAAGCATGTTAATTTTTAACTCCTTAACTTGATTAGTGCCTTCATGAGTTACTTCTAATCCATCCCAAATTTTCTTAGCCAACATGCATGTTGAAGTGCGATTAAATTCATTAACATCTAAAGCATAATATAAAACATTCATGGCTTTTATATTGAGTTGAGCCATTTTCTTATCAACCTGATCTCATTCTTTTTTGAGTTTGGTTGATTCTACACCAACAATTATCTTAGTGGGTGTGTGTGGTCCATTAACTATAATACTCCACATATTATAGTTAAGTGCTTGTATGAATATTCTCATTCGAGCTTTTCAATAGATATAGTTTGATCCATTGAAAAATAGAGATTGGTTTGTGAACTACCCCTTGGCTAGAGAGATACCAACTTGGGTTGTCATAGATCTTTCGCTCTTTAATGGTTAAATCAAAATAGTACTAGAGCATCGGGCTCTGATACCACTTGTTGTCTAACTATGCAATCCAAGAGGGAGGGTGAATTAGATTTTTAAAATTTTAAATCTAATTTAGACTTACAAAGATTATGTGATGATATGCAAGTAATATGTGATAGGTATTTTAAGTATAGAGAATAAGTGAATATCAAGAGAGCAAGTATATAACAATGTAAAGATAGAGAGAGGGAAAGCGTACTACAAACAAACAAAGTTTATAGTGATTTGGTGCCAATCTTGCACCTATATCCACTCTCCAAGCTCCTACTTAAGAATTTAAATCCACTAAACGTATTCAAATTGAATACAAGATTGAAAACTTCCAACCCTAGATATTCCAAGCTAGAATACTTATTTTTCGAGTATAAGCCAACCTAATACAATTCTATTCAAGATTAGCATCAACTTTCTCAAGTCTTGGAATCCTTCCAAAACTTAAAACAACTCAAGGAGCAGAGAATAAGAGTTTAGGTCAATAAATATAACTCAAGCTTCTTAAATGAGCAAATAAAAGCTTTAAGAATACTTTACACAATAAAGAAAAAGCTTTTCTGATTTTTCTCAAGGTTGTTGAAGACTTGAATGAGCTTTTGAGGGATTGGTAAACTTGAAACAAAAGCTTCTTTGCTTGAAGAGGGTCTTTTTGCTTAGGACTGAAATAAATGCTTAAATCTCTTGATTTCTATCCTTCTTTTTGAGCCTTTATATCTTCAATAAGTGTTAGAAAAAAATTTGGATAGGTTTAGAACCTTTGGAGGATTTTAAATGCACATTAAATATGGCCAAAATGGATCAAAAATATAGTCATTGTAGAGTTTTTCCATCACAGGGATCGACCCCAAGGTCATCCCATGCACAGGGGTTGACCTGGGGGTCGACTTTTATGCAGAAAATTGAAAAATCTCATGTTCTATAAAATTAACCTTTGGAATAGTAGAGGTCGACCCCAGCATAGGAGACGATCTAGGGGTCGACCCCCTTGGTGTGCCAACCAAAGAAACCCATGCCATTCAATCCCTTTTGACTGGAGTCGACCTGGAGATCGACCCTTTTCATAAAAATTAATTTTTTTAATATAAATTTAAAAAATATAAAATTGCCTCCAATACATCACAAATCTTCTGTTCTTGCTCTTGAGGCTTTCGAATCAAAACTTGATAAAATTATGATTTTGCCTCTGAAATATAATAAATCTTTTTTCAAGCTAAAATCATTAGTAATCTCCTCAAATATTTTATAATTATCAAAATTAATTCTTAGAGCAATAGTAAAGCTTCTAAATATAAAAATTTAAAATAAATAAAAAAAATTTAGTAATAAAATTATCGATGTGATGATTTGGACAACGAGCCTAGTTGGTCACGTAGCTACTGGTCCTAGAGAATCTCCACAATCATATCATGGATGGCATCTTAGAAGCTCTAAGATCACTGGCACAGAAGCCTCTACATGACCTCCTCCATGTACGCATCGCTCCAAGTCTGGGATGTTGAGACCTATGAGGATATCGAAGAGTATCTAGCCACTAAAGGATCGAAGCTGTGGCTGATTTCTATGACCCAGCTCTTACTCATTCCTCTGGTGACCTTGAGTCATCCCTCAAGGTGAACGAGGGGCTAAGCGGATGGGTCATTGTCGTACCATGCAATGACATACTCCACATAATACGCCTACATAGTTCAGAACTATATTAGTTCTAGGATACATATCAGATCCTATAACAATCTAATAAATGTAGTTTGAAATTCTTATCGCGATCTATCATGACCTAGAATCTAAGTAATCACCAATCCTCCTAGACTAGTGTGTGGCCTCCCACAATCATAGCTGATTTGGTGGATAACCCAACTACCATGTCTATAATAAGTAAATAATAAAATTAAATTAATTAAATCATACGTATAAGACTTTTTACAGTTCTAGTGAAGAGTTTTGGTTTAGATTTTTTACCAGTTTGTCGGCCACAATATATACACCGATGAAGCCATTTGTATGCCTCATCAAATCTTGCTGGGTGGCCTGATTTTATGGGGCCCTCTGCCACTTACTGGAGTATTCCTCATTGCTCCACTGATCATAGAGGGCCTCCCATACATCCACCCGCATCCAATGATCTCTATAGGAGCTCCAATCTGATGTTGACTGGAAACTAGAATGCTCAATGGTGGACTATCGAAGGCTGTACAAATCATCCTCAAAAGTCCGACGGCCAGCCTCTTGGAAAGTTCGATGGCCAATCTCTTCATTCTAAGGAGTCTCGAATCGATAGTACTCCTGCAAGTAGAAACAACTGTATATTAATAAATAGAATACAAACCTATAGTGAATTTAAAAATTAAATATTTTTGATTTATCTAAAATATCTCCTAGATTGCATCATGAGCTCCAGATGGCTAGCTAGAGAACTTGTTTACCAGCTCGAACATCAAGCATCGGATGATGCTGGTAACCATATGAAATACTCTAGACTCTTTAAACATGCTACAAAATTGATTTTTAAAAATAAATGTTAACTCTAGAATAGCTAAATTATAAATATATTAATTAAAGTTGTAGTACTTATGAGTGGCTCTAGATGTAGATGAGCTTTCTATCCTCCGATCGAGTTGTACGTGCCACGAGCCGAGCAGATCCTCAACCATGACTTTGTGTTTGCTGTGTGTGACTATGGTGTCACTGGTGACCCCCTATCTTCTGAACCTAAGTGCAAAACATCTAATAAAAAGAATGTTACATTAGTTAGCAGATGACAAAATAATATAAATAACAATATCTAAAGTATTAGAGTTTACCGTCTGGTATAAGAGGTGTAGAACCATATAGCTGGCCGCATGATCGCTCTCTTCTCAAGAGCTCTATCCTCAGCTAACATGGCTCTGAACCTTGGAAGACATGATGTATAATATCTAAAATTAAAAATAAATAGATTTATCAAATTAATTATATAATTATGAATAGAAATGCAAGATTTAAAATGATACAAGATAAATAATTAAAATAATTCAAGAATTATATACATAGCACTACTTATCGGCCTCTTTAGATGACTGGTATCCTTCAGATTCTTCTTCTGATTCTTTCTCTTCTTCCACATCTTCCTCTTCTTCCACTTCTTCCTCTTCTTCTAGTTCTTCTTCTTCCTCTTCTTTCCCTTCTTGAAAGGATTATCCTTTAAAATAAAATTAGTTGGGTCCACCTCCTCATGTTGGCCATCATGTATGAGAATTCCTAGAGCATCGCACTTGGCATCTATTGAAGACCAATAAAATCCTAATACTTCATCCTCCTAAAAGCATTCTGGTAATTGGAGCTCTTCTTGTTCTTCGAGTGCATAATGAATAGCTCGAGACTTAACTCAATATACAGTCCGCCAATCTTTCCTTCCTCTCTTCCTTGATGGAAAAGGAGTATAATACACTTAAGTAGCTTGTTAAGCTAGCATAAATGACTGGTTGATATATGCTTTTGATCCATGTTTGGTTTCAATAAGCCCATGCCATATATCAACCTTCATCCCATTATTGTTATCGAACCATTGGCACTTAAATAAGTGACACTATTACCTCCAATATAGGTCATCTTGATCATTTCTTCAAGGATTCTATAATAGTCACTCTCTACCTCGTCCTAGTAGTTACCCTTTTCATATACACTATTATTTATTGTACTTTTATGATTTCTATATTGTTGGACTTGAAATTTGAAACTATTTATATTATAGCCATTATAGCATGTCACGTATTTTATTGGCCCATAACCTAATGGTCTCAGCTTCTTTTATATGGATTTGCCCTATTGCATGACCTGCATATCATAAAAAGCATAAATTAGGATAAATTAAAATATATAAAATGATAATGGATGCTTACCAATTGATGGAACTAACATACAAAGTTCTATGACTACTATATGGATATTTCTTCATCACTTATCCTTGGGTTGTTCCATCTTAGTATCTCAATATATTGGCTAAATATACATAAGATAAGTATACTAAAATAAGTGATTAAAGAGTTCAGACTATGATGGATACTTACAAGATATATGGGTTGACCTTCTTACAATTTAGTAAAATATATGTCTCTGCCTGTCAAGATTCAGTATAGGAGAAAATCTAGTAAATCTCGTACCCAAATTCATGAGCGGGATAGGCAAATATTGAGATCTCCCACTCTAATCCCTCACCACCACCATCATTATTTTGGCCTACTTGAGCTAGCTTTATCTGCACACTGAGATTAAAGTAGTGTCGGATTAAATTCGAAATTTCTTCTATTATATTAGCCTCTATAATAGAACCTCCGACTTGGGCCTTATTTTTCATTTTCTTCTTGAGATTATGCATGTATCTTTTAAATGGATACATCCATCTATACTACACTGGTCTTCTCACCCTAGCTTTATATGCTAGATGAATCACGAGGTGCTCTATGGACTCAAAGAAGCTAGGAGAGATTATCTTCTCTAACTTGCATATGGTCTCTATACTGCTAGCCTCAAGATTGGAGATATGGTCGATTGATAGTTTGATAGTACAAGTATCTCTAAAGAAAAGGCTAAGCTCGGTCAAAAAAATTTATATGGAGTTGGAAAGGAGATCACTTTGAGTCAATGGGAGTAATCGTTGCATGAAGATATGACAGTCATGGCTCTTTAGCCCATAGAACCTGCAATCTTTTGACATTGACATACCAAGCTAGATTACTTGTAAACCATCTAAAAATTTAAGACTTTTACACCATTCACAAACATCCTTCAACTACTCCTTTGTTAAGGTATAAGATGCTTTCCACTTTAAAAAATTTTTAGGTGATATCTCATGCTTGCATATATTCTTTATATCTGCTCGAGCCTTGGAATTATCATTTATCTTGCCCATCCATAAAAGTGTAGAAAATATTATCAAATATGTTCTTCTCAATATGCATGACATCAAGATATGATGGATCAAATTGGACCAGTACGATAATTTTTAGAAGATACTTTGCTTCATCCAATTATAAGTTCTATAGAACCCCTGACACTTCTACTTGTCAAATAGCATGCTAAACTAGACTTTATCTAGTTGGGATACCCTCTAAAATACTTGCATACCACTACGACATACTGATGCATGGTCCTTCTCTATCTTATTCCTTCTGAAACTATCTACTGCTTTCAAAAAGGATGATGCTCAAAAAGAAATTAACAATGACAATCGAACCAATAAGGCTTATGACCATGCTCAAGCCGAAATAATTTTGTATTCTCTATGCAATAGGAACATGTAAGATTTTCATGGGTGCTCCATCCGACAGCATCCTATAAATAGAAAAATCACTAATGATCTATATCAATGCAGCCTTCGTTATAAAATTTTATTTCTTTGATGCATCAAAAGTATATATGCCATCGGACCATAAGAATTTCAGCTCATCAACAAGAGGCCTTAGATATATATTAATACTTCTACTAGAATGTCATGGTCTAGGAATGACTAATGTAACAAAGATGTTATATTCTTTCATACACATCCCAGGCAGTAGATTGTATGGAGTAATAAAGATTGGCCAATATAAATAAGGGGCTGCTACATGACTGAATGGTGCAAAGCCATCCGTAGATAGATCCAGTTGAACATTGCATGATTTCTATGTAAATAAAGGATGGCAATTATCAAATTACTTCCACGCCTCACTGTCCGATAGATGACTCATCATATCAACGTGCTTGCGAATTTCTTTTTCATGCCATCTCATCTACCTAGTAGTACTCTTGGACAAGTACAACCTTCAAAGTCTAGGAGTGAGGGAAAGGTATCGAAGAATCTTGTATAGTATATCCTTTTGATTTCTACCCTCTTGTCTTGGCTTAAATCGACTTTCACCGCATATGTCATATGAACTTTTTGGTTGGTCCTCCTATGATATGCATCTATCTGCTTATATCCCATACTACAAGAAAATAAAGCATTAGTGATGGCTTTTTCATCATCGCTAATAACAAGTATTAGCAACAGAATCAAAAATGACAAAATTACCATCTATAATAATAGTTTTAACCAACAACTTTGGCAATGGAAGCTCCACCGTCGCTAATAGTGTTATTAGCAATGGTATTAAAGATGATAAAATACTATCATTAATACAACAAATATTAGCAATGGCTGTTAGTGATGGAAGATAAACCATCTCTAATAGCCATATTTATCGATAGCTAATTACAACCAAAATTTATCCCATTGCTAAAAGTCATTAATTATTAGCGATAACTAATTTTATTATTAATGATGGCTTTATTGTTGCTAATAATATTAGCAATGGCTTTGTCATCATAACATACAATATTAGCAATGGCTTTAGGAATGGAGGTTTAGCCATTGCTAATAACTAGTATATTTTTTTAATTTGATGATAATTTATTAGTGATAAAAAAATTTATTTGCGATGGTATTGCCATCGCTAATAGCATTAACAATGGCTATAGCGACAGTAATTGCATCATCACTAATACTTATTCCTATTTGTTTTTCGTTCCCCCAGCCATCAGATCCAACTTTCCCAAGCCCTGGCCGTCTCCTGCCTCCCCGCACGAGGCCTTGATCGTCTCTTGCCTCCCTAAGCCCTTGACTGCCTCCCACCCATGTATCTTTGGCCTAGCCCAAGCCCAACTCGAGAGTGGGCCTAATACTATCAGCCTGCATCCAATTGAAAACCAGCAATGCTCTATTCATAAAGAGGCTATGATGATTACCTGATGTGCCTAAAGATCAAGAGAGAGGAGATGATGCATTTCTATTCTTATAGTTGTAGGGCAAGTTTGGACGATTTGTTACATCGTAGGCAATTGCTTACAACCACCTAATGGTTAAAGATGTAGATAAACTTGAAATGCCTTATTTTCTGAAGCAGATCTGAGCCTTCTTCTTTTCCTCTTTTCCTTGTTTATTTTGTTGGTCTTTGATTTAAGTACTATTGTTAACTAGTGGCAGTATTTTTGGGCCAAGCTTGGCTGTAGATATGGCTCGGTCCGGCTCGGTCCAGTTCCAATCCTAACTATGATGAAAATTTTAGATGACTCATTTTTAATTAATGATCCTTATTAGCAACAAAATTTTAGAATTTTAGTGATGGCAATCGTATTGCTAATAATAAGTAATTTTATTTTCTTAAATTTAGTTTTATTATTATTAGCAATGGTAGGATACTTGTTAGAGATGATAAAATGCCATTGCTAATAAATAAAAAAATAAATTTATTTTTAATATATTTTTGTAATTATCATCGATAATATTAATTTATTTTTTATATTTTTTATAATTATTAGTGATTAAAGAAAATTATTAGCGATAGTAGGTTACCATCACTAATAAGTTTATTTTGAATATAATTATTAGTTATGAAAAAATTATTAGCAATCATAAGTTATCATTGCTAATAAGTTTATTTTAACATATAATTATTAGCAACAAAAAAATTATTAGCAACTATAATTTACCATCATTAATAATTTTATTTTAATGTATAATCACTAATAATTTTATTTTAATATATAATTATTAGCAATGGAGAAAAATTATTAACAATGGTAACTTGCCATCACTAATAATTTTATAGTTTTTAGCGATGAGGAAAAATTATTAGCAATGATAATTTGCCATTGCATAACCTTCTTGCCCTCATTTTCTCTCCATCATGCACCCTCGTTTCTCACCCCACACCCCCCTCCCACCTTGCTCGCATTTTTATCCCCCACCATGTGCCCTCCGATCCCCCTGTCACCACCCTCTCTTCCCCTACAATCCTCCTACCACACCCCTCTCTCCCCTACCTTCTCCTGGCTCACCTTCCCTTGGCCTCCTCCCTAAGCCCCTAGTTGCCTCCCCTCAGTTGCACTCGGCCCGTCTCCCCCCAGCTGCCTCTTGACGCCCCCGACCGCCTCCTCCAGCCCTTGCACTTGGACCGCCTTCCCCCGACTGCATCCGACCTTACCTCCCAAAGGCCCTAGCTACCTCCCTCCTCTTCCTCCCGACCGCCTCCCACCAGCCCCCTTACCCCAATCACCTCCCTCGACTGCACCCAGCCCACCTCCCTTAATTACCTTCCCGAGCCTTCAACCGCCTTTCCTCGGCCACCTCCCCTCGACCTGCCTCCCGAGTCCCCGACCGCTCCCTCTAACTGCACCCACCCACATCCCCTAGACCGCCTCCCAATAGCCTCCCAAGCCCCCAGCTACCTCCCTCGAGCCTATCTTCTTATGGCTCCATTCTCGCACCCTTGTTTCCACAACCGCCATCCTAACCACACCGACCTGACCCTACGCCCCCTACCCTACCACCTCCAGCTCGTTGCCTAAACCTTGTGGCCCTTGCCCCCCCAGCCCGACATCGTGGCCCTATCTATGCACCCTCATCTTCGAGACCGCATCCCCAAGCCTCGGTCCCTGCCCCTCAGCCCGTGCCTCCTCGCACCTTAGTCCCGCACGCCAGCCTATGCCTCAGTCCTGTATAGCAGCTCATCTTCTATTAAGAATATTAGCGATGGCATTAGCAATGACTAATTCCATCACTAAAAGTTAATTTTTATTTAAATTATTCTAATTAAGTCTAATTAAAAAGTTTAATTAATTAAATATTAATTTAATTAATTAGTTAGATGTTTAATTAATTAGTTAATTAGTTAGTTAATTAGTTAACTAATTAATTAGTTAATTAATTATTTAATTACATAGTTAATTAATTAATTAATTAAAAGTATGGGACTTGGGTCTCGGCATGTAGAGTACTCAGATCGAGGGACGGTCTGGATAGCATTGCAAACATAGAACCAAGATATGCCTTGCACACTCAAGCCTCGTGTCTCAGCTAGTGTCCAAGGCATCTAGGTGTCATGCGCACTGCATGCTTAGGCCGATGGTGTTATTTTTTAAAAAAATTTGCATTGCATGGAACCATAGACTTATTTTTTTGATTAATTTATATATTCTAATTTAGTTAATTTGGCTTTAAATCAATAATATTTAATTTAATTAGTTTTAAATTTTCATGTCAAACTTAAGAAGGGGTGTGGTCTGGCCTAGTCTGGCCCGTTTTCAATTCTATTTACAATCTCGCTTGATACTTAATTTGGAACCCCCTAAGATGGGATTTGTCTGGATGCCATTCTAATGTGCTTGCATGGCCTAGTCAACTAGCATGCTACAAGTCCGCATGCACGAGATGCGCATCATAACCATCCACATTTGCAATGATATCCTTTCCATGATTATGCTTTTAGGAATACTACACTCTTAGTTTAAGGATGGGCTCGTTGGCCTTGTAAGAGATGTATCAATAGAGAAATGCTTGACAGAGATACAATAGTTGCCCATTTATATAGAAGTGAATTTATGCCAAACTACAAACAATGGTACCTGCATGGAGAGACATGGGAGACAATTGTAAGGGCTTTGAAGACTCTACTTGTCCAAAATCTTGCTGATGTGCAAGAGCTTGATGGTGATAGGTTTGAGCTAACACATTTGGTATGTTTGATCTAGTTATTGGTGAAAGTCCATGTAATAATCTTTTAGATAGTAACTGCCATAGCCATGATGAACTATAGGGTTGCTATCATGTCAGCCATGCTTACCCTCTATAGGGTTGCTACCTCCTAGAGGGTAAACAAGGCTATAACCATAGCAACCTTATAGTCTATCATGGCTATGGTGGTTGCTACCTGAAAGTGTATTACATGGACTTCCACCAACAACCAAATCAAACTCACCATATGTGTTAATCATCTACTCAAGCTTGTCACCATTAAGCTCTTGCATATCAACAAATGTATTGGACAAGTAGAGCCTTTGGAGCCCTTTCAATTATCTTCCATGTCTCCCCATATAGGTACCAATACTTGTAGTTTGGCATAAATTCACTCCTATATAAATGGATAACTATTGTATCCCTATCTAGCATTTCTCTATTGACACATCTCTTACAAAGACAATAAGCCCATCCTTGAATTAAAAGTGTAGCATTTTTAAAAGCATAATCACAAAAGTAAAGGATATCATTGCAAATGGGGATGGTCAGGACATACATCTCATGCATGTGGACTTGGAGCATGCCAAATAACTAGGTTGCATGAGCACATGAATTGAGTATCATTTTTAAGTTATTATTTTTTTTTAAAAAAAATTATACTCCTAGTTTGCATCTCGAGGAGGTGGTTGGGAGCTCCGAGAGGCTATGATGACTACCTATGCGAGATGCACCTAAATGAAGGTGATGCATTTGTGTTCTTATTACTGTAGTTGCAAGGCAAGCTTGGATAGTCTAATACATCACAGACAATCGCTTATAGCCACCTCATAGTTAAAGGTGTAGAGAAACTTGCAATGCCTTATTTTTCAATGGCAGATTTGACCCTTCTTCACATTTTCATGTGCTGAGATTATTATGTACTATGAGATAAGGATCAGACAATGCCTAAATCAGGAGATCAGTAGACTAATACATTATCATATACTATTGGATGAGAATCATTTTTCTGTTCATACATTGCAGATGTTAACTAACAATCTTTGTTACACGTGAGTTAAATTTTGATCATCATGTTATGTTTTGATACATATTTTGTTTGGATCAATTTTTAGGTTATCTGCTTGCTTTGATTTTCATTTTTATTGAAAACTTATTTCACATAAGTTTTATTGGCCAATAAAATATATCATTTTAAATCTTGTATTATCATCCATAATTATATAATTAATTTAGTGAATCTATTTATTTTTAACTTTAGAGATTATTCATCATATTTTTCAAAGGCTGAAGCTATTTCAACCAAGGACAAAGCTCTCACAGAGAGAGCAATCAAGCGGCCAGCTCACATGATTCTACACCTCTCATACTAGACAATAAACTCTGATACTTTAGATATTCTTGTTTATATTATTTTATCCTTTGCTAACTAATATAATATTTTTTATATTAGATATTTTGCACTCAGGTTTGTATGATGGGAGGTGATCAGTGACCCCATAGTCACATGCAATAGTGACTGGCTCCTAGACACGGAGTCATGGTTAAGGATCCACCAAGCTCATGGTACCTCCCACTCAGCTGGAGGATAGAGCGCTCATCCATATTTAGAGCTACTTATATGTACTATAACTCAATTAATACATTTAGAATTTAACAATTCTAGAGTTAAAATTTATTTTTTAAAATTAATTTTGTAACACGTTTAGAGAGTCTGGAGTATCTTGTATAGTTACCAGCATCATTCAATGCTTAATGTTGGGCCTGGTGAACGAGTTCTCCAACTGGCTCTATGGAGCTCGTGATGCAGCTTGGGAGATGTTTCGAGTAAGTCAAAGATATTTAATTTTTAAATTTACCATAGGTTTATATTCTATTTACTAATACATGATTGTTTCTACTTATAGGAGTACTATCAATTTAAGACTTTTGGGGATGAGAAGGCTGGCTGTTAGACCTTCGAGAAAATAGCCACATGGAGGTTCTAAGATGGTTTATACAGCCTTCGATAGTCCACCATCGAGCATTTTAGTTCTTGATTACCATTAGACTAGAGATCCTATAGGGATCTTTGGATGCGAATGAATGTATGGGAGGCCCTCTATGATCAGTGGAGTAGCGAGAAATACTCCAATAAGCGACAAAGGGCCTGATAGAACTAGACCGCCCAACAAAATCCGATCAGACACATGGATAGCTCCATTGGCACATGTTGTGGCCGACAAACTGATAAAAAATTTATACCAAAACTCTTTAGTAAAATTGCATGTAAAATCTCTTATATATATACTTTAATTAATTTAATTTTATTATTTACTTATTATTGACATGGTAGATAGGTCATCCACCAGGCCCACTGTAGTTGTGGGAGGCCACATGCTAGTTTAGGAGGACTGGTGATTACTTAGATTGTAGGTTGCGATAGATCGCGATAAGAATTTCAAACTATATTTATTAAGTTGTTATAGGATATGAAATATATATTAGAACTAATGTATTTCTGAACTATGAAGGTGGATTATGTGGAGTACATCATTATGTGGTACAGTAATAACCCATCCACTCAGCCCCTCATTGATCTTGAGGGATGGCTCAAGGTCATCGGAGGAGTGAATAGGAACCAGGGTCATAGGATTCAGCCACAACTTCGATCTTTCAATAGCTTGATACTTTTTGATGTCCTCACAGGCCTCGACATCCCAGACTTAGAACGATGCACGAATGGAGGAGGTAGTGCAGAGGCTTCTGAGCTAGTAATCTTAGAGCTTCTAGGATGCCATCCGCGATATGATTTTGAAGATTCTATGGGATCCATAGCTACACGACCAGCTGGGCTTGGTATTCCAGCCATCACATCTAGTAATTCTACTAGTTGTCTCTTTTACTTATTTTAAGTTTTCATATTTAAAAGCTTCACATATTTAGGCTTGAGTCGAAAGAAAGGATATAGGAGCTAAAAATTTAATCTAACCATCCAATTGATGGATCGGGGGTATCTATAACTCTATATCATCGAATGAAATGTGTTGAAATAATCTGTTCCTTAATCAGAGGAGTATATCGAAAGATATGCCTTCATATTGAAAGATAAGCCTCTGCATCAAATTTTATTAATGATGTTTATTTTTCTTCATTTTAGAATGCTAGGACATCTAGCTCTCATCCATCAATTGCTGGAGAGGAGCAGGAGGACAAGAAGGAGGATGACTAGAAGAATTTGACCTAATTTTTTTTATTTTGATGTATTTTATTTTTTTGATACTACTTATGAAATTGTATAATTTTTATTTTAACAAAATATAATTAGTTTTTTATTTTTAATTATCATATTTTCTTTTGCATTTTAATTATAATAGATGTTAGGAATTATAATTGATTATAATTAATTAAAATAGATTTTTAAAATATTATTATAGATTTTTAAAAAATAAATTTAACTATTATCGATGGCATTAGTGATAGCTGAAGCCATCACTAATAATAAAATATTATTATTATTTTTTTTAAAAATAAAATTAACTATTATCGATGTAATTATCAATGACATTAGCGATAAAAAAGCCATCACTAATTATTTTTATTTTTAATATTTTATTAAAAAATTAGGATACAAATAGCAATGGAATATAGTCATTGCTAATGCCATTACTAATAACATATATTAGCAATGGCTAAGTAACCTATTTCTAATAGCCAGAATTAATGATTAGATTTTTTTGACCACTAATTAGCGATGGGATACCATCGCTAATAGTATTAGTGATGGTAAAATATATATTAGCGATAGCTATTAGCCATCACTAATAATTCAATTTCTTGTAGTGCCATGCCCAACCCTTTTGGTAAAATATATATTAGCGATAGCTATTAGCTATCACTAATAATCCAATTTCTTGTAGTGCCATGCCCAACCCTTTTACTATTTTGTTCAAAGTATAGAAGCTCTCAACAAGCTTCACCTCCTTTGGTTTCATTCTCTATATTATTGCTACCATCCTTTCATAACAATTGACTATCATATTAAACTCAGCCTTTAAGTTCAACAACTTTGATACAGCTGATAATACAATGAGTATTTCACATCCTGGCCATAATGGTTCATTGGTATCTTTCAGTATATGGTAGAAATTGCCACTACTAGCCTCTAGATTGTCCTCTATGTTTCAGTTAAATTTAGGACCATCTCCATCCATAACCATGTCTATTATTCTATCTGTGTCCCTATCTTACTCGCTTCTAACCCTTGCAACTTTCTTTCATATTTTTCTATGTAGGTACCAATGCTTGTAGTTGGGCATAAATTCATTTTTATATAAATGGACAGTATTGATCCTGTGATTGATTTTGATGATTGCCAAACTTTGAGTATTTATGTATCTAATCATATGTTTCAAGAGTAGTTGTAGGTCTTTCTAGATGTTTAAATTAAAGACATTATCCTTAGAAAAGACCTCCTCAAAAGAAGCTAAGTGAAAAGAATTAAAGAAGAATTTTTAAGCTTTTGATTTATTGGAGTCGACCCCAGGAAGAAAGGAGTAGACCCCTACACTAAAATAGGCTAAAAAAAGTGAAGACCTTAATTTTTAGGATGGCCATGAGTTGATCCTGTAAGGAATCCAGTATCACTATGATACCAATTATTGATGCATCATCTTGGCATCGCCTAGCTTTGATGCCATATTGCGAAAGCTCATGATCTTTAGCATGGACCATAAGAGATCTTTGACATTCTTTAAGATAGCGTATCATAGATCCATCACCTAGATCTATGCTGGGGCACCTTCCTCTTTGGGCTTGAGGGAGGCGACCCCTCTCTCTAGAGCTTCTTTAGGAATCTAGGGCAACTACTCTAGAGAGAAGAGAGAAGAGAGAAGAGAGAAGAGAGATTGAAGGAAGAAAAGATCTATATTGCTTTTACCTCTTTTAAACCCTAATACAACTTATGTATTTATACATAGCCATTAAGCCCAATCAAAAACTCCCCTGACTAGTCCAGTACATGAAAGCACTCATCGAGCCCATGTACACCCATGTCTCCCATGCTCTCATCCTCTGGATCTAAGCCCGACCCATACATGAGTTAGCCCCCTTAAGATCTCTCAAATCAAGCCTTAAGGCCCCTAGGATAAGTCTCTATCCTAGCCCCAAATAGATCCTCACGTAGCTCTGCCTGCATACTGAGTTGACTCAGTCTCAGCACTAAGCTGGTTAACCTAAGACTAGGTCAACTCAGTTTTAGACTGAGCCAACCCAGTTACATGCCATGCTGTAGTTTCGAATGCGCTCCTCTTTGTTTGGCCTGTCCTCTAAGATTTAGCCAATCCAGTTTCAGACTGAGTCGGCTAATCTGTAGAAATGATCCTTTTCTACAGTCTTGATTCTCTGACTTTGGTTTCTTGCTCCATCTTGAATTCTAAGTATCTGAAGCACCAATCAAGCCCCCAGAATCTCCGAAGCCAACACCTTGACTCCTCCCATGGCCTTCCAAGACTTGGGAGCACCATCAATCCTCATAGACCCTAGGGACAGAGGAGTCGACCCTAGCTCATTGGCATGCATCTGGCATGTAGAGGGGATGACCCTTGGTACCCATGGGTCGACCTCTATTGCACAAAAATAATACATAGAAAGTTGATTTTTTTTGCAACCTAGGAGGATTAACCCCTAAAGAATTGGACTTAACCCCAGAGCAGATGGAGTTAACCCCAAGAAAAATGGAGTCGACCCTAAGCATGGGACTGGCTATAACGGCTAGTTTTCTATACTTTTTTAATTAATCTCTTTCATTTCAAATGGCTAGTTCAGCCCCTCCAATTGTCAAATCTATATCTTCAGCCATTATGAAGCTCATTTAAAGGTGGAGAATCAAAGAAAAAGGAGAAAAATGGATTGAAAGAAGAAATCATTTAAGATTAAGTGAGTTCCATTGAATATCCATCAAATTAAGAAAAAGAGATGAACCGAGCTTCAAATTTAGAGAGCTTTCAAGAGACACCTTCCATAATTTCTTAAGCATCTTCTCACATTTAAAGAAGAGTATTCATGCTTCAAAAGAGCTATCATTTAGCCTCTTCTTCATACTTCAAAAGGAGTTCATTTTTTATTTTTTATTTTATACTAGATTTTATTCATTCTTATATTTTATTTTTTTATAAGTTTCTTTGGGGGAAAGAAACTTGGGGAATAGGCCGATTCAAGCCTATAATTGGATATTGTATAGGTTTTGGTTGGTCGGTTCAGAAAATCAACTAGGTTATTGGTGAATAAGAAAAACTAATGATGTAAGATTTTAGTTGGTACTCCTATGAAAATCAATTGGATTAGTTTGTGAGCCCAGAAAAATAAACACACTGTAATCTAGAGAAGATTATAGTGAAAATTTTAAGAAAAACAGAAAATGGACATAGAAGCGAGTTATCCTGAACCATTAAGAAAAACAAACACACTGTAATCTAGTGCTATCTTGCCTATATTTTCTTGCACCACTTGATTTTAATTCTTGCTTAGCAATTGCTCAATTGTAGCATAGATTCATTTGCTTATTAATTCTACTGCTACATATATTATTAACTTCACAATCATTTTGATAACTTGAAATTCAAATACATACTTATCCAAAGTTAAATTTGATTAAAATTTTAATCAACCTAATTCACCATCCCCCCTCCTGGGTTGCTATCTCTGGATAATAAGTGATATCAGAGCTGGTGATCTATTGTTAGTTGTTGACCTAACCATCAAGAGCTAAAGATCTTGACAATCTAAAATATTTTTTTATTTTTTAATGATGGACATCTATAGGTAGACCCTCACTATTTGATGGCTCAAATTATACTTATTAAGAAGCTAGGATAAAAATCTTCATTTGAGCACATGACTATAATCTATAGAAGATTATTATTAATAGCCCTCAGACATACAATGCATTGTTTGTTGATAAGAAAACAATGTACCTAAATTCTAAGGCCATGAACATGCTTTATTGCTCCTTAGACTTAAATATATTTATAATTTTTTCATATATTTCAGCAAAATATATATGGAAGAAATTGGAATGAACTTATGAGGGAGCAAATCAAAAACAAAAATTAAGCTCTCAAGAAGAAAAGAAAGCTTACATCAACCCATGTTTCATGGCTTAAGATGAAGAAAAGAAAAAAAGAAGAAGAAACAAAAGAGAAAGAAAACAATAATTAAAGGAAAGCAAGTCAAAGAAAAGATAAATAAGAAAGAGAAAGAAAGTGCTATAAATTCTTGCCTTGTGGCCAATGACAATGAGATAAATATTAATAACTTTTTAATTTTACTTTTGATGAATTATATGAAGCCTTTAATAATCTAATGGATGAATATTAAAAGATAAGGCTACAAAACAAAGAGCTTAAAAAATCTAACTTATCTTTGACTGAAGAGAAAAATAAAATTTTGACAAAAAAAAGATCTATTAAAAAATATGAAAAATATAGCCAAAAAAAAGAAAGATTTTTTAAAATAAATTAAAACTCTAACTAAAAAAAAATATATAGATAAATCTAAAAAATATTTAGTTAAAGAAAAAGAAATCCTTTCAAAATCAAAATATTCTTTAGTTAAAGAAAATATTAAGCTAAAATGGATATAAAAATTTAAATTTTTTTCTAAACGAAAATGAAAATCTTCTAAATGAAAAGAATAAGCTTTAAGGGATAAAATAAAAGGTTAAGAAAAGAGATTGAGATTTTGAAACAATAGCAGAAAAATTTACTCTTAGTTTTCAAAATCTTCAATCAATGGTAAATAATAAAAGGGCTATTTTCAATAAGGTAGAAATTATTTTAATTCTTTAAGAAAACAATAACATGCTAAAAATATGATTACTAGAGCTTCACTTAAAAATGATTCAATAGTATGCTTTAAATGCAATAACGTTGGTCACAAAATTTTGAAATATAATTTTAAAAGAATTGGCCACACCTTGGTTAAATAAATTTGGATTCCTAAAGGAATCATATGTACTAACCCCAATGGACCCAAGATTATTTGGATATCAAAAATTAGTAAATAATTTTGTAGGTACACCAAAAATCCAATGGAATAAAATGAGAAATTTTTTTTTAATTGGATGCCTTAGAAATGAAAGTGGATGGGTGATGATGTTGGTAAAATCTAAATTTTTCTTTCATCATACCATCAATAATTATTTTATTGAATTTATTAACTTTAATAATTTATTAATATGTATGCATATGATAATTTCTTTCATGTTTTGATAAATATGATTGATTTTGATGCTTGCAATAATTTGCATGTTTTGATTTTTGAATTAATATGCTCTCCTCTATATCATGAGTGAAATAGTTTTATCTTGAAATTCAGTATGATATTTTAAGTCTTTCCATATCAATTTTACAATTGATGAACCTGAATTAAAAGATGCTTAATTGGGTTTAAATATTTTAATTGCTAAACCTACAAGAGAAACTAATTTTTGATTTTTCCTCATAAGATGCTAAATTATCAAAATTCTCCTAAAATTTTACATGAAATAAGTACTTGAAGATAAGATATTCAATCATAATAATCAAGTGCTAGATGTGTTGAATTGTATTGCATCATAGATTAACCCCTAAGGATTCAAAATTTTCTTAGTTGAAACTAAACAAGATAGAGCTTATATCTAGATTTTCTTTTCTTATTACCCTCAAATTTGATTGATTATCTTCCCCAATTAACCAATTTTTTTATTCTTTAATTTGATTTGAATATTATCATTGATCCCTAACTTGCTTGCATATCAATTCCATCTAAATTGATCGAATTTTCTTAAATTGAAACTTCTTAGACTGTTTCTATATCAAGGAGTCGACTCAAAATTCAGTGGAGTCGACTCGTGGGTCAAAAAGCAATGTAGAATAGTTCTATGAAGGAGTCAACCCCAATTTTATTGAAGTCAACCCCTCTGCAAGAGTCAACTCATTTCTGAGAGGAGTTGACCCCTTTTCCATGACAAAATTTTAAAACCCAAGACATCCCCTTTTTCTATTCTTTCTATCTTTTGTATTTTGGGCTGAACCTCCCCTCCAAGCACTCCATTGTCAAATTTGTCCCTTATTCCCTTAAATTCCTTCCCATTTTTCATGATTTGGTGTACCATAACTCGCATGAAGTGGGTAGCCTACCGAGAGAAATGGCTACACACAGCACCTCCGAGCCCTAGCTCATCTTCACTACCTTCTCCTATTCGTAAGCATCATTCAAAGTAGAAAAATGAGATACAGGGAACTTCTTCAGTGCCTCCACCTTCTTCTTAGGTCCCTCCTCCTCCAATGGCTACTCCCTCTCCATCTCCTTTTACACGCTCTTCATCCTGGATAACATCCTCTCAAGCTCACGTTAGGGTAGTGTCTACTAGGAGGAACATAGATTTCTCATTTTTGGTGAAAGAGGGTTTTGAATTTGGGCAAAAACTAAAAAATTAAGCTGGGAGTTCTTTTGTTCCCTAAATGTGCTAACCTACCCAAATCTAGCAAGGAAAGTTTACTTAAATCTGAAAATTGGAAGTGGAGATATAGAATCCAAGGTGGAAGGAATCAAAATTATTCTCAATGCAGCAAAATTGGCTTGGATTTTAAAAATGAGGGCTGATAGGAGCATTGTAGATAAATTGGAAAGAAAATCAGAAGGACTTGAGCTCATTTTGAGAAGAGATGATGTTAATGATTTAGAGGAGATGAGCACTAATAGACTAAGCACAGAGATGCGCCTTCTCCACCATATAACAAGCTAGATATTCTTTCTGAAGACCAGATGATTTGATTTTGTATCCACAAGAGATATAAGTTTTATATATCATGTTATTCGAGGGATCCCTTTGAACCTCTTGGCACTCATGATTAGACTAATAGAGGATATAGCTGGTAAATCGAGGATGTCGCTATCTTGTGGTATGGCGCTAACTATCATATTCTAGGAGCATAGAGTAGATTTTGATGATGAGACCTATCGAGCCCTACTTCACTCTGACACATACAATGAGCACTCTTTACACTGTATGGGTTTTGAGAAATAGGGTATTCATTAAATCCGGTGAGGGACTCAAGCTCAGGCTTAGGCTGAGGCAGATAATCTAATTGAGGCTCCATTTATAGTACCAATGCTAGACATACCTACTAAGGAGCCAATTGAGCCAGCAGCAGAGACAAAGATAGAGACTGATCGTCTAGAGAGCTCAAACCAACCATCATTCATACTGGATGAAGATGCTTTGGTTGAGAGGCTATCTTCCAAGATCATTAGTATTGTTGGTGCAAAGCTTTAATGGTTTACTCAAAGGCACAGCATGTTGTGCCTATGGCTGCTCAGAGACACAGTCGTAGATTTGATCTTTTACATGAAACCTAGGTATTAATCCAGAAATATGAAAAAAATAAAATAGATGGTGGCACCTAGGGCTTGGCATTGGAATCAAAGATAAAAGAGTTTAGGAAGAAAAGCTCAGAATTGATTCCATACTTATAAAAGTTACAATACCTGAATTGATGTACCCTAGGATTTCTGTTACACCATATGAATCCTAATAAATCCAAACTCTGGTTGAAAAACTCTCCTAGGTTAACCTAATATATAAAAGCACTCATCGAGCTCATGTATACCCATGTCTTCCATTCTCTCATTTTCTAGATCTAAAATCGACCCATACATGAATTAGCCACCCTTAAGACGTTATTAAATCTGGCCTTAAGACCTCTTGGATTAAACCAAATCCAAGACTAAATAGAAAATTCCATCCTATTTTGTTTGCCACTAATAAGCTGACTCAATCAGAAGTTGAGCTAGCTCAACTGCATCTCATCTGAATGCTATTTTCTATTTGCCTGAGAGGACTGGCTTAACTATGGTCCGAGCTAGCTTGACTGTATATCCAAGCTAGTCCGATTGTGTGCCAGCTCCTTGTCTTGATTGATACTTCTTCTAGCTCTGGTGCTTTGCTCCACCTTATGTCCCAGATCTTCGAAGCACCTACCAAGCCTCTCAAGGTCCTCACACCTAAACCTTAAGCCTATAGAGGGATACACACCACCTCCATCCTAGGATAGCTCCTATCCTAGCCCTAGGATCACACCTATCCTAGTATCCTTGGAGCCAACATCCTAAAGTCTCCCATAGCCTTCCAAGGCTTGGGAGTACCATCAATCCTTACAATCTCTATCTTGATGTGTCCAAGCCTTGGCACACCTAGCAATGTCCTCATATACGATCCCACTACCGATACATGCCTTGATAGTCCCTTGTGCACACCTTGCCACTGCCATCCTCTTATAGCTACTGAGCTCTTTTTGAGACTTTTGGGATGACCGACTCCATCACTGAAGATCTTGGCTTACTCTTTTGTATCTTTCTGAAAATTGTAGACATCCTTCTATTTAACAACTGCATCAACTATCCTGGACTTTGCTAGAAAATCCACAACATTTCTATATCGACACTCACTACATACCATGACACGATCTTCTTAGAACTATACCTGACCTCCTGCACATGCCGCTCCACCAAGAACTATGCATCTTCGGCATTAGTACTGGAATATCTCTCCTTCTTCTGCACCCCTCCACTCTAAACTCGTGTCATATCTCTCTACACTTGTAAAGCCACCTCCTTCTGGTGCTCCATCTAGAACCAAAGTCCTCCTAATGCCGTAGAAGATCCTGACTCTATACCCGAGTCCTCCAAGGCAAACCATCCAATGCTGCACTGCGGGGCCTGTCGCTGCACCTCAAACATCGTTCTATCCCTTCGGATCCTTCACACTCTACAAATCCCTCCGAAATAATCTCGGATATACTGCACCCTATAGGCTCCTCCAAAATAAACAAGAGCTCATCTGACTCTTCTCCTTCAGCGACTGAATCAATGGAATCTAACTTTTCTCCTCTCTTGCACTTCTTTCAAAGCAGACACTTTCACTTAAAGTGCCCTGCTTCACCACACTTAAAGCATTTCTTGGACCCCTAACTACCCCTTTGCTCGTTCTTCTTCTTTTCTTTCCTTGGCCTTTCTAAAATCATGAGATCCTCCTGAAAGATCTCCCTCTTCGTCATTCATTCTTGCTACTCGTTGGACCTTAGCACTAATACGATCTTCTCATACACCAATGTCTCCTTGCTATACAGCAATATTATCACCAATGAATCGAAGCTCTTGGATAGTGAACATAATAATAATAAATTCTTATCCACCTCTTCAAGATCCATCCCTATATTGAGCAAGTCCATGTTCATCCAATCGAATTACTGAATATGCCCTACAACATCATCATCCTCCTATATTCAAAGGCTGTGTAGTTGCTGCTTCAGCATCAACTTGTTGCATATGTTCTTTCCCATGTATAACTGATGTAACCTCAACCATAAATTCTTGAGTGTTCTCTCCTCCAATATTCCATACAATACCTCATTTGCCAGACAAGCCCTAATCATGACACATGCCCTTTTCTCCAAGGACATCCACATCTTGTCTGTCATCTCCTCCAGCCTATTCTCTAAGGTCAAATCTAGCCCCATCTGAACCAGCAGATCCTCCATCCTAATTTTTCATATCGTAAAATTTTTTTTCCATCAAACTTCTTAAATCATACCTTCAATCTATTGTTATCCATGATCAAACTGAATCAAAAATAGCAAATAGATAGATCTGAATATTACCATGACTAGGGATGGTGGATAGCAGCCCTTAGATCTCTTTCTTCCTCATGAAGCTTGAAGAAAAATTTAGATCTGAATCTCACTACTGATCTTTGCTGAAATCTGATCTTCTTCCTCCTTCACACTTAATCGAGCTCTAATACCAAATGTTGTGCCTGTGACTATCGAAAACCATAGTCGTAGATCTGATCTCTTACATGAAACCTAGGTGTTAATCCAAAAATATGCAAAAAATAAAATAGATGGTGGCACCTAGGGCTTAGCGTTAGATCAAAGAGAAGAGAGTTTAGGAAGAAAAGTTTTGTATTGATTCCACACTTATAAAAGTTACAATATCTAGGTTTACATATCCTAGGTTTCTATTACACCACATGAATCCTAATAAATCCAAACTTCAGCTGAAAAATTCTCCTAGACTAATCCAATACATGAAAGTACTCACTAAGCCCATGTACACCCATACCTTTCATGCTCTCCTAGATCTAAATTCGATCCGTACATGAATTAGTCATCTTTAAGACCTTATTAAATCTGACCTTAAGATCCCTTGGATTAAACCCAATCCAAGACCAAATAAAAAATTCCATCCTATTTTGTTTATCACCGCCGAGCTGACTCGATCAGAAGTCGAGCTGGCTCGACTGCATATTGCCTAAAAGTTGTCTTCTATCTACCTAAGAGGACTGGTTCAATTGTAGTCCCAGTCAATTCGATCTCAATCTGAGTTGGCTCGACTGTATATCTAAGCTAATCTGACTATGTGCCAGTTCCTTATCTTGGCTGATACTTCTTCTAGCTCTGGTTCTTTGCTCCATCTTATGTCCTAGATCTCTGGAGCACCTACCAAGCTCCTCAAGATCTTCACACCTAAACCTTAAGCACGTGAAGGGCTACACACCACCTCCACCCTTGGATAGCTCCTGTCCTAACCCTAGGACCACATCTATCCTAATATCTTCGGAGTCAATACCCTGACTCCTCTCATGACCTCCTAAGGCTTGGAAGCACCACTAATTCTTACACAGCAGGCTAGACGAGAGCTGATAGAGACCTTCACATAGATGAGATAGGAGGCTAATAGGATCATCCATGACATCGCTGTGACTACAAGGACTTTTAGCAGAGGCCAGTCATCTGGAGCCACTAGATTATGGAGCCACTAGATTACCATCCCCTTCCCAACCTGGACCCAGTTCATAGAGCTCCACTTACCCTATCTCCTAGGATGGTAGGACATTTCTTGCATAGCCTTAGAGCCTCCTAGCAATCTACCATTTTGTTACACATAGGTGTCTTGTATTTTGACCATTCTATTGATTGTCATGACATCTTAGGCAAACATCCTTTGAAGTTAATGAAAAAGATATTTTTTCTAGAAAATTTGGTGTCTAAATGCTTTGATTAAATTTGATTAATATTTGGATTGATTAATGTATAGTTCACTAATTTGAAAGTTACACTATTGTATTGAGCTTATATTTGTAATTGGTTTTGTTTACAAAAGTAAGGAGAAGAAAATATTTTTAAAAAAATGGTTAGTTAAAGATCTATTTGAATGCAAATATTTAAATTTAAAAAGATAAATTTATGGTAAAACAAACTTGCTTACAAAATTTTGGGAGGGTGACAAAAATTGTAAAGCTTAATAATATAAATTTTGAAAAAGAAAGGAAAAGATAATGCTAAAGAATGAATATATATATAATATTTGACTTTATTAATTTATTTTTAAAAATAAATTTGAGAATTGCTCTTCCTAGATCTTTAAGTGAAACCTTCATTGAATAGGGGCAATCTTTTTAAAAAAAGTATTTTACATATTTGAATATTCATGTTGTTTGACTTATTTTGAAAAAAATTATTTTTTTTTAAACTTAAAAAGAAAAGTTTTTGATGAACTTGTGTAATTTGGTTATCTTGATATATTAGAGTATTTATATGGTCTTCTTCACTTGATTTATTTTTTTAAAGAAAAATTATTCATATTTTGCATGGTTTGATCATATCATCATTCGTTTTGACAATCAATTTATGTCAAGCTCTATTTAAAAAATAATTTGCATAAAAAAACTTGAAAAATACTTTTCATAATAGATATCAAACTAAATCTAAAAATTAATTTTTCTTCAATCCTTAAGTGGTATCAAACTTTTAAGAAAATCATTAATTGGACTAAATTTTAGTTCCATTGATATCATGAAAACTTTCAAATAAATTATTTTATTTAATTTTTAAATAATTAGTATCTAAAATTAGTATAAAAAAATTTATTTTTTGACTTTGATTTGAAAATTTGATATTAAGTAGAATTTATTTTCAATAGATAAATTTGAAAATTAATCTTCTCTATCTTTTTGGTGGTATAATATTTTCAAGAAAATTATTATTTGATCTTAATTTTAATTTAATTGGTACCAAGATAATTATTATTTATTTTAAATTTCAAAACTCTTGATATAAAAATTTTCATAATTGCTATCAAACAACACATCATTGCCTTGCACTCTGTTGCTTTATCTTTTGGCAAAAAAATCAAATCTAATTTCGCATAGCTTATATGATATTATTTAAGATAAAGTCAAGATTTTTATATCTTTTTTGGACTTAATTAAATGATATTTCTTAGAAAAAAAGATTAAAATTTAAATAGAATATCTCTCTATGATTTATTTTATATGATCTATTGATATTAATTCAAATTAACTTATCAAGATAATTTGATCTGAATTTAATTAATTCATTTTTTTGATCAAAAACTTCTATAATTGATATCAAATAGATCATTATTGTCTTATATTCTATTACTTTATCTTTGACAAAAAGAAGAAAATATCCTTTTGAATAATCTATTTTGCATGATATATTGATTTATATTGCATCTTAGGCTTACCTCTAAGGATTTGAAATTTCTAGTTGAACCAAACTCAAAGAGCTTATTATGTAGGACTCCTTGATTAGAGCTTTAGTGACCCTATAAATCTATGTTTGGTATTTGTATAGGATATAGCTCTCATTCACTTTGCATGTTTTCATGATTTCATCTTTATAAGCATCTTTCGAAATCAATAAAAATTAATCTTTTATGAAAAATTTAATGACTATTTGGATTAATGCTTGTTTGATCAAATGTTTAGTTTGACTGATGCTTGCACATATATATCTTGATTAATTAAAAAATTATCTTATGTGTAATACAAATGGGGAGAATTCAAAAAATCAAAGTTTTTGGCATTTACTATGAAAAATAGGGGAGAAAATATTAAGGAAGAAAAAATCAATAAATTGGAAATATCCTGAATTTGAAAATCTAATTTGAAAGAAAGACAATCTGAATTTAAAAGTTAAATTTTGTATCAGTCAAATTTCAAAATCTAAGCTTAAAAGTTAAACTTGTATTACTAAAGACCAATTTGGTATCAATTAAAGGTGCTTAATATGAAAGAAAAAGAAGGAGAATAAATTTAAAAGTTAAAATCTATTCTATAAAAATAATGAAAAAAAGAGGGAGAAAATATCATGTGATGAATTTTATGGTATTCACTTTTGAAAATAGGTGGAGAGATATTTGCTACAAATTGGAATTAAAAATATCAATATTAATCTCAAACTTTCAATCAAGTACCTCATAATTTTCTTAATTTGTGCTTTCATCTATTTGATTTGAAGTAGTATCAAACCAACAAATTAATTTCCAATATCAAAAATTATTTATGAATTTGGATATTATTCATATGTTTCATAAATCTAAATTGCATAAACATTATTAATAGTTTTGGACTTAAATTGAATTGAAATTTAATTCTTACTCCAAGAAATAAATTTCTAAATTAACATGGGTATCAACCTAATCATTTAAATTTATCACAAATTTTTCTTGATGTGCAATGAAGAACCATTATAAATTTATTGTTGCTTTAATACTATATTTGTTACATTTTTTATATATATCTTTTCAAAGCTTAATTGACTAAAATCTCTTAAAAGATATAAATAAATATTAAAAGTGGTATTAGATTTGAAAATTGTTGATTTACTTGAAAAACTCCATCTTTTGAAAATCTAAATTGATATCAATATAAATTCATCATTGGACATACTCAATTTGGTATCAAATGTGCTCAAGTGTATTAGAAAGCTCTATCCTTCAATATCAATTTGAAAAATCTAAATTTAATCTACTTACAAAGGGAGAGTGTGGTATTGATATAAATTTGGTATCAAACATGCTTATTTGGTATTAGATGTCCTGTATAGTTCAATTTTGATGCTCTTTTAAAAATAAATTTTCTAGATTTGATGCATTTTTATCTAAATTTTAGTTGATTTTGATGATATTTCTTGATCCTTCCTATGAGCTTTTTGATGTTGTCAAAAAGGGAAAGAAGAATAAAAAGAATTGTTGAGCATATGCTAGCACTCATATATTTTATGTCTAAATATTTCATGTCTAAATGCTTCATGCTTAAAATTCTTGAAGTACTTGAAATATATAAATCATGAAAATAAAATTATTTAGTAATATAAATTTAAGAAAAATTGGAGCATTCATGTTTATACATTCTATTACTTCTTGATTTATACTAGCCAATTAATTGAAACACATTAATTTTATTTTTGCACATATACTCAAAATTTTGCTATCATCAAAAAGAAAAAGATTATTGATCCCATGATTTATTTTGATGATCATCAAACTTTATGTATCTAACCATGTATTTCAAGAGTAGTTGTAGGTCTTTCTAGGTGTTTAAATTAAAGATATTATCCTTAGAAAAGATCTCCTTAAGAAAAGTTAAGTCAAAGAAATTAAAGAAGGATTTTTAAGCTTCTGACTAGTGAAGTCGACCCCAAGAAGAAAGTACCCGAACCTTGCACTAAACCAGCTAAAAAAAGTGAAGACTTTAATTTTTAGGATGACCTAGAGTACCCCAAGGACAAAGAAGTTGACCCCAACTCATTGGCATGCATCTGGCATATAGAGGGGATGCCCCATGGGATGATCCTTATGTCGGGGTTGACTTATGGGTTGACCTCTATTGCATAGAAATAATAGATAGAAAACTAATTTTCTTAGAAATCCAAGAAGATTCGACCCTTGAAGAATTGGAGTCGATCCTAGAGTGGATGGAGTCAACCCCAAGCATGGGACAGGCTATAACGGCTAGTTTCTACACTTTTCCAATGGATCTTTTTCATTTCAAATATCTAGTTCAATCTCTCCAATGGTCAAATCTCTATCTCCCACTATAATAAAACCTATTTTTTGTGATATAGATTATTCATCGCAAATAAGCAATTTTTTGTCGCTAATAATTATTAGCAATGGTAATTTCATTGCTAATTCTTAGTCATAAAAAATGAGGTCGTAGATAATAATTAGCGATGAAAATTTTATTTTCATCACTAATAAAATTTTTTTACGATGAAATATTTTCATTGAAAAATTATTTTTATTCATTAAATTATTTATGATGAAAATTTTTGCGATGGAATCCAAAATTTTTCATCATAAATAAAAGTTTTTCAACAAAATATTTCTATCATAAATAAAAAATTATTTATGATGAAAATATTACCATTGCAAATAATTTTTTATTTACGATGGAAAGTTTTCATCATAAATAATTACATCATAAATTATTTTTAAAAAAATTTTAAATAAATATATTTTATATTATTAATATTTATATTTATAATTTATGAAATTAAAATAAAAAATTTATAAATAAATTTCATCATTTCATTATATAAAAAGTGTTTCATTATAGATAGTATTTTTGATCAATAAGTATAAAAGATCTAAACTAAAAATAAAACTAAGAGAAAATAGGTTGTCGGCCATCAAGCATCGATAATATCTAGAGAAGGAGAATGGACCGAAGGGAAGCACTCCAAGCTCAGATCGGCCTGCTGCTACCTCATCAACTACATCATCTACTCCATTTGCACTATCCACTCTATCATCTATGATTGGAACAGCTAGTACTCGTCGACACATGCAGTCAACTCAGCAGTCCACTATCGATCCTCAACAGTTTGTCTCTATATCTTAGTTAGCCAGGCATCACGAGCAACATGGATGCTAGTCCAGGATGAGCATGAAGATGTAGAACTTCTAATCCTATGCCCTAGCCTCCTAACATAACAGAATCTCATACGAAATATCTGATCATAGATCTCATCATCTGTGGGTGCGATCGAGCCCTTTAGGGTAGGTTGGGATCCAATGTCTATCATACGATCCTAAAAATTAAAGTTATAGCTATTCTAAGTTTGTACTGGAAATCAAAATATCAATAAAAAAAATAGTTGAAAAAACTTACGTAAAGCTCCTGGCTCCCAACCGTCCAGTCTCCTGACCGTCGTTGATGGATCCGCTAGTAGATCTCGATCCTACCAGGAAGCTCGCTACTCTCTACATCTTTCTATAATTTGAGAATAATTAATATATATTTTTAAATAGCTAAAGAGTTAAAATATAATAAATAAAAATTACTTACCATCTACTCCATATGGTGAACAAATGGCCTCGAACCTCCATAATGCGAGACTGTCTATCTCGCCCGATTCGCGGCATTTTTGGCACATCGATCTTGCACAGTTAACAGTCAAATTAGTTAGTAAGTAACTAAATTTAAAAATAAATAATTTAATTATGAAATTCTAAATAAAAAAAAATTATTTGATATGCTAGATCCTCATATGTGCGGCATATGACAGCCCAGTCCTTGATACTAATGCTATCATATGGCCACTGCTGCACTACCTCCACCCCTTGGTCATGCACTACAGCATACCAGTGGCGATGAATGCGATGTCGATACTCCTTGAAATATAAGCATAAATGATCATCTATAGCTCACCGCATGCGATCATGCTCAAAATCAATAATCTCAATATAGCTTGCTAATAATAAATATTATAAGAATATAGTGTTAATTAAATATTTAAATAAATATTATTGTACCTATAAGTGGCTATAGAAGATCTCTCTTTGAGGTCGTGTAACCTGATGCCTATCGAAGAATGTTGTCGGGGCATAGCTATGACAAATGATGCCCAGCTCATTCTGCCATGGCTCGCACCATCCCCTAATAGGCCTGGTGTAGCTTGGCAAAATCTCGATGCGGAGATGGTGTCCCTCATGCTCGCATCTCCAATGCTCAAGGGCAAGGTTCTTCGATGGACCTCGCCCTCACCTCACCATCGATAGAGAATGGCCTAAAAAATAATGAATAAAATATTAATATGATATCCATCTATAAATGTAATATTTAGGTAGATTAAAATCAAATTTTATTATGCAAAAAATATGAAAATACCAGTCAGGGCCGGCTCACTTGAACCCACCTCACTCAGACCCACCTCTACAAGGCCCTCTAGCAACTCTGATGGTGCAGCAGTGGAAATGAGGAAAGGCTCAGGGGTAGGCTGGAAACTCGAACATCATCATCTTGCTCCCGGTGCCATACCTGCAATGCTTAAACTATGCATATAATTAACTTGACATATAAATAAATATAATAATGAATAATAATAGTGAAAAACACATAAATGCTAATGAATAGAATTATATTGCATACCATTATTGCAAGAGAAGATTCAATAAAGAATACAGATCTACTTATCAATATTCATATCCTCCTCAATTTCTAAATCCTCCTCTGAATCACAATAATCAATTAATATATCATCTTCTATCTCATCGTCATCTATGAACTGATCGACGCCCTTCAAATTATCAAGATTAAATACAAAATCATCTTCAACTTCATTGGACGATAGATCAGCCCTATTCAAAGGAGCTGGCATAAGTTCTTCATCAACAAGGTGCTTGGTCAATGTTGATTCTTCCTCTTGAAAAGCATTCTCTTCATGTAAATTTGAATTATCGTCCATCTCTAGTTGGGTTGGTATGTCATATACGTCTCTAGGTATTATTCTTTGTATGACATGCCAATCACCTTGATATTTTGGATTTTTTAAATATATTACTTATTTTGTTTGAGTTGCTAATATATACGGCTCATTCTGGTACCATGTTCATACAAAATTTATACTGATAAAGTATGGATTCATATGAATATCGATCTTCTTATTACTAATATCCCACCATTCACACTGAAACAAGAATACCAAATTTTTGGACTCATACTTCAATTTTATGATATCTATCAATACACCAAGATATTCAATCTCCTCTTCTTCTTCACATCCTATCATAGCAATCCCACTATTCTGGATCCATCTTTGCATCTCAACCTCTCTTGTATGAAATCTGATTCCTCCAACGATACAGGATATGTAGTAGCTAACCCTTCGATCGGGACCACATGCTAAATTATACAACTCATTGTTCGCAACCTCTTCTTTATTGAAATACTTAGATTTCATCTACAATATAGCATAAAAAATTATGTCAATATTAGTAATTAATTATATAATTATAAAAATATAATATAATACTAGTGAAACTTACATGGTTTTCAAATCATTTTGCAAATTTCGTCCTATGTCGATCATCAACATTTATATTATTCTCTCTGAATAGTATATTTTTGTGCTCACTATAATAAATCATGACTTTTAATTTTATATCGACATGAAAAAATTAGTTAAAATACTAAAATTATGCTATGATAATACTTACTCAATTAAATCTTCAATTTTTCATAATTATTTAGAATATAGAAGTGTACCTTGGATAGCTCATTCATGTCCATAAACTCATATCTTCTTCCATCCATGAGTCAAACCATTTGTTTGAATATGGACAGTATTGATTCATCATCATCCCATTCACAGTCAGCGTTACAATCTGCATGATTGAATCTTATTTCAATATCATCAAGATACATCGAGTAGAATGTGAGACACTTCATAGCTATGTATGCTTCCACTATGGATCCTTCAGGTCATGCCTTATTGCGCAGATACTTTTTTAAGATACACAAGAATCTGCAAATAAAAAATAATTTAAAGAGTTATAATACATTTACATCTTACAACTAATATGTCAAAGAGATTATAATTTTTTTAGCTTTCAATAGGATACATCCACCGGTAATGTACCTAACCGATCAGAAGAGCTTTCTTTGGAAGATGAACAGCCAGATATACCATAACATCAAAAAATGATGGTGGAAAAATATTTTCTAACTTACAAAGAATGAGCATAATATCCTTCTCAAACTTTTTAATTAAGTTAATTTTCAACTTTTGGCAATACAGTTCTCAAAAAAAAACTCCCAACTCAATCAATGCAGCTTGAACATCGCCACTCAGATAGCCATGCATCACCACAGGAAGCAAGCATTGCATCATCACATGGGAGTCATGACTTTTCATGCCAGAGATATGCCGTCATTGATGCCAACACATCATGATACATTTGAAGTATAAGCATCAAGAAACTTCATGATTTTGAACCATCCATAGAAACTCTTCTTCTCCTCGCCAAATAGTGAATAACATGCAGGTGGCATAAAAAATTTATCACCTCGATGAACTAAATGCAATTTTGATTGGATTTTCATTTCTTGCACATCAAGATGAGCTTTTGAATTATCTTTTATTTTTCCTACAATGTTTAACACTGTACCGATGATATTATTACAAATATTCTTCTTAATGTGCATTACATCTAGGTTATGATGAAGTAATAGCTGCTTTCGGTATGATAGTTTGAAAAATAGGCTTTGCTTCATCCAATTCAGCTTAGCTTCAGTATGCTTTCACTTGTGAGTATCTGATGTTCTTTCAAATTTCACATTTCTAATGACTTCAAGTTGTTCTAATACTTCCACTCTACTTAACTCTTTAGGTGGCGAACATCAATCAAACTTGCCATCAAAATATTGGTTATAACGGGTCCTCCAAGAGTAATTAGCAGGTAGAAACCACCAATGACCTATGAAGCAGATTTTTCTTCCATGCTTTAAATATAAGGAGGACGTATCCTTGTTGCATATTGGACATGCCAGATATCCTTTGGTACTCTATCCAGATAAGTTTCTATATGTAGGAAAATCATTTATCGCCCATAAAATTGATGCATGCAACTTAAAATTTCTTTGACTGGTAGAATCATATGTCTATATTCCATTTTTTCATAGCTCCTTTAGATCATCGATTAAGGATCATAGATATACATCAATTTTATTATCTGGTGATTTTGGACCTGAAATCAATAGTGACATAAAAATAAATGGTTGTTTCATGCATTTTCAAGATGACACATTATATACAACTAGCATCACAAGCCATATGCCGTAGGAAGTACTCAAATTATCAAAAGGATTAAATCCATCTATCGCTAGACCAAGCCGGATATTGTGCGGGTTACTCACAAATAGTAGATACTTTGCATCGAAGTCTTTCTATACTATAAAGTTAGCCAGGTGGCTAAATATGTTCTCCTCCGAAACCCACTGTTCATGATGCCATCTCATTTTTTTAGCTATCTTTATGGACATATACAACCTTTGAAGTCTTGGAATCAATGAAAAATACCTTAAAACCTTATGAGGTATCTTCTTTCCTTTCCTATTATCAGTTTTGTACCTAGGCTCACCACATTGCAAACATTCACTTGCTTGTTCGTTCTCCTTGTAAGATAATATACAATCATTTTTGTAGGCATGTATAGAAATATAGCCAAGTTCCAATTTCCGCATATATGTTTTTGTTTCAGTATATGATTTCAAAAGTGTTGATCCATCGGGAAGAGCTACTTTAATCAATGCCAAATTTTGATCAAATGACTTCTAACTCCATCGATTCATAGTTTTAATATGAAGCAATTTGATCAAAAACTCTAACTTGGAGAACTTCGCACAATTTGGATAGAGTGGCTCTTGTGCATCCCGAACAAGCTTTGCAAACTATTCAGAAGTCCGTTCTACCACATCAATATTGTATTCATTATCGGAACTGCCTTGAGATGCACTAGTACTTATGGATACATTTGAGGTAACACCTTGATGTAAATCATCCAATAGTGAACCTATACCATCATGTTCGATAGGTTCAGCAACATCAATATCATCATCGATATCATCATCATCATACACAACTTCATTCAGATCACCCTTCCCATACCATATCCAGCGAGTATACTTCTTGTCCATACCAAAACATAGCGGATGCTCCTCAATAAGTGATATGTGATGATATACCATACTAACACATCTTTTACATGGATACTTTATCCGACTGGCACTATCAGCCTTATACCATGCAAATTCAATAAAATCTCGAACACTTTTTCGATATTCAGGCAAAAAAATATTCCTAGCATTCATCCAACTTTTCTCGATATCCATTTGACAACAAAGAATAATGATTCATGAATCCTAACTCCACCAACTCCTTCCTAATAGGTGTGGTCCTATCCTTTTCAAAAATGCATCACTTTTATTATTGCCATAGCTTTGTTCTTTGTTCTATATCTGGAAAAAATCTGACAGCATCTTCCTATAGTTCTCCAAATATACAATATAGATGGATCATATTTTAACCATATCTGATATGTACCCCAAAAACAAATGAGATAACTATGATGGAATTTCTCATAATAGAATAAAGAACACCATGACAACGATAAAATATTGATGCATTTATGAACTGTCCAAATCGGAACATCCAAAAATCATTCATAGAGTTCATTTTGGGGATCCTAGGATTGACTCTTGAATAGGAGTCTAAGGTTAGATCAATGCATCAATTAAATCATCACCAAATCGGATCCCAAACTAGATCCTAGACCGAATCCTGACTCAGATCCCAATTTGAATATCGATTGAGATCCGATCCAGATCATAACCCGAATCCCAAATCAGATCCCGAACATGATCCTAGATCGAATCTCGGACTAAATCCTGACCTAGATCCAACTTGAGATCTGACCTGAATTCTGATTAAGATCTGACCCAAATCTTGACCTAAATCCCAGACCATATTCCAAATAGGATCCCAGATCGAATTTCAAACCGAATCTTGGACAAGATCCCAACTCAGATCCCTGATCGAAACCCAATCCGAATCTCAGACCAGATAGTTTATATGAATTATAAATTAAAACCTTCGACTAATACAAATTAAAATATTAAATCATAATCATAATGAAATACATGGGCTAAACAAATAAAAAGATTAAACTATAACAAGTAAAAGTATAAAAATATAATTAAAAACTTAACTATTTTAATTATAAAAAACTTATTATTATTATTAATATAATTGATTATTATTACTATTCCTATTATTGCTACTTTTACTCTTATTATTATTTTCATTATTACTACTACTTTTACTCTTACTATTATTATTACTATTATCATTATATTTATGTTTACTATTATTATTATTATTATTCTAACTACTACTATTACTATTATTATTACCATTATTATTATTATTACTATTATTATTATTCTCATTATTATTACTACTTTCTCTTATTATTATAATTATCATCATCATCATCATCATTATCATCATTATTATTCTTACTATTACTATTACTATTATTATTATTACTACTATTATTAATATTATTATTATTACTATTTTTACTATTATTATTATTATTATTATGATTATTATTACTATTATTATTATTTTTAATTTTATTATTTATTAAAATTTAAAAATTGATTAAGCACTAACCCAACACCCTACGGCCCCTCCAGCCCCCACCCCTAGTGGGGACCCTCCGCTGCCCACCACCCGTGGCCCCCCATCTGACCCATCACCATCGTCCCTCCATGCCCCACCCCTCACGGACCCCCACCCCCTGCGGCGCCACTCCTCTGAACACCGTCGCAACCCTCCACCCTCTGCGGCACCCCTCTGCCGCCCACCACCAATGCCCGCGGCCCCCCAACCCATTTCGGCACTCCTCCACCACCACCATCGATGCCTATGGCCCCCAAACCCATCCCATCACCACCGCCCTATGGCCCTGCTGTTAGATATGTGTGTCCTAAAAACTAGATTGGCTGATACTTGTAATACACTTCTAAGGATAAAATTATAATTTTGACTCTAAATAATAAAATAGATATTTTCTATCATAGTATATTTTTGAAAGTGTCTGTGACACATCCCTTGAGTTAATGGTAATGATAATTCATATTTTCAAGAGTTGAAAATTTAAGACATGAATTTTTATTATTAACTCATAAAATGCTCTCGACCATAGGATCATCATAAGGATGGTGATTGATCCAAAAGGTTGCTGTACGATTGCTTCTTTAGGATGGATGAGTCTTGAATCTATGGTGTAGAGATACCGAAGCGAGAGTATAGGTACTCATTAGAGAATGAGGGCACTGAACGTGACCACCTCGAGCAGTCGTGAGGAAGTCTACCTTCTCATCAATGACTGGCTCAAAGCTATAGTGGTGTGTCTGGTTCTTTAATCTGAGGTGCATCGATAGTTTATCTTGAGGGTGTTATAGTTTGACTACACCATAACTCGATCTTCTAGCCATTCAAAACCCTGAGATGTATGTTGGCTATAGCATGTTCATTATAGAAATTGAATTGCACCAATAAGGGATCTATCTATCTCGGTAGATAAGGAGTAGCCCTATGATGATCGTGAAAATCAAGTTCATAAGCCCAAGGCCATGGCAGAGTGAAATAATAGAAAAAATTTTTATTAGGATTTTTACATTGGACTTGAATCAAATAATTAATTCATAAGACAGAAATTAGGGTTTGACGAGATTACCTTAACCCTAATCTGATCGAGGCTCAAGATAGAGGAACTTAATCACACAAGTAACTACATTGAGAGATTCATTTTCAGTTCTGATGGGTTGCCCCCATATGCTACTAGATATCATTGGTGGATTTTGGGAGCAATTAGAATGATTTGGATGATCGATCATACTAATTGTCTGAATCAAAAAAGTTCTAATCCATCAAAAGATATTTCGATGATGTCGATGATAGAGATCATGATATATCCTATTATCATACAGAACTAAATCAAACTGGATCACACAAATAAGGGTTTGGATCTAAATATCATCAATTGGATTAATCCAATCCAATTGATTTGAATAAAATTTAATTAGGTTCAAGAAAATCGTGCTAGTACATGATTGAGCCTAATGTTCTCCTTTAACAATCATTAAAGCTTATCTTAACTGAGGCAAATGTGTTTGGGCTCACTCTGAAATCTTTACTTGATCTAACTAAAGATTGTCTAGGTTAGAAAAGGGTTGTCTTAATTTATGAGATAAATTTGAGATAACACCTACCATTTTCCATCATCTACTAAATCTTGTCTTCGAACATTGGTCAAATATTGACCCTAGATACTTAGACATCTGTCCATATATCATGCACCCATAGGAGAGAACTTGGGGACTTGTCCCCCTACTAAAAAAGAAATAGGCAAGGGGTGCATGCCTAGGGAGGCATGCGTCCCATGAGGATACAAGATGGAGTCCCATACAGATGGGACTCCAGTTGCTTCAGGGAATCAAATCAAATGGCGCCAAGAAGACTTCTTTGACCCAGTCTTGGCACCACCTAAGAAGAGTTTTGAGAGACTCTAATCTAATTAAATCAGATGATGTCATCTCACCAATCAGATTTAGATCTAATTGCATAAAGGGTCATGATTGGTCGAGATGATGTGGCACCGCATGGCGCAGTACGATCTATATAAATCCTATCTGTGCCTAGAATTTAGTTCTTCTGACTATAGCCCATGCCACATAGCCCCTCTCCCTCATTCTCCATGGCACCCTCTGGTCCTCTCTCTCCTCTCCATGCCTAAGGGACTTTGGGCATGAAGAAGGTGTGATCCAAGCAAGTAAAAGATGTCAGAAAAGAAAGAAGGCAGCACTACTGCAAGAGACAATGACTGTTCTTCAAAAGTCATTTTAAAAACCATCAAGATCAGATTCAGATCTAATTTTTAGAGGATTGATTGAAAAAGAGAAGATGGATACTGATAGAGGTCAGGCACTTACATGGCTACATCCAGAACCTTAGACAAGCATCAGGATCATGATAGGATAATTGGATTATCCAAAATAAAGGTATAATTAAATTAGATTTAATTTTATTTTTTTATTTTTATTATTAGATTAATAAGATTAGATCTAAGGAGTCTCAGATCTAATTAGGATCTTAGAAAAATTTTTTTGAAATATCCTTCTTGATTCAATCAGATCTGAACGAATCTGATCCAAAAAATAGGTTTTTTTCTTCAACTAGTATTAGAGCCAGGTTTCATAATTCAATAGATCTTATTTTAATTTATTTTTAATCTAATAATTAGATAATTTTAGATGTCATATTAGATATAATTAGATCTAAAATTAAAAAATTAAAAATTAAATAATCTAGATCTAAGATGTATGAGATGCATGACTAGACTAGGAATAGAATTATTCTATGTATAGTCTAGCATGATCATAATCTTAATTTAATTAATTATAATTTTTTAGATTTATTTATTTATTATTTTTTAATATTATAAATATTATAATTAGATCTAAAAAATAAAAAATAATTTTTTTTAATTTGTTCATATGAGATATGATAGATGCATGTTTAGACTAGTTATAGAATAGTTCTACAAAATTTTCCAAAATAAATTTTAATTTGATATGATCAAATTTAAATCTTATTTTTTAGATATTTATGAGATAATTTAGATATAAAAATATGCATAATAATGATACATGAGATGTATGCAAAATATATTTTTAGTTAGATTAATTTTTATATATGTGATATATGATGTAGATCTAATAAGTTTTGTAGATTTATCATATTTTTGATTAAGGCATTCCTCTTGGCCGTCCAGTCATAAGAACGAAGTAGGATTTAAAGACCCTCTCCTTTCATTCGATGGGGTGTTCTTATGGTATGTAAGGGTGCTGCACGTTCGACCTTAATCAAAAATCAAAACTTATTTTCTGCAAAATCCTAAATCCTAAAATCCTAAAATTTTATATACATATTTTATTTATGAATCCTAAACTTAATTGAAAATTAAGATTATAAAATATATTAGATCTAAAATTAAAAATTTTTAGATCTAAGATATATTCATAAAATTGGGTTCGAGCTTGGGTAGCTCAATTAGGTCAAGCGGTTGATCAAACTAAATTAAGAGTTGATTAGGTGGGATCAAAAGTACTTAAATTGACTAGCCTGATAAGATTAAGTCTGGATCAAGATTGAGTCACATGAGTGATCGATCAAGTTAAGATCTAATTAGACTCAGTGGTTAGAGTCTGAATTGTAGGCTAATCCGATTGGTTATAGCTCAATAATTTGGTGTCTAAGGTAAGTTTGGCAGATACGATCAACTGATCTTTAATTAGGAGCTACTCAACTCGAATGCATTCTTATCGAGTTAATGGCATATCCCTTCCATCGGTCCTACTTACCTAACCATGTTTGTCGGCCCAGTCCTGATCTAAGGTGGCTAACAATCCGAGCTAACCCATGCCACTAGGTTAGTCATAATGGTTATGGCTATATCAAGTTAAGTTTAAAGAGATCTAAGTCAAATCTCTCTAAAAAAAGATTAAGTCTAAGGTCATCCACCATTGTAGATGTGCGGACTCTTTTCGGAGTTGATTATTCTTGGCTGATCATAGTGGTTCAGTCACACCAAAAAGATGCAACCATGTCTATTAGACATTGGATGCTATAGGCTGGAGGATGGATTGGGCTCAATATTTTAAATACGGTGAGAGATCCAATTAGGAATCCAATCTATGCAAATGGTGGATCTAAGTTAACTAAGGAATGGATCAATATTTTGGGCATAGTGAGATTCATAAATTAGAGATCAAGTTTGGGTACGCCATGATTAGAAAATCATTAGACAAGAGTCGTTCACTCATTGACTAACCCATCATCGATAACTGTTAGGTGAGGTGATGAGTCAGTTGGTGAGACTGCACCATCCACTAGAAATCAGTAATTGTGAAGATTTTTACATCTCTATAGAGTGTAGGGATCCGAGAAAATAATGAAAGCTAATTTATTTAAAAATTAAATTTCTAAATAAATTGGTCAAGTCTTAATTACAAAATCTAGTTAAAAACTTTGACTCTCTATAGAAAAAAGAAAAATATCTGCGTCCAACTCACTAGCCCGTATCCTAGATATCCATAGACTGATCGAATCCAATTACAAGAATCGGCTCCAGAACTTCAAAATTATTTTGGGTTCTGAGAAGTTGACTCATGTATTAGATTAGAATCCTCCCACCTTACCAGCTCATCCGTCTGCTAAACAAAGAGCGTCTCTTGACAAATGGATGGATGAAGATAATAAGGCCAGATACTACATGTTGGGCTCGATGTTTGATGAGCTTCAGCACCAACATGAAGATATCAAGACTGTCCACCAAATGTTGGCTCACCTACAAGAGTTCTTTGGTGAATAGAGTTGCGTAGCCAAATATCAGATCACTAAACATCTATTTAAGGCTAAAATACGTTATGGACAGTCAGTCCAAGATCATTATCTGATAATGATCAAGGATTTGGAAGAGCTTGAGAAGCTTGGAGTGAAGTTAGATTAGGATCTACAGAATGATATAATTCTATAATCCTTGACTGATGCGTATGGATAGTTCATCATGAACTACCATATGCATAAACTTCAGAATACTCTAGCTGGGCTTATGAATATACTGATTACTACTGAGCTTTTCATGAAAGGTTCTAAAGGCTCAGTACTTGCTATGGAATGGACTTCTTCCAAGAAAAAATTTTTGGAAAGAAGAAGAAGTCTGTGAAAAAGCAGAAGATGGAAGCTGAAAAGAAAAAGAAGGTAGAGTTGAAGAAGAAGGCCACTGATAAAGAAAAATATTTTTATTGTAATATTGATGGCCACTAGAAGTGGAACTATCCTACATACCTGGCCATCCTGAAGAATAAGAAGGAGACAGGTCCTTCTGGAGGTATGCTCATTATTGAATCTAACCTTATGATTTCTTCTGCATCCAATTGGGTGCTTGACTCTGGTTCTAGTGCTCATTTGTGCACTTCCATGTAGGATCTTGAGGATAGCAGGAGGCTGAGGGATGGTGAGATGATCCTATGTATCAGAAATGGAGTAAGAGTTGCTGCTATGGTCATAAAAACCTATCCTCTTCGACTACCATCTGGCTTAGATTTAGTACTTAAGGCTTGTTATTATGTGCCTGCTGCAAGCAGGAATTTGATTTCTATTTTATGTTTAGCATAAAAAGGCTATGCAATTAGTTTTCTTAAGGACTATTGTAATATTTTTTATGAAAAAAATAAAATTATAAGTAATTTTCTTATTAACGGTCTCTACCAGTTACATATTGATGTATCTATCTTTAATATCGAGCAAAATATGAATGCCATGAGATCAAAATGATCTAGAGATAGTCCAAACAATAGTTATCTATGGCACCTAAGGCTAGGTCATATAGCAGAAGATAGGATTAACAAATTGAAGAAATTTGGGCTATTGAGTCCATTGACTTCCGAGTCTTATCCAATTTATGAATCATGTCTTCATGGCAAAATGACTAAGCTCCCTTTTGTAGGACATGGAGAAAGAGCCATGGAACTACTTGCCCTAGTACATACTGATGTGTGCGGTCCATTTGATGTGCTGGCTAGAGACAACTTTGACTACTTCATAACCTTTATCAGTGATTTATCTCGGTATGGGTATGTGTATCTTATGAGACACAAGTCTGAAGCCTTTGAAAAATTTAAGAAATTCAGACATGAAGTTAAAAAATAAACTAGAAAATCCATTAAGATTCTTCGATCACATCGAGAAAGTGAATATCTTAGTCAGGAATTGCTGGACTATCTTAAGCAAAATGGCATAGTCTCTCAATGGACTATATTTGAAATACCTCAACTCAACGAGATTTTAAAATAGAGGAATCGGACCTTATTAGATATGGTCCGATCCATGATAAGCTTCACAGACCTTTCTGATTTTCTTTGACGACATAGTCTGTTAACTGCTATATATTTACTGAATAGGGTTTTCTCTAAAACCATTCCTACCATATCGTATGAAAAATGGCATGGTAAGAAACCAAGTCTGAGTCATCTCAGAATTTAGGATTGTCCGGCTCATGTCAAAAAATAACAAACGGATAAGTTAGACTATAGGTCCTTTAGAGCTCGATTCATAGGATATCCTAAAGAGTCATTAGGATATTATTTCTACATTTCAAAAGATCATAATGTGATTGTAGTCGGCATGTCATCTTTCTTGAAAAATAGTTCATTCAAGGTGGTGGCACTGAAAAATAGATCAAGCTCGAGGAGAAAATCTCACAAGAGCAATGAGCTAAGGACACTATGGAACTAAATCAAGTTGAGCCAATACAATCACAACCTCCTCCACCTCGTAGATCGGAAAGAATTTTTCGTCCCACTGAGAGGTACTTAGGTACTATTTCAGAGGAAGTTGAGAAAATATTTCTCATAGGTAATGGGATTCATGGTGATGATCCCAAAATCTATGACGAGGCAATATCGAATATCAACTTCGAAAAATGGTTAAAGGCAATGAAGTTAGAAATTAACTCAATGCACTCAAACCAAGTCTGAATCTTGGTAGATCCACCTGAAGGTATAATACCTATTTGGTGTAAATAGATCTATAAGAAAAAATTTGGTGCAGATGGAAATGTGGAGACATTCAAAGCTAGATTAGTGACAAAAGGATATAGTCAGCATGAAGGAATTGACTATCAGGATACCTTTGTGCCAGTAGCTATGCTAAAATCCATCCATACATTGCTTGCTATTGCAGTCTATTTTGATTATGAAATATGAAAAATTGAACATGAAAATGACGTTCTTAAATGGATACCTTGAGGAAGATATCTATATGGAACAGCCACTAGGTTTCACATTCAGTGATGTTGATCACAAAGTATGCAAGCTGCAAAGGTCAATATATGGACTTAAGCAAGCATCTCGAAGCTGGAATACTCATTTTAATGATGTGATCAAATTATTTGGTTTCATCAAAAATGAGGAGGAACCATGTAGTTTCAAAAAGGTCAGTGGGAGTGCTATTATCTTCCTCGTACTGTACGTAGATGATATCCTCCTTATTGAAAATGATATTTTCATGTTGACCATAATTAAAATATGGTTATCTAAAGAATTCTCCATAAAAGACCTAGAAGAAGCATCCTTGAGAAGATGGGACTTAGATTTATAGCCAATTGACTTTAGATCAAGTAAAAATTTGTTAGATATGTGTGCTCTAGAAGCTAAATTGGCTGACACTTATAATATACTTCTAAAGATAAAATTATAATTTTAACTATAAATAATAAAATAAATTATTTTCTATCATAGTGTATATATAAAAGTGTCTATGATACATTCCTTGAGTTAATGGTAATGATAGTTCATATTTTCAAGAGTTGAAAATTTTAGACATGAATTTTCATTATTAACTCATAAAATGCTTCCGACCGTAGAATCATCATAAGGATGGTGATTGATCCAAAAGGTTGGTGTATGATCATTTTTTTAGGATAGATGAGTCTTGAGTCTACAGTGTAGAGACACTGGAGCGAGAGTAAGGTACTCATTAGAGAATGAGGGCATTAAGCGTGACCACCTCGAGCAGTCATGAGAAAATCAACCTTCTCATCGATGACTGGCTCAAAGTTGCAGTGGTGTGTCTGATTCTTTGATCTGAGATACATCGATAGTTTACCTTGAGGGTGTTATAGTTTGACTACACCATAACTCAATCTCCTAGCCATTCAAAATCCTGAGGTATATGTTGACTATAGCATGTTCATTGTAGGAATTGGATTGCACCAATAAGGGATCTATCTACCACGGTAGATGAGGAGTAGCCCTATGATGATCATGAGAATCAAGTTCATAAGCCTATGGCCATGGCAGAGTGAAATAATAGAAAGAGTTTCTGTTAGGGTATTCACATTGGACTTGAACAGAATGATTAATTCATATGACAGAAATTAGGGTTTGACGAGATCACCTTAACCCTAATCCAATCGAGGCTCAAGATAGAGGAACTTAATCACACAAGTAACTACACTGAGAGATTCATTTTTAGTTTTGATGGGTTACCACCATATGCTACTAGGTGTCACTGTTGAATTTTGGGAGCAATTAGAATGATTTGGATGATTGATCATACTAGTTATCTGAATCAAAAAAGTTTTGATCCATCGAAAGATGATTCGATGATGTCGATGATAGAGATCACGACATATCCCATTACCATATGAAACTAAATCTAACTAGGTCATATAAATAATGGTTTGGATCTGAATATCATCAATTCGATTAATCCAATTCAATTGATTTGAATAAGATTCAATTAGGTTCAAGAAAATCGTGCTAGCACATGATTAAGCCTAATGTTCTCCTTTAACAATCATTAAAGCTTGTCTCAACTGAGCCAAATATGTTTGGACTCACTCTGAAACCTTTACTTGGTCTGACTAGAGCTTGCCCAGGTCAGAAAAAGATGGTCTTAATTTATGAGATAAATTTGAGATAACACCTATCATTTTCTATCATCTGCTAAATCTTGTCTTCAGACATTGGTCAAACATTGACCCTGGACACTTAGACGTCTGCCCATATGTCATGCACCCATAAGAGAGAACCTGGGGACTTATCCTCCTGCTAAAAAGGAGATAGGCAAGGGGCGCATGCCTAAGGTGGCGTGCACCCCATGAGGATACAAGATGGAGTCCCATACAGATGGGACTCCAGTTGCTTTAGGAAATCAAATAAGATGGCGCCAAGAAGACTTGTTTGACCCAGTCTTGGTGCCACTTAAGGAGAGTTTTGAGGGACTTTAATCTGATTAGATCAGATGGTGTCATCCCACCAATCAAATTTAGATCTGATTGCACAAAGGGCCATGATTGGTTGGGATGATGTGTTACTGTATGGCACAATAGGATCTATATAAACCCAATCTGCGCCTAGAATTTAGTTCTTCTGACTATAGCCCACACCACATAGCCCCTCTCCCATCTTCTCCATGCCACCCTCTAGTCCTCTCTCTCCTCTCCATGCCCAAGGGACTTTGGGTATGAAGAAGGTGCGATCCAAGCAAGTGAAAGGCGCCAGGAAAGGAAAAAGATAGCACTGCTGCAAGACACAATGGCTGTTCTTCAAAAGCCATTTTGAAGACCTTCAAGATTAGATTCAAATCTGATTTTTGGAGGATTGTTTGAGAAGGATAAGATCTTCAGATCCTACCCAAGTGGATACTGGTAAAGGCCAAGCACTTGCGTGGCTATATCCAAAACCTCAAGTAAGCATCAGGATCATCATAAGATAATTGGATTACCCAAAATAAAGGTATAATTAAATTAGATTTAATTTTATTTTTTTTATTTTTATTATCAAATCAATAAGATTAGATATGAGGAGTCTTAGATCTGATTAGAATCTTAGAAAAAAAATTTTGAAATATCCTTCTTGATCCAATCAGATCTGAATGAACCTGATTCAAAAAATAGATTTTTTCCTTCACCCGCATCCCACGCGACCCCCTATCCCCGACGGTCGGCATCCACCCTTCGTGCTCCACCATCCACCATCAGCCACCAGATGGAAACACCCACAGCCCCCAACCCATGGTCCCATCACCACTGCCCCATGGCCCCCCACCCCATGCACCCCCCACCCCTACAGCCGGCACCCACCCTCCATGCCCTATCGCTCGCCCCGACCACCACACAGAAACACCCATGGCTCCCTGGACAATCGATAGAGAACAAAAAAAATTACCATCAATGATGGTGACAATGACGGCAGTGGCAGCAGTAACGATGGCCACAACAGCGACCGCAACGACAGTGATAATGGTTGTAGCAATGACGGTGGCAGCAGGAGACCTGATCGCCGGTCGGTGGAAGCCAAGGAGGAGGGGGAGAGAGAGGACGAGGGGGTAAGAGTGGGTTTCGGCCAGGAGAGCGAGAGTGGGTTTCGTGTGAATGTAGTAGGAGGAAATATTTAAAGGGCTTTAGCGACGGATTTTTAGCGATAGAATTTCATTGCTAAAATAATTATTAGCGACAAAAATTCATATTTCATTGCTAATAATTTTTGCCAATTACTTTTCCAAAAAAAATTTCTCTCCAAAAAATATTAAAATATGTGATAAAATTATTTGCAATATAATATCAATTTACATCATAAATAATAATTATTTATGATAAAAAATTTTCATTGCAAATAATTTTTTATAAATAAATAATTTAAATTTTTTAAAAAAAGATGAGACTATTTACAATGGAAATATTTCATTATAAATAAAAATTATTTGTAATGAAAAATAAATTTTCATCATAAATACTACTATTTACGATGAAAATTTTCCATCATAAATAATTTTTCATAAATAAATAATTTAAAAAATTAAAAAAAGATGAGAATATTTGTAATGAAAATATGCTGTCATAAATAAAAATTATTTATGATGGAATATAAATTTTTATTATAAATAATATTTATTTATGATGAAAACTTTCCATCATAAATAAATATTCATACATAAAAAATATAAATAATTAAAAAAGGTTGGTTTTTTATGATAAAAATTTAAAAAAAATGGCAAAAATACGTTGTGCATTACCGATGCAAAGAGGTTGAGCGATGCAAGCACGTCCACTATTAGCTAGCCCATGAGAAAATTAATTTTTTTTAATTTTTTTTAAAAATTTGTATTCTTTAAAAAAATATTATTTTCTAAATATTATATAATTTTAAAATTTAAAGTTCATCTTCATCATTCATTATTTAAGTAATTATCATTCGAGTATCGTCACAAAAGATCGCCTTGATCTGGTAGCTCTAGCTCTATAGATCGATAAAATTTGATTTCAACGGTCACGAAAGATCGCATGATGATCTAATAGATAGAAACCACCGATGGATCTGAAAACTTGCAATGATGTTCTTTGTAATATTTATAGTATACTATCAAAATTTTACTTTAATCAGACATCATTATCCTGATCAATTTAGTATAGGATGATTTTAATTATTAAATAAAAAAGAGTGATAAATGGCCAAACGACGTTCGATTAAGATAATTTTTTAGATAAATGATCTTTTCTAGTACTTTGATCATTTATATGGTGAAAATCATAAAATTCAAATCGCACATATATGAATGATCCAAAACTACATGTCTCTTGATACTTATTCTTAAGATCCTTAAGTAATTATACTTATATTTTTGTAAGATCCGCATAACATGGATGGTTCATATACATACGGTTTGAGTTTTATGATCATCATTGTATAAATGATGAAAATAGTAGCAAAGATTATTTATCTAAAAAATTATCTTAATCGGATGCTATTTGACCTTTTGATCACTTATTTTTTATTTAATGATCTAAATCATTTCATGCTAAATTGATAAAGATAATGATATTCAATTAAAGTAAAATTTTGATAGTGCACTATAAATATCACAAAGATCATCGTTGCAAAATTTTAGATCCATCAATAATTTTTATCTATCAAATCATCATGCTGTCATTCATGACCGTCGAAATCAAATTTTATCAACCTGCATAGCTAGAGCTACCAAATTAAGATGATATTTTATGATGATACTTGCATGATAATTACTTAAATAACGAACGGTAAAGATGGACTTTAAATTTTAAAATTATATAAGATTCAGAGAAAAATAAAAATATTTTTTAAAAAATTAAAAAATAATAATAATTTGCTTGCGGGCTAGCTAATAGTGGATGCACTCTCACCCCTCAATTCTATCACATCGATCATGCATGGCACATCTTTGCTCTTTTTTTTGTTTTTTAAAATAGTTCATATTTTTCTATTTTTTAAATTTAAAATTTTGATCAAATTATTTATAATAAAAATATTTCATCATAAATAATTAATTATTTATAATGTAAATATGAATTTCATCATGAATAATCAATTATTTATGATGAAACTTTTTTATCACAACTAATCCAATATTTTTAATATTTTAACTAATTTATTTTATGTAGATTATTTATGATGGAAATTTTTTATCATAAAAAATTAATTATTTATGATAGAAAATAAATTTATAGCAAAAGTAATTGATTATTTATGATGAAAATTTTTCATCATAAATAATCTAATATTTTTAATTTTTTAACTAATTTATTTTATTCAAATAATTTATGATGAAAAATTTTTATCATAAATAATTAATTATTTATGATAAAATTTTTATTTTTCATTATAAATAATCAATTATTTATGATGAAAGCTTTTTATCATAAATAATCTAACATTTTTAATTTTTTAACTAATTTATTTTATTTAGATTATTGGTGATGGAAACTTTACATCATAAATAATCAATTATTTATGATGAAAAATAAATTTACATAAAAAATAATTAATTATTTATGATAAAACCTTTTTATTATAAATAATTTAATATTTTTTTTAATTTTTTAACTAATTTATTTTATTTAGATTATTGATGATGAAAATTTTTCATCATAAATAATAGATTATTTATAATAGAAAATAAATATGCACCAAAAATAATCAATTATTTACCATGAAAAATATTTCATCATAAATAATATAGCATTTTTTATTTTTAACTAATTTATTTTATTCAAATTATTTACGTTGAAAAATTTTTATCATAAATTATCGCTTAATTACAACATAAAAAAATTTATGTCATAAATAATCAATTATTTATAATGAAATATCTCCATCATAAATAATCTAATATTTTTATTTTTTAAATAATTTATATTATTTAAATTATTTATGATGGAAAATTTTGGTCATAAATAATCTATTATTTATGATAAAAATCCTATTTCCATCATAAATAACCTATTATTTATGATGAAAAATTTTTATCATAAATAATTTAATATTTTTTAATTTTCTAAATAATTTATTTAGGATAAATTATTGGTGATGAATAATTTTTATCATAAATAATTATTATTTATGATAAAAAAATATATTTTTATCATAAATAATTAATTATTTATGATAAAAATATTTTTCATTTTAAATTTTTTTATTTATAATGAAATTTTTCATCGTAAATAATTCTATTGTAAAAGATCTATTTTTTTGTAGTGTCCAGTCATAGTGAAGCTCATTTAAAGATAGAGAATCGAAAGAAAAAGAAGAGAAGTAGATTGAAAGAAGAAATCATTCAAAACTAACTGAGCTTCATTGAATATCCATTAAATTAAGAAAAAGAGAGGAACCAAGCTTCAAATTCAGAGAGCTTTCGAAAGATACCCTCTATAACTCCTCAAGCATCCTCTTAGCATTCAAAAAAGAGTGTTCAAGCTTCAAAAGAGCCATTATTCAACCTTTTCTTTATGCTTCAAAAAGGGTTTTTTTCTATTTTCTATTTTATGCTTAATTTTATTCATTCTTGTATTTTATTTCTTTACAACTTTCTTTGAAAGAAAGAAACTTGGAGATTAGATCGGTCCAAGCCTGTAATTAGATATTGTATAAATTTTGATTGGTTGGCATGAAAAACTAAATGGATTGTTAGTAAACCTAAAAAACTGACGATATAAAATTTTGATTGATGCTTCTATGAAAATCAACTAGATTATTTGTGAGCCCAAAAAAATAAACACACTATAATCAATGAAAAATTATAGTAAAAATCCAAAGAAAAGCTTAGAAAATGGATGTAGAAGCTCCGAACTACTATAAATTTTGTATGTTTGTATTGTACTATCTTGCTTACATTCTCTTGCACCACTTTATTTTAATTCTTGCTTAGCAATAGCTCAATTATAGCATAGATTCATTTGCTTATTAATTCTACTACTACATACATTATTAACTTCATAATCACTTTGATAGGTTGAAACTAAAATACATACTTGTTTAAAGTTAAATTTTAATCAACCCAATTCACCCTCTCCCCACTCATGGATTGCTATCTCTGGGCAATAGATAGTAATTATATCCCTATCAAATATTTCTTTATTGTCATATCTGTTACAAGGGCAACAAGCCCATTCTTGATGTAAGAGTGCAGCATTCCCAAAAAAAAATCATAAAAGTATTCTATACCCTCCTTTTATTCAGTAAAAATTATCCTATCGACTACTCGACAGTCCATCTAACTACGATCCATGGCACACTATCTAAGAATTATGCAAATATATAAATATAAGATAACTACTAATTAATTATTTTATCATTCAAAATAGCTTACATAGTAAATGCATCCTATCATCAACTAACAGGTGTAGAAGATCTTATCCCATTTAGAAAATGTATTAATTATATAGGTTAATTATGGTAAATAAATGATATACAATAGAGGCTGAAAAAATTTTTTGATGCATTTTGTCTTAGTTCTCCCCACACATCTTTACCCCACACGGCTAAAAATATGTGGAGACAACTAAAAAAAATACTGTCCAATTTTTTTTTCAAACCATCAGCATACCATTTGATTACTATAATAACCTATAAAATTACTAGCATTTTTCAAACTATCCATATGAGACAATCAATTAACCAATGTACATAATTTTTTCATCCATATAAAAATATATAAATATACGAATATAATAGAATATATACATTAATCAAAAGATTGGTTTATAGTTTCAGGTAACGCATTTTTTAAAAAAAATTAACACTATCGGCCTGAGTGCATAAGGCGCATGAGGGCTGGATGCCTTGGATGCCAGATGGGACCTAAGACCCGAGTGTGCAGGGCACGCCCCAGCTCCATGTTCACGATGCTGACCAACATCTTTCCTTAGCCTAAGCATGTAGGGCATGCGGGGGCTAGATATAATGAAATTAAAAACGATAATTAGGCCATCATATAATGAAAGTTTATATTAACCATTAAAAAATTAAAAATAGTTGGAATATCAAAGAAGGGAAGAGGAAGGGAAGGCTCAAATTTAGTATTTCATCTAAATTAAAATGACAACAATCGATTGTCTATAGAAGAAAGCCATCCAAGATTATTGCTGTTAGAAATGGTTGAATCAGCAAAAAGATATCCTAAAATCATCATAGCCTCTCTACATAAACCTTAAAGCAAATCTCTACACATAGGCTATATTGCATATTTTGACATTCAGCATAAAAAATAAAAATCAGAAGAATACAAAACAGTAACCAATTGAATTTCTAAAGGTATAGCAATTAAAGCAAGTACCAAAAAAGTCAGAATTAAAGAAACTATAGTAACAGCCGATTAGAGCAATTAATTACCACTATAATATTTGATGACTGCTATACAGGCCAAGCTAAGCCAAGTAATATCCCACCTTGAGTCTGGTCCAAATTTTTTTTTAAAATTAATAATATTATTAATTTAAAATAATTAAATATTAATAATTTAAAACTAATTTAATTAAACTTAATTAAATATTATTAAATTAATTAAATATTAAATTTATTTTAACTAAATTATATAAATATAAATTTAAAATATTAAAAAATTTAAAATAATGATATTTTAGTGATTGTTATGCAGTCATCGCCACTGTCATCGCTAATACTCACCAAACATAGCTATGCAGTAGGAGATGGTGCTGCAGTATGGAGACAGTGCTGCACAACAGGAGATGGTGCTACTGGGGGCTCGGGGAGGTGGCTAGGGGGAGGCAGGTCGGGGGCTCAAGGCTTGAGGGGATGCCCAATGGCTTGAGAAAGCCAGATCTGGCAGTAGGAGAAAGAGGACCTAACCAGCAACCAGAGAGAGGTGGGCCGGGGGCAACTGGGGGGCCGATCGAGGGCTTAGCAAGGTAGGAGGTGTTAGAAAATATATCCTAAAGTCAATCATCTAAGTTGCAGATAGTAGAAATTAGTATATAAAATAATAACTATTATTTGGCTTATTCATCATAAAAGTTCTATCTTCCTTAAATGAACTCCTAAGTTATGATGAAGTCCTTAGAACCATAATCGATAAAGAAGAATTTATCATATAGTTCTTAAATTATTCATAATCAAATGATAAGTTATTAATAAGAATGATAATTTATCGAGTGTAGGTCACTATATGTCATATGCATTGGTTGTCCTCGTAACCAAATAGTGTGGAGACACTGGTATGGCATACAGATAGGATGTAGGAGTACATCTACACTTAGTGTGACCAATGTAACACTCTACAGTTAAGAGTAGCTAGCTAAGGCCAACGAATATTAGTGTTCCTCCAACCTGAGATTACCATAGTGACTTACAAGCAACTCAACATACTTTGGTGCCAACCTACCTATATTTCTAATATAGCAATGAAAGGTTTTTGGGTATAATCAAGTACTTATAGAGTCTATTTGAGAGTCATGATGTGATTGACCACTCCTGATTAAGTTTAAGAAGAAAATATCTTGCTGTATTTTAATTTAGCAAAACCTAAGCTTGGATAATCCTCGTGAGGAGTCACGGAATTTACAAAATTTTGAAACATAATATGGATAACTTGTATGAGTGTTGACAACTAACTCGATATCATCTTGAGCATTAATGGTCAAAGAGATAAATTATACGATAACTATTGGGGATAAACCCCACTCCCGTCGAAGTCTAGCTTGATGCTTAGCCCAATGCAAGCGGTAATCATGGAAGAGCTTCAGCGGCTGAGCCCCAATCGAACCCCTTCAATCGATCAAACTTCTCAGCGATCGAGCCTCAGCCAATCCCCTTCAATCGACCAAACTTCTCAGCGGTCGAGCTCCAGTCGAACTCTCCTAATGGTCAAATTTCTGTCGAACTCCTTCCAGATTTCTTCTTCTATCGAACTTCTACAAGAGTCGAACTCCTTCCGAGCTTCTCTTCTAGTTGGATTTCTCTAGGAGCCAGACTTCTCCCAGACATCTCCTTCGGCCAGACTTCTACAAAAGCCAAACTCCTTCCGAGCTTCTCCTTCCGTCGGATGCCTACGGGAACCAAACTCCTTCCGAATCCCTTCTTCAGTCGGACGCCTACAGGAGCTAACTCCTTTCGTATCTCTCCTTCAGTCAAATCTCTATAGGAGCCAGACTCCTTCTAGACTCCACCTTCAGCTAGCATTCCTCCCAGATGATCCCCTCTAGCCGTATTCCCTTTGGAAGTTTAAACTCCTCTAGAATTGATATACGCCAAAGCTCTTCACCCCTCAATGCGGCCCCAAGCGGCTCGATATCGGATGACTGTGGCCATCACTATCAGTCCGCTACAGACGACAGCGACCCGCTACCAGGTGGCAATGGCTATCACCATCAATCTACTGCAGACGGTGTCTCCCTTCGTGACTGACTCCACCAGACCTCGAGCGGCTTGCTACTAGACAGCTACCACCATCAATCTGCTACAAGCTCCACCTATAAAAAGGATCCTTCAGACATGTTTTCTCTAAGCTCTCTTCTCCTTTCCAAAAACTCTACCGAACTCTCGCTTGAGCACTCCATTTTTGTTGGCAAGAAGAGCTGACTTGATCATCGGAGGGTCCCATCGAAGCCACCACCATTGACTCCAAATGGGACTTTATTTTGTAGGTCACCAACGGCAACCTCGTCTTCCTCCACTCCAGCTCGTCCAGGCATCAACCAGATTCTGCACCAATAGAATTGATGCTAGAAGGAGGGCCTCTATCTCTGAAGTACCCTTATTCTTAAAGAAGTGCTCAGTCGATCCTACCGATCTTTTTCTCTAAGGTTCATCTTCACCCTCTTCCTCAATCCCAAGAAATACCTCAAAAGAAGATGACTACCCAAAGATCTACCGCTTCTACCATCAGATCTGAGCTAGATCCATCTACTCCTGCTCCATCACCGACATTTTAACCTCCACCTCCACCAATAGCCATGGTGGATCCAGAGCAATTTAACCTACTAATGCAGCAGGTTTAGAGCCTCACCCAGATGGTGCAGGCCATGTCATAGCCTCCGACGGTGACTCCATCAGAAAACCCACCATCAGAATATCAAAAATCGATCCCAAGGAAGAGCCCTTAGGCTAGCATGCCCGTCGCCCCTGGAAAGGGAAAACGGAGAGTAGAAGATCCATGTTCGAATCATGATTCTTCTATGAAGGAGACCTTCCCCATCTATAGTCGGAAGCCCTCCAAGGTCTGCGATCGAGATGACATCCTCGATCACAAACTATAGAAGATGGACCAATGGATTGAGGAACTCCGCCATGTCACTCTGACTCGCTTTGACGACGTCTGCACCAATCCTTCTTTCTCTCTCTGAATTATGCAAGAGCCTATTTCACCAAACTTCAAGCTCCCTCAATTTGAAAGCTACGATGGAATCTCTAATTCGGTTGATCATCTAGAAGCCTTTCAAACTATGATGCTACTCCATGGTGCACCAGATGCCATATTATGCTAAGCTTTTCGATCTACCTTAAAGGGAGCAGCAAGGAACTGATACTCGATATTGAAGCCAAGTACGACCTTCTTTGTCAATCAAATGAGTCATCAGTTCATGGCCTACTTCATCAGCAGTCGACGTCTGCACCAAGGTTTGAATTTTCTGATGAATGTCAAGCAGAAGGAGGAAGAATCCATCCAGGCTTATGTCATCCGATTTAATGCTACGGCATTGGAGGTCTGAGATCTAGACTAGTCTACTATAATGGCCGCACTCAAGGGCGGCCTTCAGAAGAATGATTTACTATTTTTCTTGGAGAAGAAGTATCCTAGAAACTTTATCGATCTGCTAGCCCGGGCCAAGAGATATGTCTGTGCAAAAAAAGCCTTCAAGTTGAAGGATGAAGAAACCATAGGAGAGCAACGGATGGACGAGTCTAATAGACCCACTGTCGATGAAGGGCCAAGTGAAGTTTGGTTGCACTCATGGACTCCCTTCGAGCACAAGCGAGCCCAAACTCCTTTTCGAGCTTATCATCAAGGAAGCCCCGATAGAAGGGCGCAAAGAAGTTCTTCCCCCAGAAGGTTCTGCAACTATGCCCCCCTTAACGCTCCTAAAGCTCAAGTTCTGATGGAAATTGAGAATTAGCTATCAGGACCATAAGAATTACGATCTTCTCCAAACAAGCACGATCGATGTAAGTACTGTCTCTACCATCGTGACCATGACCACAATACTGAAGAATGCATTCAGCTTCAAGATGAAATCAAGGAGCTCATCAGGAGGAGGCAGCTGGGTCGATTCCTCAGATGCCAATCCAAAGTAGGAGAAGATCGGTCAAGAGTGCTGTCATAGCTAGAACCACCAATGATGGAGGAACAACAAGAAGGTCGGCCGCCTCTCGGCATCATCAATGCTACCTCTGGAAGGGGCTTGGTACTTCGGTGAGCCATCATCTTCCAGCCTCAAAGCCAAGAGAAGCTTGCTCCAAATCGAAAAGGCCAACATAAGATAGAGGAGGTCGTCCGGCCCAAAACTTATTGCCTAAAAAAACTTGGAGGAACAATGCTTCCACGACCCTGAAATATAGATAATCCGAGGATGTGCTGTCAGTAATTTTCCTTCAATAAATTTTTTTCATTTCAATAATTTTATTTCTTAGTGCAAAAACTATGTGATGACAGAAAAAAAGTAGTCAATAGTGACCATATTAGGAACAGAAGGAGAACCTCGTCCTAACATGAGCAAGTCAAAGTCTTTCAATTTTGGCTAGAGATAAGATCTCTCTCGAGCTTCAAAGTCTACGTCAATATGAGATAAGATCTTCTTCAATCTCGACTAGAGATAAGATCTCTCTCAAGCTTCAGAGTCTATGTCAATGGGAGATAAGATCTCCTTCAATCCCGGCTAGAGATAAGATCTCTTTCGAGCTTCAGAGTCTACATCAATAGGAGATAAGATCTCCTTCAACCTCAACTAGAGATAAGATCTCTCTTGAGCTTTAGAGTCTACGTCAATAGAAGATAAGATCTCCTTCAATCTCAGCTAGAGATAAGATCTCTCCCAAGCTTCAGAGTCTACATCAATAGGAGATAAGTGAAGGGAAATCCTGATTTCCCGGTCCAGGTTCGTCCAGATCTGATTAGATCAAGAGATATATTTCAAAAATTTTCTCTTGATCTCAATCAGATCTTGATATGTTTCAGATCTGATTCTTATTATTTTAATAAATAAAATAAAATAAGATAAATTAAATCAAATTTAATTTACCTGATTTGGGTAATCCTATTACCCTGTAGATGATCCTGATTGCAGCAAAAGGTTCTGGATCTTAGCCACGCAAGCGCCTGGCCTCTACCGGTATCCAATCATGTTGGATTTGGAGATCCTCTTCTTCTCTATCACACCTCCAAAAATCAGATCTGGATTTGATCTGGAGGATCTTCAAAACTCTTTTGAAGATCTGCAGTCGTCCTTTTGCAGCAGCGCAGCCTTCTTGCTTTTGATCGCCTTTCCTTGATCTGAATCGCACCAACCAAAGTCCAAAACACCTTTTGGACGTGGAGAGCAAGGGGAGAAGAGACTATGTCATGGAGAAGGAGGGGAGAGGCAGCCTTGGGGCGTGTCTAATTGCATTCACTTTAGATTAGGGTTGGGCGCAGGGTCTTATTTATAGACCTCTTGTGATCCAACTCCTCTTCCTCTCAACCAATCACAACCCTTTATGAAATCAGATCTAAATCTGATTGGTTGGAATAGAGACCCCTGGATTCCTCCTTAGAGGGTGCCTAAGACCAGTCAAACTGGATTCTTAGTAGAACTCTGATTGGAATCCAAAAGAAAGGTGGAGTCCTTGTCCAACAAGGACTCCTAGGCGCCTCCTACTTGGGCTCACGCCACCCTTGGCGTGCGCCCTTCTCCATGCCAGGTTCTGGCAGGGGGACAGGCCCTCACCAGCTCTCCAATAGGTGCATGACATGTGGTCAAAAGTCAAAGGGTCAATGGTCAACGTTTGACCAGTCAAAGGTAGACTTTTGACCAAAGTCAAAGAACAAGAAATGGCAGGTGACCAAAAATGGTAGGTAATGTCTTACAAATAAGACAACCTATTCTGACTTGGACAACCTCCAGTCAGACCATATGAAGGCCTTTGATTGAGCACAAACTCCTTTGGCTCAGTCAGGACAACTTATTTATGATAGTAAAAGAAGAACGTTAGGTTCAATCGAGTGCTAGCACGATTTCCTTGAACCTAATTGAATCTCATTCAGATCAATTGAACTAGATCAGTTCAATTGATGATCACCAAATTCAAACCCTTGTTTGTGTGACCCAGTTAGGTTCAGTTCTGTATGGTAATGGGATATGTCATGATCTCTATCATAGACATCATCGAAACTCCTTTCGATGGATCAGAACTCTTCTGATTCGAACAGCTAGAATGATCGATCATCTAAATCATTCTAATTGCTCCCAAAATCCACCAGTGACACCTAGCAGTATATGGTGGCAACCCATCAGAGCTGAATGTGAACCTCTTGGTGCAGCTACCTGTGTGATTAAGTTCTTCTATCTTGAGCCCCGATCAGATTAGGGTTAAGGTGAACTCGTCAAACCCTAGTCTCTGTCATATGATGTAATCATTCGATTCGAGTCCAATGTGAAAATCTAAATAGAAACTCTTTCTATTATTTCACTCTGCCATGGCCATAGGCTTCAGGACTTGATTCTCATGATCATCATAGGGCTGCTCCTCTACCACCGAGGTAGATAGATGATGCGTGAACATATATTTAATGGCTATGGCAAGGTGAAACCAGTCAGTTGAGAGGTAGACTAAAGTGAAGGCGTGATTGATGCGTGCTAATTTATAGCTATGGCAAGTGCACCAGTCGATCAAGTAATAAAGTGAATGAGTAGAGTATCGTCCCTAGAGGATTGGAAAACAAGTACTGAAAAGCTCTTTCCTATGCTTTATTTAGAAGATCGATTTATGAGAATAAAAAAAAATTAAAAAAAAATAATTAAAATAATTAAATTTTTTTTTTTTATTAAATAGAGAGAGTGTAAATTATTGAGGTTTTAAATTCAAGAGCAATGGATTACTAAGGCAATCGGTTCACCAACTCAATCAATACGATATTCAGGTTTTTAGATTAATTTTATTTCATGTGACGGTGGAGTCTCCTAATTTATTCACTACCCTTTGGTCCAGGCATAGCAAATCTATTAATATTTATTAATTACCCTTTGATCCAAGTGTAATTTAAATAAATATTAATGCATTAGGTTTTGTGAAACCCTCTAATTAAAATACGCTGCGTCCAAAGCGCACTAAAATTTCCGCATGCATATGAATTCTAATTTGATTCATAATACAAGGTATATAATCAAGAAGCATTAACATAGATGTACTTGGTCCGTAACATCTATGTTCATCAGATCAATTAGAAGATGGCCAGTAATCTAAAAGCATTAAGATCAGATTTATATACTCCTCATGAATAAAATTTAAAAATAAATTATACTGAATATTGCATCAAAAGAGTGGCTACACCTTAGCCTTAGTAAAATAAAATTTAGTTCATGATAACAAATTTAAAAACAGTAAATAAAATAAAAAGCATGAAGAAATTAGACTGTTTGATTGCTGAAATTGATTATCTGTTGCTCTTGATGCGGAGAACTTGGTGAAGAAGAAGAGGCTCCTTGATATCTCCTCTCTCTTTCTTCCTCTCTCTCTTTCTTTCTTTTCCTTCTTCCCGTCTCTCTCTGTTTTCTCTCTGATTCTCCTTTCTTCCCTGTTTTTCTTTCTCTCACTGATTTTCTCTGTTTTTCCCTTTTTCTTTTTTTTTTTTTCTTTTTTTTTTTTCTCACGGCAACAGGGCTTTTTATAGATGAAGTCTCCAAAATCCATCCAAAACTCGATTTTAGACTCCTAAAACAATTCAAACTATGATCTGAATAATTCTGGCCGTGCGATGTTGATCAAACGGTCCAAAAACTACTCAAAAACCCGTTAAAATAACCCAGATCAAGTCGGATTTAATATCAGCCGTTGGATCATCCAATGGATTGAATCTGGGCCGTCCGATCTCGTTGAAATCAGCCTTCAGACCTTTAGTTTCAGTCGGGATGAATCTCGGCCGTTGGATCTCGACCGGGAGCTGCGGATGCCGTCCATCAGCGCCTTCTTCTCGTCCGTCCGATCAAGATTCAGTGAAAACCGCCCGTTGGATCAGCCAGAATTCCCAAATTGCCCTCCGTGGACCGTGCGCGAGCCCGGTGTTGCGTGGACCGCCGCGTTCTTCAACCAATCAGAGCGCGCCTCCGTCTGTGAAATTCCTGAAATACCCTTCGGTTGGTCCACCGTACGCCGCGAAAAATGCTGACGTCATCCTGACGTCAGCGTTGCGTCAGCGGTTTTTTTTTTTTTTTTTTTTTTTTTGAAATTCGATTCTGGGCTCGTTTGAAGTCCGTTTTGCCTGAAATTTATTTCATCTGAATCAGAAAAATGAGATCTTCACATTGGTAGCCTTCTTTCCTGCATAAGATTAATAAAAGTATCAATTTTTAATAAAATATTTTAATTTATTTTATAATTTAATACTTTTATTAGTATATTTTTACTACTTATCACACCCCCCAACTTATTCATTGCTAGTCCCTTAGCAATGTTTTATTTAATACCATATTTTAATAAAATTATTTATCACAGAGATAAAATCTTGGATTAAAGATCAAAAAGTTTAGAAAATATTGCTAACTAAGCATTGAGCTTCGGAAGCAAATTTTTTAGTCAATACAATTAAAAACTTTCTTAGAGTACATCAAAGATCTATAGCACTTATGTTCGTGATGACTAACTTTAGCATTTCAGTATTAAACTAGAAGAACAAAAGTATCCTCTCTTATCACTTATTTTGGTCAATTTTCTATACATTCTCAATTTTATACTCATGAATTAAGGTAGCTTTCACACTGCCTTTTTTTTTTTTTTTTTTTTTTTTTTTTTTTTTTTTTTGCTGAGCATCCTGGCCTTCCCTTTACCGTTTTACGTGAATTTCCACACTTGACCTAGGTGCAGAGACCCAGTTACTAGGCTTTGGGCAATCCACATATACTCTGTCTTTTGCACTTTATTTATAGGCAGGTAGCTCTTTCCTTAAATTCAAGTTTCTTTGATTAGAATGTATATTAATTACCAATTTTCAGTGATAATTGAATCTTCAGTTGGCCTTATAATCAATACCTACTTTGCCTTGTTAGTGTGCATGTGCAATTAGAAGTGCTAATAATCTTTTAATGACCTAAGTAGGCTGTTAAAAGTTGACCAAATAATCTACTTCTTTAACTCGTTACATTTATTAGCAAATAATTCTATCTTTTATCACTTATCCAGTTTATCTTTGCTCAAGATTTTCTTCTTAACACATGATTTTTTTTTTTTTTTTATTTAATTTTTTATTTTTTATATTATTCTATATTATTTTAAAAGGAGAAAGAAAAATAAAGGATGTAATAAAGGATAGGAAAGAATACACCTGATTTGGCTCAATCTGGTTCTTTGGAGCTTTGAAATTTTGCTTGAGTTCTCATTGATTTTTCTGTAAAATTGAAAATATACACCAGAGCAGTAAAAGTGCAACAACAAATTACTAAAAAAAAATAAAAAAAAATGATCCAAACTAAAAAGAAAAGAAACAACCTATCTAGTAGTTCTGATTTATAGTCTTCAGCTTGACTTTCTTTGAATTCTAAAGTGGATCAATCTGGTGCCACTTCAATTGGAATACTTTCATGTTTGATCGAATCCTCTTTCAATTTGACATTGCTTGCTTTTATAGTCTCAAACTTATTTTCTACAGAATTCTCATATAATGGATTGTCAATAATGTCAATTAGAAAACAAGTTTGATTATCAGGATGTTTAATATCTTTAAAAACATTAAAAGTAACTTGTTCATCTTGGACTCTAAGAATTAATTTTCCTTGTTGAATATCTATTAAAGCTCCTCCAGTAGCTAAAAAGGGTCTCCCTAAAATAAGGGGTACATCATAATCTTCTTCCATATCAAGAACAATAAAATCAACAGGGAAAATAAACTTGTTTACCTTTACCAAGACATCCTCCACTATACCTTTTGGATATTTAATGGATCTGTCGGCTAATTGAAGAGTAATAGTGGTAGGCTTTGGTTCTCCTAGACCCAGCTTTTTGAAAATAGAAAAAGGCATGAGGTTAATGCTTGCTCCTAAATCACATAAAACTTTATCAAAACTACAATCACCAATAATGCAAGGGATAGTAAAACTCCCTGGATCTTTTAGCTTCTGTGGTAATTTATTTTGAAGTATTGCTGAGCATTCTTCATTCAAATTTATTCTCTCATGCTCTTTCAGCTTTTTCTTATTTGTTAAGATTTCTTTAAGAAACTTGGCATACCTGGGCATTTGAGTAATAGCATCTACAAAAGGAATATTAATATGTAAATTCTTTAAAATTTTGAAAAAGTTAGAAAATTCCTTATCTGGATGCTGTATTTGTCTTTCTGGGAATGGCAGTGGCGGTACGTAGGGCTTCACATTTGGATCAGCAAACCGTATACCTGGAGACCATCCATCTGCTGGTTGTTTTGGTGACTGACGAGTTTGAGTTGATGGTTCTTTATTTGTAGTTGGCTCTTCGGTCTCATTCTTCTGATGTGGCTCCTCCAGCTTTGTACCACTTCTTAGGGTGATAGCATTGA